>JBBBDQ010028787.1:0-382500 GCA_037127315.1 Ascarosepion bandense
CCAAAAGGATGTTTACTTTTTTATAATTGCAGACATCAGGTAGTTTCCTGATTTTCTTCTTTATTTGGGTCAATGAAAGAACATTTCAGATTATTTCTATAATCTAATACTGTTTCAAAACAAGTTTACATTATAAAGCATTAACTGAGAACCCCTCTTCTGACACAGAGAAACAGAAGATACTCCAGTTAATAAAAACTGTGGAACAAATTACATTTTTCTAACTTCAAAATAATTTTTTATATAATTTATAAAGATTTTTATGCAAAAAGAAAAAGGCATTAATTCATAAAAATAGCATCTGAAAATCTTTTCTGTATTTATACTTTCTTATTAGCATAATATTTAAATTGAAAAAAAGGATTTGAGAAAATATGAAATAAGCACATTTTAATGGTGTTGTTAATTAATAAGGTAGCAATTATTAAAAAAAAGTTTTTGGTACCTGACCTCTGCTGAGAGATTCATGAAAATTAATTTTAATACAATGTGTATTAACATGAAATTTTATAATAGTCACTTCCATTATTTAGTTTGAATTCACTAATTATAGAATAAAATAGACAGTAAAGATTTTTTTTCATCTTTACACATTTTTATAAGCAGTTACACTCTTCAAGCATTTTGAAGCTTCTTAATTCTGGGGAGTCAAGTGTTTTTTTTTGTTTTTTTTTTAAATAGCTGTCTGATTATTTACTCTTGCCTAACAATGGAACAATTTTATTTCTGTAGCAATTAAAATCAAATTAGGTCTTTTTTTGGTTGCAAAATAATTTATTTACCCCCCCCATACACACCCAAAAAATTATTTTTCTTTGTGTTTTAGATTAAATATTTCCATTCCTAATGTTAATTAAAAAGTATTGTTTGTTTAGCTTGGGTAGAAATAATCTTTGTTATCTCTAAAATTATTCTAAACAACTTTAATGAAAGAAATAATAATGTATAATCTTTATAAGAAAGTTTAAGAAATTCATAATGACAGTAAAGTCAGGATTTTTTTTTCTTTTAAAGAGAATACAATTTTTAGAAATTTAGTAAACTTCACCAGAAAAGATTAGTTGTCTTTGACATGGGAAGGGCCACAATTTTGCTTGAAGTTTTAGTGGAAGTTTTGAAATTTAACAGCCAATTTTCTAACCAATGGCTGCATCTGATAGTTTTATTTTTTTTAGGACTAATTCTTGACTGTTAGAATTATTCAAAACAGTAAATTGTATCTTTAATTTCTTTTATGTGTATGTTTTCTATTGTTTTATTTCCAAGCATCATTTTTATTTCTTGAGTCATGAAAAATGTTTTAGATCTGCCAAAGTTAGATTAGTGTTCTGTTATTAATTAAATGATCGAGGTTTTATTTGTTTTTATCTTCTCTGCCAAACAGCATGTGTCATTTCAAAAGAACAGTGAGACTGTTTCTGAATGGGTGGAAGGCCACAATAGAATGTCTATGTCAAATGTCAACTTGATATTTGATAGCATAATTCTATTCCAAACAAGAAGACTCACCATTATAAATTCTAAGATTGGCATATCTACAAAGATGTATTGTTACATATTTTTTGCATTTTTTTGTCACCCCAGTATCACTCTCAGTTACCAAACTGTAGCAGAAAATGCATGGAAAAAATTGGTAGGTATGGGGTGGGGGAAAGCTGGCTATCACGGAATCAGGTATGGTAAAAATTGATGATACATGGGCAGCTCCACTGCTACATGGACGGAGTGTATTTGGAGGTGATCTTTCTGAAAGTTTATTGGTGAAAGAATAAGGTTATTGTAATGTGCGTAAAGTTTTTGCCCTTATAGACAAAAAAAAGAAAATTAAACAGTATGGGAGAAATTGAGTTTTTTTTTTTGTTTTTTTTTAATTATTTTTCTTCTTCAGAAAAGTATTTGAAAAATAGATCAGGATCTTTTTTTTAATTATTATTTTCTTTTATATGACTATACCAAAGTTAAAAACCAACTAATTAAAAGGTTTGGAAAATTCAGAAGAATATTTGGACCATCTCAAAGACACTAAAGGCATTGAGAGAACAAGAGTTGATTGGCTATAAAACTTGTGAAACCAAGTCCTCCAGAAATAGATCTCTGTCCGAGCATCCATTTAAAATTGTGAAGAGCTTAGGCAAGTTTCTAAACATCTAATGTCTCCCTTGGTTATTGGAAGTAATGGAAATTGTTACAATCTCAACTGAAGGATTGTACAAAGAAAATATTATTTAAGACTAAATTCAAAATAATACTTTTATCCTTTTATCAGAATCCTGAATTTATTGCCATAAAGTAAAAAATGAATTTGGGAAGAGGAATGGTAATTCGATTTCTCTGGTTTCATTTTGTAAAATTTAGATAGAATTTATAAACTTTTGTAGAGAGAACATGGTTTAAAAAAAAAGCACACACCCAGAAACCAAAAAAAAAAAACAAAAAAAAAACAACTTAATGAATTTCTATAACAAAAGTATAAAAATTAAAATAAAATTGCTTGTTTACCCTTGTTTGATACAGAAAATAGTCTTGGCCTGAATTTGCATTCTCTTCCATGAAAGCTTTATTCTAATCACATTCTTTATTTTTAGTTCTTATTAAATTTTATATCAATTTCCCTTTTTAATATTTGCACTGAAATTACTATTAATTCAGTCACATTTATTTGTATATCTGCAACTCAAGACCAAAGATATTTTTGTTAATTTTATTTTTAGGCTTTGAAGATGTTTAACAAAGGTTATTAAGTGTTATTTTATGAACTGATACATATATTGTAACGTTTTGAATAAGGGAAGTGTTTTTAGAATTTAAAAAAAAAATGTATATTTCAAATTAAGCTATTTTCCTCCTCCAGTTAAATAATCATTGCCTGTCTATTAAAAATGGATTCATTTTATAAATTCTTTACCTGACCAATTTGGGCCCAGTGACTTTAAAGCCTCAACATTGTGGGCTGTTGGCTCCCATTTGATACACATATTGCAAAAATAGGGATCAATAGACTCCATCTTCTTTAAAACTGAAATATTCTTTACTCTCAAATTTTGGAGGTTACTATAAAAAAAAATCATCTATATTATTTTATCATCAGTTTATAAACAGAATATTCTATATATATTATTTTGGGGGGTGTAATTTTTATTGTATCAACTTCTATTCAAGTTTTCATTATTGCAGCTTATATATTGTTAAAATTATGAGCTATTATTGAAAGAACCATAAAATTGATAGACTTAAAAAGCCGCAAGAATAGTATTGATTGTAATTGTTTTTCTGTATGTAAATAATTTAATTTGACATTTCAGTATTTTCAATGGAAATAATTTATTGCAAATTTGTACCCCCACCTCCCAGTAATTGTTCTGCGAGAAACCTATGTCTGCATGTATTTTCTTCATGCAAGCAAATATTCATGAATACGCTTTAAAAATGTTTGGCTGCAAACCAAGTGTTCCACTGAGTTTTCAATATATTTTTATTGCTTAAGCTTGGGAATGTGAAATAAGTGAAGTCCGTGAGGAGCAGATTGGTGTACTTGGTGGGTTACACAAGTTTTCCAGTGGAATATGTGAAAGTGGTTCCATCTTATCAAGACCAAAAGGCTCCTCATAGTCCTTTCGTTTTCGGAAACGGCGTGCCACTGCTATGAAACACATAACTGTCAGCATGATGCTTGCTGCAGCAATTACTCCCATTACAACTTTGGGATCAACAATTTTGATGATGCCACTCGGGTCAGCCTCTCTTTTTGTGGTGACATTGATGCAGTGCAGTTTCAATAGCTCAGCATTAGTTCCATACAAGATGCACAGTTCGTACATGGTATGGGGCTTGAGCCCAGTAATTGTACAACGGTGCATACGTGATTTTAGGTAGATCACATTATAGCTGTCAGTCTTTCCACTCTCTCGGTAATGAATCTGATATCTATCTAGAAGCATAATCGACTCACTTCCATTAAGGATGATTGTAATATATGTGTTAGATGTTTTACCTGTAATCATGTTGAGCCTTCCTGAAAGAACCTGCACTGCTGTTGAACTTGTGTCGTTTCCTGCTGAGTTTTGAGCAATGCACATGTATGTTCCTGAATCATTTGGACGTGCAAACTTCATATAAAGAATTGAGTCGCCTATCTCAACTCTTTCTTCTGCCGAGGTTTGATTGATGACCACTCCTCTTGGTAATGACCATGAGATTCTTGGAAGGGGCACACCAATAGCATAACATTCCAAAAAAATATCTTCCCCAAGAGGGATTTTAGAACTTTTTGGAAATAATGGGAGTGTTGTTGGGGGGCAGGCTTTTGGAATCTCACTAAGTGGGATTCCTCTCAGCAGTTTGTTAAGATCATTTGGAGGGTAATCACAGATTAATTTATCTGGGTCGTGAAACTGAACTTTACTTTTATTATAATTGAGGATCTCTTCTTTGACCCAGCGTATGTTGCAGTCACACCTGAGTGGGTTATGATAAAGGTGGATGTTAGTGCGGTACGGGAGGTTGTCCCTGACTGGATAGGGTAAGGCAGGGAGCTTATTGTTGTGTAGGTAAAGTCTATGAAGCTGGGGCACATGGTTGAAGGCATATGGATGGATAAAGATCAGGTTCTCATTGTCATGCATGTGCAGAATCATCAGCTTTGGAAGGTGATGGAATGCATTGTTCTTAACACTGGTCAGCTGGGGTAAGAAGCTCAAGGAAAGCTCACTAATATTGAGCAATTTAAACTCATCAGCCTTTATTGTTTCAAATGAATTGGCATCCAATATCAAAATACGCAGGTTATAGAGATGTTGGATCTGCAAGGTAGGAATAGCTGACAATCTGTTTTTAGACAAATCCAGAACACAAAGGTTATCGAGTCCATGAAAAGCATTGGAGTCTATCATCGTGATCTGGTTACCAGTTAGATTTAGTTTGGAAAGATGGTGCAGTTCTTGAAATACCTCTGCATTGATTTTCCTCAAATTGTTATAGGAGAGACAGAGTTCACTAACTGATTTGATTCGTTGGAACCAATCAGGATTGATTGTTTCCAATCTGTTGCCATCAAGGTTCAGCACCTGTAGGCCATTAAGGCCCCCAAATGCATCCTTCTCAATGGAGTGAAGATGGTTGTAGGACAAATCTAGGCTCCTAAGACTTTTCAGGCCACTAAAGGCTCCGTGCTGTAATGACTTGAGCCGGTTATTTCGTAGGATTAATTCCTCAAGCAGCTCATAACGGACAAACTGCCAGTGGCTGTCAAACTTACTGATTCTGTTGTTAGACAAATCGAGAACTTTGAGCTTTCTTAAGTTTGGAAGTTCCTTGATAATCTCCAGTTTGTTGCCAGAGAGAATTAAGGCTTCTGTGTCAGCATCAAGCTCTGATGAAATATTGGGCATCGTCCAGAAGTCAGCATTACTGCAGTTAATGGTTCGTAAGCGTTGGTTGTCCGAGTAGGTCACCAGAGTGCATGTGCAGTTAAAAGGACACAGTCTGGCCCAGCGTCCTCTTTCAATAGTATTTTGCTGAAATGGCAGTGAGGATACTGGAAAAGGCTGATCAATTTCATTAAGAAAGTTACTATGACTGAAATTTTTGCTGCTACCAATATCTCTGCCTAGTGCCTCAGTGACTAGGATAAATGAGAGCAAGCCCAACGGACTGTGCAGGATTGACCACATTCTTCATTCTATGGAAATTAGGCATGAGATGTTCAAGTCAAGAATTGAGTTTGCAACTTGCTGCTGCTGCTGTTAATTAGAGTAAGACTTAAATTCTTTACAATTAAAGGGCAAACAAGTAGCCCTATTGTCACATTTCCTTGCTGCTTGTCCAAAATTGGTATGTGTCATATTCAACAGTTATGAAGCACCTGTGAAAAAAAAAGAAAGAAAGAATAAATATGTTTTTAAAGACCAAAGATTTATTTTTATAATATTAAATCTGCTCAATAGAATTCATCAGACTCTCTCAGCACTGATTATTGCTTGTATCTATAAAAATAGTATAATATACTTTGCAGAGATGCTTTGAATAGTTTTTACAGACGAACCTATTCAGTTCAACATTCCCTGTAGGTTACACTTGAAGGCTGAAGGGCACAATGGAAAAAAATCCTTGTGGTAACAATAACAAAGATAAAGACAATAGCTTGCAATATAAATAAAGAAAAACTCCTCATCCCAGAAATTCAAACAGAAGAGAGGTGATAATAACAAAAAAGATGAGGAAAAATAGTCTGAATATAGTGTGAGTAATAACTCCTCATCCCAGAAATTCAAACAGAAGAGAGGTGATAATAACAAAAAAGAGGAGGAAAAATAGTCTGAATATAGTGTGAGTAATAACTCCTCATCCCAGAAATTCAAACAGAAGAGAGGTGATAATAACAAAAAAGATGAGGAAAAATAGTCTGAATATAGTGTGAGTAATAACTCCTCATCCCAGAAATTCAAACAGAAGAGAGGTGATAATAACAAAAAAGAGGAGGAAAAATAGTCTGAATATAGTGTGAGTAATAACTCTTCAGCACAGAAATTCAGACGAAGTGATCAAGTGATAACAAAAATGAAGACAATCATCTTAATATAAATAATGTAAATAATGACAACTCCATCCCAAAAATTCAGGCAGAAGGTGATCAGATGGTGATAATATAATTGAGGACAATAGTCTTAATGTAAATAATAATTCCTCATTTTAGAAATTCAGAAAGAAAACCAATTATTTGTAAAAGGTGACAAAAGTTTCTGTTACATATCATAAAAGTTAAAAATTGATTTATCTTAGAGATGTTGATGTGATAAAAAAGAAATTAGTATAAAACAGAGTTAAAATTTCTGTAGTTAATATAATCACTTGATTGATGTTAAATTAAACCAACAACTATATTAAACATATCTTTGAAGGGAGATAAAATTCAACTATTTAAAAAGTAATTCACTAATTGGATGAACTGCCAGATTTTACTAATGATAACTGATACAACAAAAATAAGACTCTAGTCATATTTTTTTTTTTTTTTTTTTTTAAATCATCTCACCCCGAGCAAGGCAGAAACGCCACTGATGTGCAGGGGGCTACATAAATGTAGAAAGATTAATTAGAAAAGAGTGAGGAGTACAAACTAGTTAGAAAGGAACAATAGAAAGCTGAGAAAGCAGGTGCAATGACAGATACATAGGCGGAGAGAAAGTGAAGATTATACAGGGGAGGGGAGAGAGCTAGAGTCCAGTGGTTAGTAGGTGAGTATTAACTTTGCTTTTAAATTTCTGGAGGTCGTAGCCGTCAGGAAAGCAAGAATACGGGAGTGAGTTCCACAGGCGGGAAGTGCGAGAGAGGAAGCTGCAGGAGTAGAATTGTCGTCTGCGTTTGGCTAACCTGACTGTGAATGGGTGGGACCCAGTTGCCAGTCTGGTTGCACGGGTAAACACCTGTTGAGGAGGCATCAGTGACTTAAGCTCATCCGAGCAGAAGCCATGAAAGTATTTATAGAAGAGACAGAGAGAGTCCACATTTCGACGATGGGAAAGTGGCTGCAGTCGAGTCACCAGATCAGTACCTATCACATTTGGTGGGAAAATAACAAAACATTTTTTCACTAAATTAAACCATTTCAGAGAATAGAGCAAGAGAACAGTGTTCATTTTTAGTATGAATATATAATAGTTGCTTCAAAAGAAATTACTCCTTCTTCATAATGTTGGTCCACAATATCAGAGATGCATGTTGGTGCTATAGCAGTAGAATTTCAACCTTCCCACTAATAACGCATGATTTTCTTTTGCTGAGATATCAGTTTGGCAAAATGGTATATGATCTGCTTCAATACCAAAACATTAATCTGAAAACCATTCTAGTTCATAAATGGCGCCAAACCTGTTTAAAAACATCTAAAGTATCAGCTGTATGCAAACACTTTCTAAGATCAATGGTTAAAATGGATTAGGATGGGGCGAAACCTTTAGATATTGGTGAAGACAACACTTCTTTGAACCTTGTGAACTGGTAATAAGGAATCACAAAGAACTGTACCAAATAACAGAAACCATATCATGAGGACTTTCAACAGCAGCAACAGCTAAAATAGATATAAGAGAAAATAATGACATAAGATATTGACATTCCACACTAATTTCAATAAAAAATTACGAAGGAAATTTCCATCAATATTGGAAAGAGTGATAACAGCTACTGTACTTGAGAAACCGATTTTCCTAAAAAATCATTTGAAGAGAAAAATTGTAAATTTTAACTGAAATCAGTACAAGCTGCTTGATCAATGAATGGCAAATGTTTCCTCATAAGGAACTATCTTGTTACCATATCTTCAGCTGAAAAAGAAAATGGCACTCATTAACATTGATCAATATTTGCTGAGCATTTACAGTGACCAAACACTGGATGTGAACATAGTTAAGCAGTAGTAGGTAATATGGTTGAAAAGTAGTGACAGTGATATGCATAATAAATGACATGAGTATGCAGGCTATTGTTTTTACAGAGACTGGAAGTATTTATGTGAAGAAATAATATTTTGTAGCTGAAGATTACTTTTTCTAATGTAGTATCATGCTCCTACCAATTTTAGTTACTATGAAAATAAATGAGGCATTCTTATTATTATGAGGCATCTCTCATATTTTAATGTTCAATGAATGATCAAGAATTTGGCAAGATAATGTCCTCCTCCATGTTTTAATAGATGGAAATCAAGCTTCTCTTTATCCAAGTTTACTGCAACATTGCTAAACTAAACTAAACTTCAACAAAGGATAAAACCTAAACCTTTTTCAAGTACAGCTCAGTTTAATGAGATTAACCTGTGGTTACTGAAAAAGATTATTGATATTTAAATGACGTGGGTGTTTACAGACAATTCTGATAAGTTAGTTCAGCAGGAAGCATTCTTTAAATGAGATTTGAGTGTTTCTTCACATGAAAAATCAGATCTCCCAACCAGCAGTTTAATGCTTTAACATTTAAGCTACATTTGAACTGATGGTAATATTAGCTGTTTTTCTTTATAAGGAAACATTCAGCGTTCATTGATTGAATTGCCAGTGTTACTTTTGGTTGAATTAAAACAATTTTCCAGCAAAAAATACATTTCTCAAATTCACTGTTATTGCTCTTTCCACAGGAGGGAACATTTCATCACAGTTGACTTAACACTGACCAATCAGTTTTGAAAGTTTGGCTGTTTTTCTTAGTGATTTAGTAGTTACAACAGCCTATTTGGCTGACTGGTGATTAATTTTTAAAAGTTTTCATTACACCAAAAATGGAAATTCTTAGACAATAAGAAAAAGAAAAATTTGCAAATGAAGGCCATTTATTTGTTTTTGGTAAATTTAGTAAAAGAGACAGCAGCATAAAATTTTGGTATTGGGACCAAGAATCTAGGATTCATACCATGTTTGGGGCAGTTATCAAAAAAGTAAACAAGCATTCCCACAATTCATCAGTGTCCAATGTAGAACACCCACCACCTCTCCCTAAATTGTAAAATTATATGAATGCAAATAAAAAATGTTGCAGATTGTTTGTTCTTTTTCACAATGCAGCTTCTTTTCCTGCACTTCCTGCCTGTATACTTGCTTCCCTGACAGGTACAATCTCCAAGAATTTAAATGTAAGGTCAATTGTCATTTTTTATCCTTCTGATTTGCATCCTTTCCCTCATGTTCTTTTCTTAGTCCACTCTACTCTCATCACACCAGTATTCTCAACCTTTTCTTACACCCCTCTCACCTTACACAATTCTCTGACACCCCTATAACTTGTTCCTCTTTCTCATCATTTTCCTCTTATGTAACCCCCTGTACACCAGTAGCAATAAAACTGCCTTGCTTGGGCTGAAATTATTTAAAAAAAAAAAAACTTTAAGCAAATAATTGAGGGGAATTACATACATTTTCAACAAATTTTTAAATTAAAAATAAAATCATATATTAAAAAATGATCTTTAATAAACTGCTTTTATTCAGTAAGTGATTATGAGATATCCTGAACCCTTCTTTCCAGTATTTATGGGGGATTTTCTTTCTAATCTTTTGTTTGAATTAATATGACCTCCCTCACAAAAAAAAAAAAGTTTTGGTTTTCATTTAATTTTTTTTAGTGTCATTGTCTAACATGAATTTTAAATATGCACTTTGTAAATTCTGACTTCAATTTTAATCAGTCAGTTAAATACCATGTATGATACTTGCATGAGTGATCATGTCTTGAAAATAATATGACTGACTGGGAAGAAGATTTTTCTGCAGTAGGTTACCATTGCTTTTTATGGTAGACTGGTTTCCAACCAAAGCTATAGAATCCAATCTGTTCTGTTATTTAACCCATAGCTGGAGAAAAGAGACAAATTAATACCTTTCCAAAGGGTATTTTCATGCAAGTGAATGCAACAAATTAAATTGGAATTTAAACTTGGCTCTCCAATTTCTCATTCTGAGCGGATATCCATTGCTCCACAATGCGCATCTCTCTCAATTTTAATACTTATTCTGAAAATAATGTTTGAAAGAGTGGCATGCTTTTACAAAATATTGAATATTTACTTATTTTCATTTACTAGCCTCTAATTTTCTAAATTAATGATTTTTTTTTTATTTACCAATACTATAGATTTTTTTATCACTAAACTTTATTTTAAAAGTCTATTCATACATGAGTAGACATTCCATTTATTTATTTATTAAACAGTATATTTATTTTCATCTACCATTCTGAATATTCGAGAAATCTTATTAAAGAAAAATATGTACTCAATGCAAAATTTGCACCTGCTTCCTTCTGGGCAGAGGGAAACCATTGTTAGATCCAGTGTGCCTTAACTGATTTAGCCATGAAGCAGTCTTGACAATCAAGTAAATTTCAAACAGTACTTTTAAGCAAAATCCTTCTGGTCACAAATTTCTCAAAATTATCATTTGTTCAGTTTCATATTCAAAATTAAAGTAATTTTCTAAAGTAATAGGTGTTTATTTATCAATTCTAGAGATTTTTTTATTACTTTAAACTATTTTTAGTGAATACTCATACTTATGTAGACACGCCATTTATTTATTAAACTATATATTTATTGATTTTTATCTAATGGCCTGAATATTTGAGAATCTTATTAAAGGAAAATGTGTTCTTTGACAGGATTCGAACTTGTGTCCCTAAGATTTTGCTAGTAGCCAAAAATGAATTTACATTTAATAATTAAACGTAGTGTCTACTCAAATATGATTATCCACTAAAAATAATGTTTAAAGGTGATAAAGTTATAAATTAGATATTGAAATTTTAAAGATGCAAATAAAAAAAACAGCTTTACTGAGAAATGAATGAAACAAATTTTAATCTTTTGATAAGTGTTTAATAATTTAATTTTGAAAAGTGTTTAATAGTTTTTTTAAATTTCCATGATAAATCACACATTTTTATAGCTGACCTCTTATCTAGCATAACAAAGATTTTTATTACAATCAATTTCTTAAGACATCAATGATAAATGAAATACTTTGTTTTCTATAAGAAGTCACTATGGTAAGTGTCTAGGGATCTTGGAAGCCATGCTGTCAATCTGTTAAAATGTCTATGTAGAAACATAACTTCATTGTAGATTAACATAAAACATTTACCTAAATCATACACTAACTATAAATAGAAAAAAAAACAACATAAGATCCTCTATAAGCAAAGCATGAGATCACAGTAAATCACTGGTTTTAATTTTATGGACCATTGCAAATACTTACATTAATTTTTTTTTATTTTTTATTGATTTATCTAAAAAGATTTTTTTTTTTTAAAGAAATTCTCAATTCTCATTTGAAGAAAGCTGTTACAAATATTTTTTATAGCAACTGGTCTGACAAGCTTTTTTTCCTGGTGCCCTGACCATACAAATTTACATGTGCTACTAGATGGGCATCTAGGTCTCACCCTTTTATGATTGAAATAGTTAAATGTAACTGCCTCTTCTACTCTAACAGTTTATTTCATTGCATTTCCCATCAGTGGAATTCCCTATCCTTCATTTGCTTCCCTGATAGCTAGAACCTCCAAAAGTTTAAATGCAATATCAGTTGCCATTTTCTATCTTCCTGAATTCTTCCACCTTTTTTTTTTCTTCTCTATAACCTCCTGCACATTAGTGGCAGTCCTGCCTTGCTTGGAGTGATATGATTAAAAACAAAAAAATCAAAAAAACAACCAAACAAAAACAAAACCTCATCAGAATTGTTTGCAAAAACCCACACTATTTAAATATCAATATTTTTTTCAGTAACTAGAAGTTAAGTACAGCACAATTTAATCAACTTAAAAAAGGTTTAGGTTTTCTGACTTTTCAAAGTTTACTTTAGAATCTTCTAATAAACTTGAAATAAGAAAAGCTTCATTTCCGTCTCAATCAAAACGTCTTTCCTTTAATTGAAAAAAGCAAATATTACCATTTTGCTTCCAAATTTTCTTTGAATAATTTTTCTAAGAGAGAGGAAAATGCTCCAGCAGGTTTTAAATTTTGCCATTGGTGATTACAAAAGCTGATTTAAAACTTATCAAAATCCTTGACCTTAAGAAGGTTACTAGTCCTGATAAAATTTTTGAAAATATTAGCCCAAATTTATCTCCAATCTTAGCAAAATTGTTCAACTGCTGATTAAAGGAGAAATTCTTCAGAAGGTTATGGAAGGGAAGGTGCCAAGTGTATGTCCAGTTTTTAAGAACACAGGAGAATGCTTATCTCTACCTCAGTAGCAACTTATCAGCCACCTCAATGTCATCAGCAAATACTTTGAGGCTGCAATTAACAAGGAATTTTTCCAGCAACTAAAAAAGGACAACCCTTTGAGTAACAAATCTAATCAGTTCACTGCTGATATCCTGTCATCACTCAGAGAATCAGTAAGGTATTAGACAATAGACATATCACAAGGATGATTACATTAGATATATAGAAGGCCTTTGACATATGGTAAAGGAAGTTGTACACAAGCTCTCCAGCTGATAGAACCACTGGAAGAATTTTCTCAATTATCAAGTCCTTTCTAGCTTTATAGAAGCATATACATAAATATAGACTTTTATAGGAAGATATGCATTTTTAAAGGAAAAATATTACCGACAATACATTTTTGAAGAAAAAAAATTACTAGCAATACATTTTTGAATACAAAAATAGAAGACATATTCATTTTCTAAAATAAAAATAAAATTTTTTATCAAAATCTCACTAAAACAACCTTCTCACTATAACTGAACATAAAAAAATACCTTAAAACCCTACCTTTTTGGCATTAAATAACTCATAGAGGTTGATATACTGTTAAACAAAACTCAAACTCTCAAAACACATATATATGATCCATTGCTAAAGATGCTATGCTGCAAAATAAGGACCTGACTCCTCCTGGTATGCTCTCCCATTACAAGAGCTAGATCAGGCTGAAAATAGATTACTTCTTCGCCATATCTGAGCTGGAGCTGTCCATTTTCCAGTCTTGATAGAGTCCATAAATGTCTATATAGCTTAATGGTTGATGAATTGTTTTTTACCTTGCAACCCCTTTCTCACAGATGAAATGCCGTAAAGCTTTCACTACATTATCTACATTATCTACACTACATTATCACTTATTTGCATGAAAAATATTAAGATGAACTCCATTCCTTAATTCACTTGACCCTAACCTTCCAAATTAAGACGCATTATGCTGTGTGCACTGAGGCAAACCACTTCCATTCCCTTCATATTCCTTCAGTAAAGAGTAAACTTTACTCAGTTTTCACCCAAGAACTGTTTCTCTGTGAAACAGAATCCCAATAGGATTCTTTCCTGACCACAACAATCTTAACCTCTTCTTTTGTTAAATGTTAATTTTACTACATTTTTGCATAAACTGTGCCCCTTACTTTTAATGCTTGCACAACAAATGGCTTCATTAATCTGCTACTTTGAGTGGCCATTAGGCCTCATATAAGGTTAACTTTAACTGAAAAGCTCCACATCTCATATGAGCATTGTATGGTATTTGGATATGGGAATTGCTGTTATGGTTGTAGGATATTTAATGGACTGCATTTTTATCAGTGATTCTGTTCAAACAACAACAACAAAAAAAAAGATTCCTTTTTGAAAAGGATGATAATGGGCAATGATAAATTTGACCACTTCAAAAGCTAAAAAGTGGGAATTGAAGAGCATTATGTATTGTCTGTTTCCACAAAATTAGACACTGAATTCAGACATGTACTGTTCTCAATTGAACAGTAATAGATGAAAATACAGCAAAAGTTAACCAATTGGATAGATATTGTCTTCCATCAGAACAATACCAAGCCTTAAGTATCCTTGCAAACCCAGCAGAAATTGGTACAGCATGGCTAGCATATTCTACTATGGCCGTCACACTCATCTAATTTTGTGCCTTTGGATTACTATTTAATTCAATCCTTGCAAAATTTTTTTAATGGGGTTAATGTAAATTATTTGGAAGCTTACAAAAAAAAAAAACAAAAAAACTAACAAACATTTAGACCAATTCATCATTCCCCAAAAATTTCAAGTTCTGGAAGGATGGAATCATGAAGCTGCTTTAAAAAATAAAGGGTAGTGGAACAAAATGACATATTTGGTTGAAAAAATTCATGTACAAATATTGTTGTCCTGGGTATGGCGATAAAGAACATTGATCAGCAAGTCCCCTGATCAGGAAGTCTTGAAGAGCATGAAACCATCACTTAATGTCTGTAGTAACCAAGTTCATTCTGACCTGGGGTGGTAGCACCTGTTAGAATCTTAGCTATAGGCAAATAGTTAACTTCTAAACTGGAGTCAAAACACTATGAAATTATGAAAATAAATTTTTATAGAAAAAATACCAATAATGTATTTAAAACAATATTACCAGTAATATATATTTAAAAAGAAAAAGTATTACCAGCAATATATTTGTGAAAAAAAAAAAAATTCCAGTAATAAATTTTCAAAAAAAAAAAAAAAATTACCAGCTATACATTTCTGAAAAAAAAAAATTACCAGCTATACATTTTTGAAAAAAAAAAAATGTTAATACATAGCCTATTCCTACAAACCTCTCTTAAAATTGTCTCAGCTTTAAATAACCCATCAAAGTTGATATGCCATGAAAACAAATCAACAAATATTGTCTTTTGAAATTAATTTTAAAAAAGCTACAAACCTTTGTTCTAACTCAATAGGAAGTGAGATTGTTTGTATTCAATGGATAACAGATTGGGTTAAAGATATGAAGATTGAAAGTTTTTTTTTTGTTTTTTTTTTTGAGAAGCTGTAAGAGAAAGTAAGTTTTGGAAGCATATTCAATAGTTTTCTTTGAATTTGAAGTTTCAAAGACTGACATTTGTGGAGAATAATAAAAAATGAATAAACATTTTTCATATGGAAATATGATTTATATTTGCTCTTTTTTGCTCCCATAGATTTTATAAGTTTCTACCTCTTATTTTATATACCATATACTTTCAGGATGTAAGTGATCATGGCTCTTCACGAGATTGCTCTCATCAACTTTTGTCTCTTTTGTTCATCTTCTGCCATCCGTTACTCAAACTCAAGTATCTTGATTCCAGTCACTTCCTTACTGACGAGATTTGGCATTCCTCTGTCTCTTCTACAAATATTTTCATGGCTTCTGCTCTGATGAACTGAGCTCCCTGGTGCCTCTTCTGCACAAATTTAACTAGCTAATAGACTGGCAACTAGGTCCCATCCTTTTATATTGAAAACGATCAAATATAACTTCTACTATAACAGCTTTTTTTGCACTTCCTGCCTGTGGAACTCCCTTCTATATACTTTCTTCCCTGATAGCTGCAATTTTCAAGAGTTTAAATGCAATGTCAATTGCCATCTCTTATCTCCCGTCCTTTCCTCGACACCCCCTGTATCTTGTTCTTTTCCCTTTCTGCTCTACTTTCACGCAGCTCTCTTCACACCAGTGTTTCCATCCTTCTCTTACCCATTCTCTGACAACCCCTGTGACCTGTTCCTTTTCTCTTCACTTTCCTCTTATGTAATCCCCTGCACACCAGTGAAAGTACTACCTTGCTTGGGGCAAAAGAATTATAAATAAAAAAAATGTTATTTGCATTTGTCTCCAATATGTCATGTAAGTATTAAATTTTCCAAGCTATCTTCCCTTATGTCTTGTAGAAATTTCTGTTGTCTCTTTTTGAATGTTAGCAGGAGTTTCATTGTAGTTTCTATCCTCGTTGAAATTTCTTTGTTACTCACATATTCTATCCATGGTATTTGTAGCCCACATCTGTAAAACCATGTGTTGGTTGCTTCAAGTATGTTATTCCTCTGTGAGATGATTGTCTACTTTTCACTGCAGTATAGGAGATTAGATATTACACAGAAGTTCAGCACTATTTACTGTGTTTCTAAAGACATTTTTCTATCTTTTAATACTTTGCTTAGTTTCTGAAAGATATTTTTTTACTTGTACACCTTGTTGCTCTATGATCTTGATAGTAAAATCTTATGTATCTTGATTTGGACATTTTCGATATATTGCTTTCAGTTTGGGTCATCTTATTCCTGCTCTAAGTAATAAAACTTGAGAATATGATTTGAATTTGACATGAATGCAACTGATTAAATGCAATTATTATTGCAGTATTGAAAAGTTCCAACCACCTTTCCTAAACTGATCAGTTGACCAAACATGAATTTTTTTTTTTTTTTTTCCTAAATTTGTTTGTATTCAGTCTCATTGAACTGGAGGAAATGGCATCTTATTCTGAATGAAATTAAGAATATTCTAGATGATTGCATTACATTAACTTTCAAAGTTCAATCCTTGTATTGTTTGCCACCAGACATTTCTATTAAAGATTTTAAATTGGAAATTTTCAGAAGAAAAGTGAGATTTAAGACACGCTAACAGAATAACAAATTTCAATGAAAGTTGAAAAAAATATTTTTTGTGTTTCTCAAATTTGAAAAATAATTTTTCATGTCAGCACAGATCTTTGGCAGTCAAATTTGGATTCATCATTATTTATTGTGTTTCTAAAGACATTTTTCTATCTTGGTAGAATGTTTAATGTTTGAGGCTTGAAATTTTACTGAACAAACGTGAGTAAAGCTGGAAAATACACTGGCAATGAAGCATGGTAAAATTCACAGGAATAAGACTACTCATTTGAACTATTTGTTGAATAATGAAACATTTGATCTCATAATTTCAAATGGCAAAAATGCAGATGATCATCATGAGAAGTTTGAATATCACCAAAAAGAGCACAAATAAGTGTTATTCTTAAATGTTATGTTTTTTTCTTGATTTAAAATTTGGTTTTCTTTCATTAGAAATGAAAGCAGATTACTGCTATGAACTATATCTGACTAGTTTTTTGACCAATCATAAACAATTTCTATCAGACATTTTTATAGCTTTGTACAACAAACTTTAAGAAAGGTTAAAATCTCTAAATATGTAGTTAACAAGAACACCTGGACATGGTTTTGGCTTTCATTGGTTTTTAAATTCTTAAATATAAAGCACGTTTTCATGTAATGCAAACACATAAAAAAGATGGATACTAATTCTTCTTTAAGCTAATATCTTTTTCCTAAGAGAAAATTGGAATATCTTCATTTAAAGGAGTATTTATCATAAAAAGTAATATCAGATTTTTTTTTTGATAATTTCTATTTTGTTTTTGGTTCTTCTATATTGAAATGGAAGATTTTTCACAGTACTTTTTGTTAAAAATATTGGTTCATAAATTCTTTCACCTTATCAATGTGAGAAAAAAAAGCTTGAAACCATAACCAACTTTTTTGATAGAATTGCTAACAAAAAAAATGTTGCATCTTTATCAAAGTTAAACATCCTGTCTTAAGTTAATACTAAGGCTGCCAAATTTTCTTTTGACTCAAAAGTTTATCAGATAAGAGAATTGGAATGCTTGTATAAGATCAATCTTGAAGACACAAGGCAGGATAGACATTTTGATTATTGAAAAGTCTAAACTTATTTGTAAATGGAACTCTGTGTGTGTGTGTGTGTCTGTCTGTGTATCTGTTACCTATAGACTCCGAAATGGCTGAACCAATTTTCTTGAAATATATATATATATATATATATATATATATAAAGCAAGATGTTTGTGTGTGTATGTGTCTGTTTATCTGTCTGTATGTCCTTTATCCAAATCCACAATTTTTATCCAATTCTCACCAAACTTCACACAATATTCTTTAGGCTGAGTCTGAGCTCCAGAACCATGGATTAGTTTTAAATCTTTCATTACACCTGAGCAATGCTGGGCTATACTGCTAGTTACATATATAGACAACGCCCAAAATATGCTACAACAGTTAGTGCAAAATTCAGTAACCACAATTTGAACTGTGACAATTTCCTGTTTTATATGGGGAATTATTCAGTTTCTAGGTTTCTTTCAGAAAAAAATTGTTTCTCTTCAGACAGGATGTAAACAAACAACTTGAATTTTATTTAGGTGCTAATTAGAAAAAGGAATAATGAATGAACTCTACAATCATTCATTAGACCCTGACCCTACAGAAATCTCAAAGATCTTAACCAAATAACAAAGACCACATCACTTGAACACTTCCAACAGCAGCAACAACTAAGATGATTAGCACATGTAATGAGAAGAGAAAATCATATAATAAAGCTGTTACTTTTTTGCCCTACCAAAAGCAAAAGGTTTAGAAGGAAATTTATTACTAGCAAGATTGATAATAGTAGACTTGAAGTCTAGTTTTCTGAAAAACTATTTTAAGAAAAAGATTTTATTAGACTGTCTCACATGAAATGATGCACTTTATAGGAAATTAATACAATGCTTCTGAAATGTTAATTTATTTAGTTGAAACAAGCACCATGTTGATGATTAACTGTTTTCCAATGTATCACTAAATTCTTGATCTCATATATAAGAGAGATATTAGGTGAATATGGAGAATGATGCAAAATGTCATAATACAGGTTATGCAGCTTCAGTTGATTGAAAAGCATGGTGTGTAGCAAAATTGGGCCCTCCTTATTCATAAATCCATGGTGATACTTTTTCATTCGTACATATGAGGTTTCTGTTATTGTTTTTCCTTGATGTAAAAATGAATAAAGAATAACCCTTTTCAAAGACCATCATACAGTAACTTAACATTTTAGGGCACAGTGAAGGTTTTGGTTATTCACTTGCATTTAACCACTGGCCTACTCTCTAACTGTTATCAAAAAGTATCCATTTCACATCACATGTAATGACTTGATGCAAAATTTTTTTTTTTTCCTTTTAATCATTTCACCCCGAGCAAGGCAGAAATGCCACTGATGTGTGGTGGGCTACATAACTGTAAAAAGATTAATTAGAAAAGAGTGAGGAGTACGAACTAGTTAGAAAGGAGCAATAGAAAGCTGAGTATGCAGGTGCAATGACAGATACATAGGTGGAGAGAAAGGGAAGGTTATATGGGGGTGGGGAGAGAGCTAGTGTCCAGTGGTTAGTAGATGAGTATTGACTTTGCATTTAAATTTCTGGAGGTTGTAGCCGTCAACTCATACAGTAAAATTATTCAACATTGTAACCATTTTCATTGGGCTTTGAGTAACAATTTATCTGGAACGAGAATTAGGGATAAGTCAAGATTTTTTTTTTATATACTAAGATTTTATTAGACCATCAGCTCAACAACCAACCAAAAAATGTATCATTTCATGTGTGAAAACCTAATATAGATTTCAACTGAGAATAAAACAAAATGTTTAGTCAGAGAATGTTTGTTTAGTGGCATAACAACTCCGTATGAGTCATTTAATCCCAAAATTTAATTTTCTTTCGAGGATTAGTAATTTCTTATCCAAAAATGTATGGCTGATATTTTTACAATTTCATAGTATTTGGACCTCAGTTTAACTATTTGCCCATAAAACTTTAACAGGTGTTATCACCCTGGGTCAGGGTGGACTTGGGAAAAACAGAAATTAAATCGTTCCACTCTCCTCAAAACCTCCTAATCAAAGACTTTGCTGCCAGATGTAGTTTATCATTATACCCAGTACATGTTAGTGAATGTCAAATGTTTCCTGCAGGGAAATGGCTGATCTCACCATTATCACTGAAAGCTAAAAAGTCATCGTTCTTGTGAGGCATGCTGAGAATACCGTGGATGGAGCATGTAATCAATGAGAAAATTTTGAGTAAAATGGAAATTCAAAAGATATCTGTATTTATAATCAAAGACAGTTGAAATTTCTGTGACACACAATTAAGAAAGAGGGACTGGTGTATTTGACACTAACAAGACATTGATGGCAAGGTGAGCTTGCATAAATGGATGGTAAAACAGGTATTGCAGAAACAAGTAAGGGGACAAACATTAATTAGAACTAGAATAGGAAGTTGTAGATAGTTGTGATCATCTATGTCCTGAAAGAACACACTATATAAAATATTATCGGTGCATATGTATATGTATGAGAAGTAGAAGTTAGCCTGCTATGGGTTTTTTTTTGTCAAACACTACTGTTCTGCAGTAACACATTAACAGAAATTCATTGAAAACAGATGCAAATAAAAAAAATAAACAGTAAATATAAAGTTAATTGTTATCAACTTTTGATTTAAAATAAAAAAATTATATACATTGTCTAAAATGTTAATTTCTAATCATAACATTTAAAGTTAAAGAAAATTAAAAATGTGAGTAATCAGTTGAATGTGACCTGCTGTATGATCTCAAAAGAAAACCAAATAATTAATGAATTATTGAAATTGATTGTGGCTATTTATAAAAAAATTAATTTCTTAGTTAGATTTCGAATTTAATGAAAAATATAAAAATGGTTTCATTGGATAAAATATCGATAACAGAATTTCAAATAGATAGGCTGTTTTGTTTCATCTTACTTATAACATAGTGACCATTATGTTCAGATAAAAAATTTAGCATTTGCTGCAAGTATTTCTGTTGGCTACAAAAAGTAAAGATTGAAATTTTTATCTGGCTGTGGTCCTCTTTCAGCACAAAGATATGATTCAGCTGAAAGTCATTATACCGGTTATGCTAGCTGTCAGTAGTTTTATGATTTGAGTAACTAATTAGCAAAATGGAGAAAATTCTGATTGGCTGAATCTCTGCAGCAGATTTTAAATATCACTCAATGGAAAGTCATGATTGCAATTCAAGACTTATAATAAAACTTACTGCACTGGGCATTGGTTTGTGAAAGATTCACTAATAGGCAAACAAATGTTTCATGTGTTGCAGCAAAATTTTTTATTGATTGAAAGAATCATGGTTGCTCCAGGAAAGCCTTGTCTATCAAATTTTGTAAATCTATAAGTTAAACTATTTATATACTTCTGTAGTATAGAGGCTTTTATCAGAAAGCAGAGGAGTAACTAGTCAAGTGTCCATAAAAACAGCAATAGCTTATGACCACACAGCAAGGAGATTTTATGCCAGTTAGATATAGATTTTCTGAGCATACCACTTATCTGGAAAGTAAAAGTAAAAAGGTTGCTGCAATGTATTTTCATTGTGCTGTCTGTTTTTTTTTTCTTTTTTTTTTTAATATTATTTGAAATTCTATTTTTGAAGCTCATATGCAATATAGCTTTCAGTTTAAGAGGCTCATAAAAATATAAATTGTGTGATTGTAATTCTCTGAAAATGGATCCAAATAAGAGCTTTATTGGGAAAGTTGGAGAATCTTCTAAATGTATCATAATTTGTTGACAGAAACCAATTTCTGATTGGCTGTGAGAATGGAGTAGATTACAAATCAGTGAATTATTTTAAGCTGTTATAGATTTTACAAGTACATTAATAAATCTGAGAATATATTCGTTTAGTCATGCAATCTTCCCATATGATAGAATTCAAATATTTGAACATTTGATAGTGATATACAAAAATGATGCAGAAGAATGAGGATTAAGAGTCAGAAGGTCCAGCCCTCACCCAAGAAAGATTGAATATATTGTAATGAAACTAGCAAAGATGATCTTCTTAAGATAGAGGAGCAGTTTTCTGTTGCTTTTTCCAAAGTCATCTTTTTGGATTGGTTTCCAAACAAAACTAGAGGGCCCAGTTTAGTTTGCTTTTTAATTTGTAGTTCATGAGGTGGGTGGCATAAATTGATATTGTTTTTGTTTTTTCTCAAGGACATTAGTACAAAAAGACCAGTCTTTGTATGAATTGAAACTCTGCAGACTGATTCAATTTTTCAAACTGCTAATTGTTAGTTCACCTGTACTTTCAATTATCGAAATATTAGTCTAAATAATTAATGGAACAATGAATTCAGAATTTCAAACAACAAATTATATATACAACACTTGCTGAAAAGCATTCATGTTTGTTCCAATTCTTGTCTCATTTTATAACTAATTATTGCATGCCTCTAATATTTGAAATGATAATTCTAAAAGTCTTTTACAGTTTACTACTCATGCCTTTAGGAAATACATTAATTCAATTATTCTCCATATATGGGTTAAATAACAAATTAGACTGAACTCTAGTTTTTGGTGTCAGCTGCTCTAGAAAGACAATTCTAAATGCAAAACTGTAGAAAAGGCAACAGAAAACCACTCTTCTGTCATTCTGGAGAAATCATAGCAACTCACAGATAATAAAGAAAAGGAATCTGTGGAAAGCTATGATTACCCAAGTCCTCAAGAGATATGGCATTAAAAAAATCCTAAAAGATGTCATATGCCTCAAGAAAATCTCTGTATAGAGAATTTCCAATGTTATGAAAATATTGAAATACAGATACTGGTGCAGTATCTGGGAGAGCAAATTCATGTTGAATTTGAATTTATGAATTTAAGAAATTTTTTTTTTTTTTTTTTTTACAATTTGCCTTTTATGAGTTACCACTCAGCTTTCTTTATATCCAAGTCTAAGGTGTTTATACATCTTTAATAGCATGGGTGCTGTCTTTATAAAACCAGGGTAGATTAAAACAGGTATAATGTAATTGGTTAATGGAGAAAAATGAGTAATCTCTAATGAGCTGTGACAGTGAAATCGGTAAATTGATACATAATCTGAAGTAACAATAGAAAGAAAATTTGGATATATCTTTTAATTTATAGCTGATTGATTTTCAATTGGCTCTACCATGGAACCAATTTTAGAAATAACAGTATTGTATAAAGGTCAAGCAAAAAATAAAGCAAACATGAAAAATCATATTTAAAATCTTGGATCTTTTTTTTTTTTTCATAAAAAAGATATACTACCACCTGTCCAACAATGTGTTTGTGTGTGTATGTATATATATATATATATATATATATATATATGGATTGGATGTTGACAAGATGAATAGAGTAAGTAAAGAACAAGTAGGGAAAAGGTGTCTTTAATTTAATATGTATCACTTTAACAAGCTTCTTCAGAGATTTATTAAAGATGAATTCATCCTTTATGAATCTCTAAAGAAGCTTGTTAAAGTGAAACACGTTAGATTAAAGATACTTTTTTCCTACTTTTTCTTTACTTATTCTATTTACATATATATATATAGTTGCCATGTCTTTCCAGACAGTAAGTCATCATAACTCTCCAGATTCCTTTCCTTTATTATCTGTCAAGTGTCATGAATTCTTGGGATTGTTAGTAAATTGATTTTGTTTGTTCTTTAGTGTTCTGAATTCAGAGTCGTCCTTCTCTTAGACAGGCTGCCACCCAATGCTAGGAATTCCTGTTTAACTTTGTATTTAATTCATATTTAAGGGGAGAAGAAATGGACACATACCTTTCTCAAGAGCATTTTTGCTTGAGTAAATGTAACAAATTAGGTGAGAATTTTAACTTGAATCACCATTTCCACATTCATAACTGTTCCATCTTTGTATGGATTTTGTGTATTCAAATATACCAGCTATTATAATACAAGGGAACTTTTTTTTTCTCTCTCACAAATTTTTAAATGCTGGTTTTATATTGAGAAATTAAAGAAATTTTAAAGAATGATAAGAGGAATCACAGAGTAATGGATAGTGGCTCAGATTCAGGAACTGAAGAACAGAGTTTGAATTCCAATCAAGTTCATTACATTCACTTATGTGCTTAATAACCCTGGGAAATGTATAAATCCATCTATTCCACCCAGCTATAGAAAAATAGGACAGACTGGGTTCGATAGCCTTGGGTGGCAATTGGTCTAAAAGAAAAAACTGAATTCAAAACCATCTTGCCCAGAAGATAAAGGGGTTTGTATAGAGTTGACACCTCTAGCTGGAGAAAAAAATGTTACAAAAGCATCAACAACAGTAAATCAGCCCAGAATACAGCATGTCAAAAGTCATCAATGCCCTAGGTTCACTGTAGAGCAATGGGGGCATAAAGAATAATAAATGGATACACAGACAAGATTGGAGTGTGAAGGGAATTTTGTTTGAGATGTATTCTTGGATGTTGATGATAAAATAATGATAATTTAATATCATTAAATATAATGGAATTATAGTATAGTGTGCAAATTAGTAGACAAGTATAAAAGAGGATAACTGGAGAAGTAAGCAGGGGGAACCCTGTTGTC
The DNA here is from genome assembly GCA_037127315.1 of Ascarosepion bandense. Classification (NCBI taxonomy): domain Eukaryota; kingdom Metazoa; phylum Mollusca; class Cephalopoda; order Sepiida; family Sepiidae; genus Ascarosepion; species Ascarosepion bandense. The sequence continues at coordinate 24,570 of JBBBDQ010028787.1, forward strand.
ACAAAGGACATGGAGAGTCATTCTATGACTACCACTACACACTAAGAAATGCAAAACATAATATTATATTAAAATAATAATGAAAATATTTTATTACTGGTAACTGTATCATGTTAAATTTAAGAGAGATATGCATAATATAATATTTAAGAGGTTACCGTAGTCTTTGATAAAGGATTTAATCATGTAATGTGTATTATAACAGTTTTATTTATTATAGAAAAAAAATCTTGAAGGCAAAAAGCAATGATCATTATTGATCTTTTGGATTGGGACCAACATTGAAAGAAATAGATTGTCTTCCAGTTGAAGAGAATTACCCACACTGAAGATTCTCTTCTAATAATAGATGGAATTTGGAATCTAGACAAAATCAAATCTCACATTTGTCTTGAATCAAGAGAGATTGGCTTTGGTAAAGTTAATCTAAGAATTTGCTTCCATTTGTTGACTATTTTTATCATAGATTTTATTGATGAATCCTGTCTTTTCCACTTTTATTTAAAATGCTGAATTGTGATTCTTTCCTTTCACAAACTGGATCCAAAAGAATGAGGACAATCTCCCCTCTCAGAAAAAGATAGACCTTTTTCTTTATTCAAAGCAAGATTTGAATCATTAAAGTCAACCTTAGCATTAAGAAAAGAGATTCTTGAAATCTTTGTTTGCCATTCACTTAAAGATTGAAGAAGTGAGTGCAGCAGAAGGTTGTTAAAGCTGAGGTTCAACAGTGAGAAGCATGGCCGTATCTGACTACTGGGCACACCGGGTCCGAGCCAATCCGTGCAATCATAGTGAAAATCCGGGCAAGGAAAAATGTCTTTGCCAGAAATCAAACTAAACAATTCACAAAGAAAGAAAGAAAGAAAGAAAAACAAAGAAAACATCCGAATGAATGCAGTAAAAATCTGTTTGTTTATTTACTAATTTTGGGAGAAAAGACTGGTTATACTCAGACAGTCTGAACCCAATTTCTTGCTTTTGTTCACGTTGTGCCTAATTTCCATTGGAATAGTTGAAAAAATCCGCAAAAATCATCGTTTCTGGAAACAGATGACACTGATGACATCACCACATTGTCAACTAATAAATCCGGGCAATTTTCTGTGCCCTGTGTTTTTTTTTAGCATCAGCTATGGCCCTGGTGAGAAGCATAAAGCTAAAGTCAGTTTTGAAATATTTATTTCAAAACTGATTTTAGCTTTATGAATTACAAGATTGGAAAGTTTCAAGAGTCAATTTTGAAGCCCATTTACTTTGAAGCTTTTAAGCAAAAGATCAAATACAAAGTGACTTATTGATTTTATTGTAATTAATATGTATTCACAGATGTGGATATTAAGTGTTTTTATTTTATCTCTAAAAATTGAATTCAGTCATTATGTGAGAAGAGAAGCTTGTGTGTGCAAATTATTTCATAAAAGAATTACTAACCATTAGTCCCTTAAGTTGAGCCTATTGAGGATGCTCTGATCACAGTTGGGTCATCAAAGCCAATTATTTTTTTCTGATTCATTACCTGACTTTTATAGTATTAGCTAAACTCTGATTTGCTGGGTCGGTGAAGCTAGTTAAAAAAATAATACATTTAGAAGTAAACTGATCTTTATGGATGTTGACCTGGAAGGAAGTTTAGACAAATCAGCCATTCAAATTCAAATAATATAATTACTGAGATTATCTGTCATGGAACAATGCAGAACCAATCGTTGTCATGTGACTCTGCAAGCATAAAATTGTTTCTGATTGTTTTCTTTTAATGGGGATTATTTTTTATCCATTTAATAAAACTTTCATCAATCTAACACCACGGTCAGAGCTTTTATATACTAAAGTCTTTGATTTTATTTCCAGTCATCTTCCAAATTAAACATCACTTGCATTCATCTCAAAATAAGATACATTTGTATGAGATTTTATTACATAAGTGTTGTATATACACTTATACCTATATACAGGAATGAAGTGTTTTTATCCTCTTAAATACATGGACACTATTGTAGTAGAGGAGAGTGGTTATACTAACTAGCAATGTACCTACTTCATGCAGTGTGTGGGTCTTGTACTTGTTGATATACTATTATTCCTTTCCTTTTATTGATACTTAGGCAGTAACCTTTTCGAATTACAACAATTAGTAAAATTTTTTCCAATAACATTGGAATTAACTAATTATAATTTTTTAGGATGCATTTATATAAATATACCTTATAAAATTTCATATAATATGAGGCTGGGTCAAAAATGGTACCTGTTTTAATTTTATTTTAAGTATTAGAGTTTTGTGTTTTGAGGTGTTTTTGTTCCTTTTTCCTTATTTATAAATTATAAACTGCTTAAGAAGCCCAGGAAAATATTAAGAGAATTACCTTCACCTGTCGTATCTATAAACTTTCAAAACTATGGTACTGGCCATAATTATTAGGCCACCCCAGTTTTAAATGAGGTATTTGATACTTATTTTTAGTATTTATTGCCAAGTGGATAATTCTAAATGAAAATAGAATGGTTCTTTTGTTAATACTGCACAATAATATGTGCATCAAATGAGTTGTTCTGGTATCCAATTTTAGTGCTTTTTCTATACTAGTCTCTCCTTATTTGCTGGCCAAAGCAAAGGCTTCCTGGCTGCCTTGTAAAATTTTGCAAAGTAATAACACAAGAACCATTCTATTTTCATTTATAATTATCCATTTGGCAATAAATACTAAAAATAGTATGAAATACATTTTTTTTTTTAACTGGAGTGGCCTAATAATTATGGCCAGTAGTGTACTTCCTCTCTGGAACCATGTAGAAAGCAAAAAGCTGTCACATAATTTCTGTTTTTGGAAAGAGACAATGCTGCAAATGTTCACACAAGATTAGTTAATGTTTACGGAAATCCTTCACTTGATGTAAGGAGATATGTCAGTAGTGTTAATGGAAATCCTAGAAAGGAAAAATTGATCTTACTGATAGGACCTGCAGTTGCAGGACAGCTGTTGCTGTGAATGGGAATTAAGTTTTTATTATAGCTGACTGAAAAATCAGTATTGTAAAACACTGTGGAAACTTTCCGATTAGCCATGGTACTCAGCAACTCAATGATTTATGCAAATTTGGTTCTTGGAACAGATTCCAAGAATAAGCAGCTTCTGGAGCTGCAAAATATGAATAATCCACAAAGTAAGTTAATCATTATGCCATGATAAATACAAGAAGCAATTCACAAGAAAGTAATCAAATACAACAAGGCATGTATATATGATCATTCAAAGATGGCGGACTATGATTGAGAATAAAGGAGACTGTTGAGAACTGGATTTAGAATCCTGAGACTATTGTGTTCAATTTAGTATGCTTTGTTTGCCTGCCATGATAAAAGAAGACCTGTCATGGCACACACATTGTAATGAACAACCCTTATTCCCTTCATATTTCATGGGTGAAATGTATGTTGACATGAACCACTATTTTGTGGAACCAACTTTTTTTTTTTTTTAAGTGTTTCACCCCGAGCAAGGCATGTCACTGCCACTACTGTGCAGGGGTCTACGTAGAGTGGAGAAAGGCTGATTAAATATAGGAAATGACAGAGGGTGGGTGATAGGCGGGTAAGGATACCGAGAATGAGGGTTGGGTAGATGAGAGTGTTGTGAGAATAGTTGGGAGTTAGTGTGATAGGAGGTGTCTATTGACCCTACATTTAAACACCTGGAGATTGTAACTGTCGGGAAAGCAGACTTGTGGAAGGGAGTTCCACAGGCGGGAAGCGCGAGAAAAGAAGCTGTTGGAGTAGAATTTACGGTTACATTTTATTTGTTTAACTGTAAAAGGGTGGGACCTAGTTGCTAATCTAGTATCTTGTGTAAATTCGTGCTTAGGCGGCACCAGTGATCTAAGCTCATCGGAGCAGCAAGAGGATGCTTCCCTGATCACCACAATCTTAACCTGTTCAAGTATAATCATTATATTCCCCACGTATCCCATAAACTATGCCTCTGACACTGTATTTCCTACCTTGAATGACTCTTGGGTTTTGAACATCATTGTAAAAAAAAAAAAACAACAGAAAAACAAACTTTTAATTTTTGATTGATACTCTTTTCAGTTTTTATTAAATATTTATGGTAACTTATTTAGCAGTATGACATGTTATTCAAAGATTATTCATCATTTTGTAAATATATAATGGTATAGTTATTGATAGGTATTTTTAATTTTAGATTGCCATGTATCATAAAATGAACTCTCAAAAGAGAAACATATGTAAATGTATTGAGTGATGTGAACGTAACATTGAAAATTGTAACAGTAAACCCAGAACAATGAAAAAAGAAATTGAAAATTAAAATGTGAGTTAACAAGAAAAGTTGATCACCAGGCATGAAAATATTTGAAGAAGCTGTTAAGAATGTGAACATAAGACAAGATGCAGTATACTAAAAACATAGGCTAAAGACATGAAAGCATCAAATTAATCAAATTATTGCTTTTCAAGGAAATATCACAGAGAAAACATGTAAGTGTGACAAAAAACTTATTTCTCAACATTCATTTCTAATGATGAGAATTTTGATAGAAATTGTATTGACCTGATCAGGCTGCGAGTTTTAGGGAAACCGTAAGCTAACATACTACAAATGAGTAATGTTTTTGGCTAAATAATGAAATTTTAAGTACCTTCAAAGTTGATACAATTGCCAAGATAAATGCTGAGAATTTTTGTAAATTTTACATAAGACTTGTTTATTTTTTTTTTATTTTTTTTAAATGGTACAGGTCACAACAAAGAAAATTTAAGCTTAAAAGTATACTCATGCAAAACACTGCTTTTTCATCTTCTAAAAAACTGTATTGCCCATTTTGTCAAAAAGAATTTCAGACAAAATTAATGGAAATAAAAAAAAATAATCAAATAAAAAAGATTGTGGTCCATCAAAAGAGATGCATATAAGGATGGAAAACAGCATTCAAGCAAAGATGATTTCTGTGTAGTAATAAAAAAAATACTGGCAGCAATGTTGATGTTGAAAGAGTAGAAAAGTTAAAATAAAATGAAAGACTGAAGGTTGCTGAATGTCAAGGAGCCAATATTGACATGTACAATTATAAGATCTTAAATTTTCTCTCATATTTTCACATTCAGTATCTCCTTGTGTCTTAATGACTTTATCGCCTTACTTGAGGAAAGTGATTAAAAGTGATTTTTTTAAAAAAGTTTCTGGAATATAGTGTTAAGGAAATGTCATTTTGGTTTCTCTGATTAAAAAATTAATTTGCAATGCGTTTGTTTGCATAATAAAAGCTGACACCTTCAAAAATCAATTATCAAGATTTTTAATAAGGATAGATATTATGAGCAAAAAATCTCAATATGTTGTTCATATAAATATATCTTTAAAATTTCTACCATAGTATAACTAAAAACAGTAATTTGTATAGTTGTAATAGATGAATTGAAATTAATGAGAAGTGATGATTTGAATATTATATTGATTTCATCTTTACTCATTTGGGTTGTTCATTGTGTTCAACCAGCAATCTTTTGCAAAGTTTATCATTTTGATCAATAACATTGCTTGGAAATTGCTTCAGATTTTTCTGATGAGATATATATATATATTCCTGATTTACCTACATTTCTTGCTGTGAAGAATTCTTCCCACAATGCTATACTGCAAATAATGAGATGTTCTTTTTATTCAGTCTTATTTTTTTCTTTTGCACATGAAAAATAAATGGAGAATTTTTGCAAATATATAGAACTGCTTTTTTTCACTTCTTTCTGTTTCCTTAGATGAGCATAAGAAATAATTGATTGAAAATTTGACTTGGAATCTATTTATAGGTATTTACCTAATTTTGTTTGGCACAGTGTTATAATACTAGTCACTTGGTGAGAATCAAACTCATATTCAAGATGACTGATGAGAGTATTTTCATTACTGGTACACTATGGTAGATATCTTATCACATTGTGCACTCATGCACACATAACATTTGAAAGTTCTCAGAATTTGTAAATTAATTGAATGTTCTTCAAACCACAAGAACTTTCCTTCCAACGATATATATATATATAGGGATAGAGTCGATGTAAATATAAAAGTGAACATTTGAGTCAGCATCCAGCGGTGACACTGTTTCATGCTGAAGACAATTGTCAGGCTTTAGAATTGTGTTTAGCATGAAAGAGACTATCACCTCTGAGTGCTGACTTCAATGTCCACTTACATACAGACCACAGGCAAAAAGTTTAGTGGAGGTCATCCTGCATTTCTTTTAAAAAAAATACACCTTAAAATGAGTTGCTTTTCTCTTTTTAAGGAAAAGATTAAATTTCAGTGGCTACAGTGTATTTTCTATCATCTTTTTCAGTCATGAAATGAAAAATATTAAAAGCTAGAACACGTAAATCATTACATGAAATGTTTCTTTTGCTTACAAGAAAAAATCCGTACGATTCCCAAAAACTAACTTATTAAACCAATGTAATGAAATCACTAATTTTTGCCATCATAAAATTTTCCATGCTCTTAAATATACCTAAAATTATCTCAATATAATTACTATTTGCTCCTATCTTTTTTAATTATATACCTTAAAATTTAACTGATATTTTTTCACCACTGTCATCTTTTATATAGAATTTATGTTTTTTTAAAACTTCACTTACGTTCTTTCTCATCTATTTGTTTTTTTTTTAATATCTACAAAGCTTTTTAAGGAAAATGTTTTATTTTTTTATATTATTCTTATCCTTTGTTTTATTTTTTCCAACTCTTCACTTTTTATATTCTATGCTACTGTCTTAGTCATTTTCAGTTGAAACTTTTAACATGTCTCATCTTCTTTGGCAACACATTGATACATTTTGTGTATGAGGCCTCATACACAATTCTTGTAAAATGTAATAACCTCTCACCCCACTCATTTGATGGCTGCTTTTGTTTTTAATTTAATTTTTTTTTAATCTCCTAATATAAACAAGCAAATTAACCACATTTCATTGCTTGATGATGGTGTATTAAACACCAAAACTTTATAGCTATTAAGTTGCAGTATGCTATTATTATTATAATAATAGCTATATATCTCTGGTTTACTTTTGTATTGAGTGCTTTTAAAAATAAATATCTTACTGTGGAATGTACTTCTATTAGTATTAACCACTCATGTATGTTTGTGTGTGTTTTGACAAATGAAATTGGCATGCTTAGTTCAAATTCTAGGTGAGACTTGTTTACTTTTTACTAATATTCTTGGTGGGGAGGGGGGAAACAAGAACCCATCTTTACTCCACCTGCTATAGTTAAAATAGTATGGTAGGCTTGGTTCATTTTCTTTGGCAGGGCAACTGGTCTTGGAGAATGATGATGCTGAATTCAAAAACTATGTCTGAAAGACCTTGGGAAAAGTATGTGTTCTGCAGTCGACAATAAAAATAGTTGATAAATTGAAAAAAAAAATTCTTGGAATTTGTAAACTTGATATATCTATATCTTCTTTGATTGATATCAATATAACAATCAATCAATTTACCCAGCGGACTCCCTGCAGAACATACAATCACATCACACTAGATGTTGCTGCTATGGTTTTTATAGCAAGTAGATTTTTATAGGAGTTACTCACATCATGCCCAACTAGTTTTGAATTAAAAGTTGCCCTTTGTTTACACTGGTTGCCAACCAAAGCTAGGGTACTCAGTCTGCACTATTATTTAATCCATAGTAGCTGAGGGAGAAGTGATAGATTTATAATTTTTTGAGGGTATTTGTACAGAAGGAAATTCAACTGCTGACTTAGCTGGAATTTGAACTCAGCATATCATTCCCAATTTCTGCACCGGTAACTGATACACTATGTACACATCCTATTTTTATATGCTATTAAGGTATTATCAAAGACTGTTCCATTTTTGAGGTTTGTGTGTATATGCAATTTCATAATTTAAAATTGACCATTTTTTCCTCTTTTTACTGTTATAAGCTCTATCCAGTATTAAGTATATATATATATATATATGTGTGTGTGTGTGTGTGTGTCTACTCAGGTGTATCCTGTAACTGCATTTATATGTCTTAGAACATTCTTCTGTGTGTCTTCTATATTCATTCCCTCTTTTTTTGGATGAAAGTAGTTTAACATACAGAAGTTTCTGCTGCATTGTTTCAAAGTTTTGAATGTCTTCATGCATTCATGTGATGCTTATTGAAAATACATTTTTTCTTTTTTTTTGTAAGAATTTGCTACTCATTTGGAATGATGAATTTCTTTTTTTTTTTTTCCGTATCCAATTGTTATTTATTGATCTTGCTGTGAACATATGGAGTTTTAAGTCGAACAAACCAAAGAGCTTACTATTTCATTTTTCTTTCATCTCTACTCATGACATTTGTCTCCAGCTGACCAGAGAAAACACTTGGGTCAGATTAGCTGACTATAGTTACCTCATTGATTGTCAGGAACCATTCTTGCAACATCTCTCTTTTCCTGTTTGTTCCACTCAGTCCAGTGGTTCTTTATCATTTAAGAATCATCTATTTTTATTTCTGTATCAGCAACTATTCCATTACACAGTTGTAAGGGAATAAAATAATTTCCCAGAAGGAGATGTGGAGACTATATCTGTTCATTTCACAAATGGGTATCCAATGTTTAAAAGTATGAGAAAGTAATCAAGAATTAATAAAATGTTTCTTACTCTGATACCTGTAGCTTTCACCTGTACAATTCTCTTCTCTTTACAATTCTTTGGGCTGAAAGGATAGCAAATCTTGACTGAGTTCTTCTTCAGGAAACAAGTGGTCATGGACTTCCACTTGGCTCTGTTTCTTGTTGCTCTCAAAATTCTTCCTCTTGGCATCTCTCCCAAACCCTGCTCTGCCATCCATTTGCTCAGACCTATCAAGTAGGTCTTGTGCTGCTTTCCCCAATCTCTCTTTCTCTCTGTCCTATGAGTATTAAATTCTCCAGGCCCTTCTTACTCATTACATGTCCCAGAAACCTCCTTCTGTAAAACTACACTTTTGCTGCCTCAAGCCTCTCCTTTATCCTTGAAGAGATCATCCAACATTTGCTGCCATATAGAAGGACAGACATCACATAGCAATCCAGCACTCTTCTTTGTTTTCAGCAAGATTTTTTTTTTGTCTTTCAATACTTTGGTTAGCTTTTGAAATGTGCCATGCATCTTTGGATCTCAACATTGCACTTTCCATCTTCTATCAGCATACTTCCCAGGTATTTAAATTTCTTTATTTGTTTTATTTTAGTTTCTCTGACTTGTAGTTGACATATTAGGCTATTTTTTTGCTGATGACCATACATTCAGTTTTCTTGAATTTTCTGCTCAGTCCTTTCTTCTCGCTTTCCCTTGCAACATTTTGTAAGAGGTTCTGCTTTCTTCTTTTCATGTCTGCTATCTTACATTGTTGAGATGTGGCTGCCAATGACAAATCCTGGCAAGTGTTTTATTTCTCTCAGAATTGTTTTGCTGTTTCAGTTGAATAGATCCAGTAAGAGAACACATCATTGTCTTACGCCCCTTTCTATTTTTGTATACCTGCTGAATTCACTTCTTATCCATATGCAAGTGGTTTGCTGCCAATATATGTTCTTGATTATCCTAACATCTTTGCTGAAAATGTTGAGGTTGTTGAGCATCTCTATCAAGTCTTTGTGGCATACTTTGTGAAATGCCCTTGTGTAGTCTATAAAGCACAGGTATAGGTCCTTCTGCATTTCTATTGCTCTTTCAGATAGCATTCGGAGCATGAATATCACATTCCTTGTTCTAGTATCTCTAACAAAGCCACACTATTTTTGTTCTATCTCTGGACCAATTCTACTGCATGCTCTGTTTATCAGAATTCGGATGATGAGTTTTATTATGTGGCTCATTAAGCTGATTGTTCAGTAAAGTTCAAATTCCTTGGCACCTAATTTTTTAGGTAGTGCTCTGCAAATTGATCTGCTTACATTCTTCTGGTATATAGCTGTGAGCCTGTCTATACCAAAGGCTTCTAAGAGCATCAACATCTCTATTACAATGTCATTGGATCTTGCTGCTTTATTTCTGTTTGATTTGGCCATTGCTGATTGCACTTCAGTTTTTAATATTTCTGGTCCATCTGTATTTTTGCATATTGTTAGGTGCTCTCATGTCATGGAAGAGATCGGCAATATACTAATTCCATCTCTGAAGTATATTTTCTTTTTCTAGTATGAGTATACCATCCTGTTGTTGAGCAGGTCTTTTGTACTGTTAGTTCCTTTATTTTTTTATTCATATCATCATTATTTGTTATGCTCAGTCTCTCCACTTTGGCACATTAGTTATTGAGCCATCTTTCTTTAGCCTGTCTGCATTTTCTCCTTATTTCCTTGTGTAGTTTTTTGTATTCCATTCCATATCTTGGCATCATTTTATAACTTTTGTATCAGGTCAAGAAGCTTTTCAGTGACCCATTTTTCTTCCATTGTGATTTTTCCTTTGGAATGATGTCATCTGAGGTGAAGCTGCCCAGTCCGCACTAACCTACCTTGATAGAGTTAAACAGCATCTACACAGCCTTGTGGGAGATTAATTATTTTTACCCTACAATCCCTTTCTCCACAGGCAAAACATTGCAAGCCTCTCACTATTTCCATGTCATGCATTTTGATGAGCTACATCTTTTAGTTCTACAAGCTCTGACCTTTGCAGCTGGAACTTGCCATGTCATATATACAAGGGTGAATCATTCTCATTCTTTTGCTATTCATTTAATAAGTAAGTTCCACTTTGACAACTTCTTTCCTTGAACTATCACTCTGTGGAACAGACTCTCACGAGGATATTTCTCAGTCATTGCAATCTTGACTTTAATTTTTTATCTTTCTTGCATAACCTCATGAAGTGAACTTTTTCTGTTTTCTTATGCTCATACAATACTACACAGTAACCCCTTTACCTTGAGTGGTTCTTGGGCCTTGTATTGGGTAACCATTAGTTCTAAAAAAAAAAAGTTCATATTTCAACTTGTTTAAATTTTGATGATTACAACTTAAAACTCATGAAAGTTGAAAACTTCCCTCTAAAAATATTCTAATATTTCGGTAGATCAACAAAAAAATTATAAGGGAACGTTGATGATTCTCTAAAGTTTGTTCATCTATGCATTCAGTGCTTGGTTTGGTCTCACTTTGCATGAATTACTATATCAATGCTACCTGGCATTGAGGCAAACAGCCTGTGGGATTGTTGAGGTATTATGGAAGTCCAGATTGCTTTGATACTGACCTTCAGCTTGTCTATATTTTGGGGTTTGGAGATTTTCATCTTTCACTTGAGAATATTGTCTATGGAGTTCAGGTAAGGCAAGTTGGTTGGCCAATCAAACAGTAATAAAATAGTCAGCAAACCAGCTACAAGTAGATACTAAATTCTGCTGAAAAAAGAAATCTGTATATTTATAAAATGTCTGCAGATAGAAGCATGACATACTGTAAAATCTCCTGGTAGAAAACTGTGATGACTTTGGACTGGATAAAACATGGTGGGTCAGCACCACGAGATAACAGAGTATTTGAATTATTACTAAGAAAATTTCACACTTGTTCAAGCAACTTGGCTTTAGAAAATTGGTTATTATTATAGTAGTAAATCAGTTATTAGATGCTAATAGAATAGATCATTTTAGATTGAAAGTTATTTAGTATCACTTCTGGTTGTTTTTAAATAAGAAATAATTGTCAGTTTGTCAAATGGTAAATAATAACACTTTCTTATTCCAAACTCTCTATGATTATGCTATGTTTGGTCTGTAGAAATAATCATTTGTGGAACTCGATTGTTAAAAAGAATTTATCATAGTTTTTCATTTTTAAATTCAGTTAAGTGCCATACATGATACATGCTTGGGCAATCTTGTCTAGAAAGAGACATGATTAACTGGGCAGAAGTTTTTCTCAGTAGGTTGCCATTACTTTCTGTGGTAGATTGGTTGCCAACCAAGGCTATAGAAGCAATCTGTCCTGCTGGAGAGAGAAGAGACAGATTAATACCTTTCCCAAGGGTATTTGAGTGTAAGTGAATGCAATGAATTCAACTGGAATTCAAACTCTGCTCTCTGATTTCTTGTTCTGAGCAGATATCCACTGGACCACAACACACATTTTTGAATGACTAGTACTTATTAATCTGTCAAAAGTTAATGATTCTTGTATACAGATATACCCCAACCACATGAATTTAAGCATGTTATTAGATTGGCATCTAGGTCCCACCCTTTTATCATTGAAATAATTAAACCTCCTCTTCTACTCAGTTTCTTTTCTCACTCTTCTTACCTGTGGAACTCCCTTCTATTTACTTGCTTCCCTGATAACTACAATCTCCAAAAATTTAAATGCAATATCAATTGTCACTTTCTATCTTCTTGAATTCTTTATTTTTTATCCTTTCTTTAATACTCTCTGTGCCCAGTTTTTTCTCTCACAGTTATATGCTGCGCACTAGTAGCAATCTCACCATGCTTGGGGTGAAATGATTAACAAAAAATACAGTTGCCTAATTATAGCATATATAAGCTATCTTCATCATAATCATTAGTCTTATGATCATATGTCCTTATAAAGTAACTGTACAACTGACTACTTTTACTAGATAAGTAAAAGTAGTCAGGTTGAAGAGGTTTTCATGTGCAGTGACTTATACAAGGAGATCTGGATTCTATAACATAAAACCTTTTGGCAGACTAGTTTGGTAGAAAACTCGCCTACTAAAAAAAAAAAAAAATCCCCTAACTCCAGGTAGATCTTACAACCTGTCAGTCCAGAAGTACTTACACATACCAAGGTTTTCTGTTAGTATGAGTTGTGAGATTGTAGCTAGTATACCTTACAGCACCTGGTATTCCCCAGCATTTACCTATCTGAGTACCGACAAGGCTTAAAATTGCCCAACTCTGGTGATTGAACAAGAACCAGTATTATAGTACTTACAGGGCAGTACTACCTTATATATATATATATATATATATATATATATATAAATCTTAAGTTTAAAATTTGAAGGGGGAATTTACTCAATTAACTGTAATAATTATTACAAGGAATATATGTATGAAACCTCAAAGAATTTAAAAGATATGAACACAAAAGGGATATTTTACAAAAAAACACATTTAATACATTTATTGCTCACTAATGAGTTAAACCATAATTTTGATTTAATGAAAATGCTACTGTAATTAAAAGAGAAAATAATTTACTAAGAGAAAAATGTTTAGAAAGTGCTTTAATAGCTAGACCATCCACTGTGAATTTGCTCCCAGTTTCTGTTTTGGTAAATTTTCTATTATCACAATGTTAGATATTTAATAACAAAAGTGACAGAAATATGAACAAAAAGAATCGAAATAAAATCAGCTACAATTATAAATCCAGAACACATGTAGGGTGCAATGGGTGAATTGCCACTATTTTATATTAATTTTGTGCATGCACAATGTTTGTTTTCGATTTTCTAGCACAGTATAGTGAAGTCAGTTGGGTACATTCTGTGAGAACAAGAGACCATAACACAATTCTCTCTGCCAGAAATTTAGAAAAAGCATGTTCTGCTTGGCATTCACATTAGAAATCTCAATTTGAGTATTTCAGAGTGTGTCTGTGTCAATCTGAGAACTGTAGGGGATTCGAAAAAAGTTGGATGAGTAATGCTGATTATAAAGGCATGGGAATATTAACTGATCATTCTGATAAGAAAAGAATTTCCAAATTTGTTGGTGAGGGCTTCAGACTCAACACAGAGGCCTACATGAAATGCCTTGACAAGGTAGTGCTGCTCTGGGTCAAGAGAGTGGCTGCTGAAAGAGCCTTTGTCTGGCAATAGGACTCTGCACCATGCCACACAAGCAGTATGTCAGACAATTTCTGCAACCAAATCACCTCCTTCCATCTGGCCACCGAATTGCTCAGACAGTAACACTCTTTATTATACGTGAGACATACTTGAGTGAGAGACCAACAAAACTCCTTGTAACACCCTGAAGGCATAGATTATGGCAGCATTCACTAACTTAAACAAGGAGACTGTCCAGAAGAGTTGCAGGAGATTTTGAAGTCATCTGGAGTCCATGGTTGAAGCCAATGGCAATTTTATTAAATAAATTTACTCTTTAGTATTTCAAGATATTTTTGTGTAATTTTGGTAAATATATTTGTTAAAATGAGATGTCAGTGTTGTTTTCATTTTTGTATGACTTAGATAATTTATTCATTGCTCCCTGTATTTAAGGAAAAAAAAAAATTCAAATTTAAACTTCTCGGGTTCTTTTTTTTTTTTTTGTTCATACACATGTATAATAACCTCAACATAAACTTAATCTAATGAAGTCCTAAAGGACAAAACGCATTCCGTGAAAATATTTCCAATTTCATGCTTCTTTTCCCTAAAATAAGCATCTCAGCTTATATCTTTGTTCACATCCACCTATTTTATATAAATCCAGACTCATTGTGAGGATGTTATTATAAACATTGACATTTTTATATCTGTTCTAATCTCTCATTCAAGTCATTGAGTCATAGACAAACTTTTTTTTTTTTTTAATGTAATCTTTTCACCCCAAGCAAAGCAAAGCCACCACTGGTTTGCAGGAGGTTACAGTGAGAGAAAAAAAAAAACAAGGTACAGGGATTGTCGAAGAAAGGGTAAGATATGGATTGGAATCAAGGTAGAAGATAGCAATTGATGTTGCTTTTAAACTTTTGGAGATTGTAGCTATCAGGGAAACAAGCAAATGGAAGGGAGTTCCACAAACAGGAAGCATGAGAAAAACTGTTAGAGTTGAAGAGTCAGTCACGTTTAACTATTTCGATGGTAAAAAGGATGGGACTTTGATGCCATTCTAGTAGCATGTGTAAATACAAGTGATCGAGGCACCTGAGGGAAAAACTCGTCAGTGCAGTTGCTATAAAAATGCTTGCAGAAAGACAGTGAAGCCACATCACATTGGTGAGAAAGTGACTGAAAACAAGCTGCCAAGTCAAGATTGATTATATTGCAGATCCTCTTTTGGATTTTGTTGAGAACCTTAAGACGAATAGCAGGAACACCTGACTCGATATGGCAACAGTATTCAATGCACCGATGAATGGTAGATTTATAAATGTGCAAAATGTATTCTTATCTCAAGTATAATGACAAAATCTCAAAATCATTTTCCCTTCTGGCTTTTTGTACTCATCCCCTCCATTTTCAAACATTTTTGGATTAATGCATTGAAACTGTTTGTGTCAACACTTGTTAATATCAGTAATTTTTCTAACAGTAATTGTCAGTTGCAAATCATGAAAAATTTTCAGAAGAACTAAGGAGGTGGTTTTTATCAAGAAGGTTGAACTTCATGATTTTATTTCCATAAAAAGCATAGATGTAATGGGAAATAGAGAAAAATTACTGATACATTTTTGAATAGTGAAAGTTGTTTCTTTAGAAGGTATCAAGTGATTGAAAAATGAATCAAAGAAGAGTGCTGAATAATTTTATTACGAATGAAAAAGATTTGAGAATTGACTAAATAAATGAAGAAATTTTAAAGAAATCAAACAATAATATTCAAAGACTATTGCTGATAACCAAAGACAGCAGACAGTTTTTGAAAAAAGGCTTATGAAAATTTAATACTTGCATCAAAAGTAAACATGACAAGTTTAAGAAACTGGATAGAGAAACAAGTATAACAAAAAAGGGGGTTTTAAGGAGCAGGTAGTGCTAAAACAAAAAAATTGTAAAAAATTAACTGTCCATGTCACAGGCATACATGGATAAACAGAATGACATTTTTAGTATCTTTTAAACTTAGTTTTTCCTCAATAATTCTGAGATGAGTTATTGTTTTTATTTCAGGTGGCATTGAGATTAATATTATCACCCTTTTTTATTTTTTAAAATTATTTCAACAGAAGTGTTTTGTTTTCCTAGTGTTGTATCCATTTCTGAAGTCTTCAAATTGCTGGGATTTGTTAAATTCCACTACAGGACTTCATGAATCACTTTACACCTTTGATCATCAGCATTACCTTATTCATAAACGGCATAAACTTTTTTCTTGTTTGAGTTACATTTTTAACTTTCTTAAAGTAAAAAAAGTATATACAAAGATTATGCAGATTCCCAACCCCCCCCCCCATCTTCAGTGTGACAATGATAAAAATATACCAATTTTGATCAATGTTTTTTTGTTTTTCTTAATAGCATATTGATATGAGGAAATCTTACTGAATAAAGTTAGTTGAAACTAGCTAATTCTAATACCATATTACAGCAAACAGGGCAAATATTTTTCCCAACCTAAGAGATAATTCTAGGTGTGGATATCAAAGATTCCTACATGCTGTGGTAATTCAGGAGTCAAACTGGAAAAGTCTGGTCACATGTATTGTAACATTAGTTAATTTTTTTCAACAATCTTGTCAGACAGTAATGATATCATATTTTCAGATATTTGTGAGCCTTGTGGTGATTCATATATTTTGTACATGAAGCCAAAATTTATCAGCTTGATAGATTTTCTGTTGCTTACTTGTAAAAGTCTCTGATGCTAAAATAAACAAACCCCTGTGATTTAACAGATCAATTATGCATAGAAAAAGATAAATAGAAAGATTTATATATAGTGATGAAGCCAATAATGATGATTTAACTATTCCAACTTTCATTGATCATTTTTTGATAACACCAAAATTAAATCACTTTCTTGTTGAGGGTTCCCCCCATCCTTCTTCGGGACATTTATGGTTATTTAAGCATCTCAACCAAATTGTACTATGCTAACACTGTGTTTCTCCCATCTTACACTCTTCAAGGATGTTTTTTAATGTCCCTGACTTTAAGCAGACATTCCCACTGGCTAATGATTGTACATAGTGTATGAATAATAATGATGAGGATGATAATAAAAAAGCTAAAACTTGTACTTATTTTCCTTTCCTTTGTCTAAATTTTTCCATTTTATAATAAAATGTTGAGAAGTTTGTCACTTAGCTGAGCAGAGTTATTTCAATCATGTCGACTTTATCCTCATTTTTTCCTTTTTTTTTACATTTCGGATGCTATCTTCAGGTGTTGGCTGAATTTGAAAATTTTGAATGTAGCCCAGAATTTGTCATTGTCACATGCCATTCAGTTGGCAATATTTCTGCCTCATGAGAAAATTTGTGCTAAATTTAAAAGAAAAAGCTAATTATTTTATTTTTTTATTAAAAAAGTTTTAATTTTTATATGGAAGGTGGTAACAGGTACATACTTTTCTATATATTGGTTCCTATATGAACTTGAATTCAATGCTCAGCTTATTCTTGTTATATCTCCTATGTGCCACATATTGAACATGTAAACAAAAACTGCTGAGTAATAAACAGTATGGCTTTCACTTTTTTAGATTGACTGCTGATGTTCTAACTATTATCATACATCAGCTTATTCTTGTTATATCTCCTATGTGCATATTGAACCATGTAAACAAAAACTGCTGAGTAATTAAACGAAGGCTTTCATTTTCTAGATTGAAACTGCTGAAAAATGTTCTGCTATTATCTACATCAGCTTATTCTTGTTAATAAATCTCCATGTGCCACATATTGGAACATGTTTAAACAAAAACTTTTGCTGAGTAATAAACAGTATCTTTCACTATTGACTGCTGATGTTCTAACTATTATCATACATCAGCTTATTCTTGTTATATCTCCTATGTGCCACATATTGAACATGTAAACAAAAACTGCTGAGTAATAAACAGTATGGCTTTCACTTTTCTAGATTGACTGCTGATGTTCTAACTATTATCATACATCAGCTTATTCTTGTTATATCTCCTATGTGCCACATATTGAACATGTAAACAAAAACTGCTGAGTAATAAACAGTATGGCTTTCACTTTTCTAGATTGACTGCTGATGTTCTAACTATTATCATACATAAAATCAGTGAAGCACTTAATAAAAATATCTTGAACAGGATCACCTAATATCTTCAATGCCTTTGACAAAGTCAAGCACAGGGGATTGCTACACAAACTGATGAGCTAAGGAATCTATGTAAGGGTTCTTTCAGTTAAGTCTTTCCTGTCAGGTAAGACTGTGAAAGTTATCATTAATGGCCAATCCTCTGTGGTACATGAGATCAATATTGGCATCCACCAAAGTTCTTTCTCAGATTCACCTTTCTGCTTTATATTAATGATATGCCCAAAAATACTCTCTTGATTTAGTAAATATACATGCAGACAGTATCACAGTGTGTATCTTGATAACAAGTGCCTGGCAACTGATCTCTGCTTGAACATAACTCTCACAGCTCAATGTAAAAAAATAAAAAATAAATAGGCTGGTATCATTCAATACATCTAAAACTAAACTCCGAAAATGTTATCTCCCCTGTGCAGACTAAATCTGCACTAATCCTGATGAATGATCATACTTTTTAAAAGGGTCCTTGCTTCAAACACCTACTAGGTCTAAAGCACACTCTCAACTTCAAATAGAACATGTATCTTAATACCATTGCAAAAGATGCTTGAAAAATAGTTTTTTGTTTTGCTCTAAAAAAATGCCCAATTTCTGCTGATATACTCTCTTTTTACAAGAGTCAGATCTGATAACAATTGAAGTATCTAGTCTGGTTCTGCCAATCTTCCAATGTTCAGCCTTGACAGAGTTAAAAAGCACTTATATGGTCTTGTGAGTGATGAATTATTCTCCAGTTTTCAACCTTTATCCCACAAAGTTCACTATTCTCTTACTATTACTATTGCAAATGTTCTTTAGTCTCACCAGCACACTTTCAGCCACTATGCCATATTAATAGTGGTAAACCATCTCCATTCCTTTTAGGTCTCTTTTGCTAAGAAGCAAGTTCCACTCAGACATCTTCAGAACTGTTACTTTCTTGTCAGGAATCTTGCATCCTCTCCACAATCTTAATCTCTTTAAGTCCAGGGTCATGCAATATCCATCGATCGTGTCATTCATATACATTATATTTCTTCCTGTTTTCTTTCAACAAACTGTTGTAGAGTGGCTGACACCCCTGCAGCACTTACTATTAACACAATAGTAAATAGTTTTATCATCAGTATAGATACTGAGTTGAGAACTGATGACATTTAAAATAATTAAGATATAAAATGTAAATAATGTAAGTGTTCATAATATAATGGAAGTAGCTTGGTGCCAAGTGTCTGATTTTTCACTACAATTCTAGATTGACTTTAAATTAGCACATCTGAAGAGAACTGCAGTTGTAATTCAAGAAACTTTATTTTTATCAGAATATTTAACTAGATCTTTTTTCATAGCACTGTGTAAGGAGCCAGGAGCAAATAATCAGCTTAAGTGTTTTAACAGAGAAAGTGTAATACTGAAATTCAAAGGTACATTAGGATGGTAAAAGAAGCCTTCCAAAAGGTAAGCGAAGTATTCATAAATAGAAAAATTTCATTAGAAACAAAGTAACTTTAAGCAACAGAAATGTGGTTCTATAGAAGGATGTTGAGATTATCATGAACCAAATAAGTGAGCAATAAAGGAGTTTTAGTGAAAATTGAACTAAAAAGTACACTTACACTTAACATCAGGAAGAGATGTTTGAAATTTCTAGAGCACATAATGAGGAAAGAGTGCTTAGAAAATTTAATACTCACAGGAAAGATGGATAGAAGAAAACATAACCTAGTGAACTTGAGTAAAATCATGGCAGAGCAGAAATTAGGAAATATAACAAAAAGAAACATTTTATTTAAGAACTATAAAGGACAAGAAATTGTGGAGAGCCATGATCACCTTACATACCGAAGGGATGCAGCCCATAGAAGAACACTATTTGAAATTAAAACCTTGCAGCCACTTATCATTTATTGATCAAATCAATTTTGTGCTTCTCAACAAAAGTGCATTTCTAAATTATTGAGTATATTAATCTTAATGATGCATTAACAAAAAAAAAAAAACAAATATTTTTAAACAACAATTTAATTATGAATAAGGGTTCTAAATTGTAGCTCATTCAGCATTAAGCAAAGAAAAAGATAATCTTTAATTGGTTTAATATAATCTTTCCACTTGATATCAGCCAATAATGTAGGCTTGAGAAGGCACAATGAGTCACTTTCTAGAGGTCAGTACCAGCCATACTGATGGAAGTCAGGAAGGAGTTTTTCATTTACAATTGGATTAATATCCTTATCCAGTTTGGTTTTGGCCATTTGTGCCCATCTTTAATCAGGGTAACCTTCAGGATGTGCATTTGTGATGCAATGGATATTGGCTCGGAACAAAAAATTGGAGAGCTGAGTTTGAACTCCAGTTGAATTCATTACATTCACTTAAATGAAAATATCCTTGGAAAAGGTATGAATACATCTCTTCTCCCTTCAGCTATGAGTTGAATAGCAAGACAGATTGGGTTCTGTAGTCTTGGTTGGGGACTAATCTACTGCAGAAATTAATGACAACCTACTGCAGGAAAATCTTTTGTCAAGTTATGTCTCAAAAGAAACATGATCACCCAAGTGTGTATCAAATATGACAATTAACTGATTGACCGAACCTTTCAGGGAATTTATGCAAATCCTGATTGATGAGGCTCACCTATTAAAAACTGATTAGAGAACCACAGATTTTGTGATCTCCAATCTAAAACTTGAAATGTTTGATGATTTCCCAGTCCTTCAAAGTGAAATTAAGCCAAACTAAAAAGAAATTTGTTTTTGTTGGAGATGCAATTCTATATCAACAATTTCCTCTTTGCTACTGAATAGTAAATATATGCCAAATGTTTCCATGGAAACTGCATTGCAGCATTTAAATGTGTAAATATGACTAGCAATATGAATTCTTCGGCAAAGGTTCAACATCCCCACTACTCACTTACCCTTGAATCAATACTGCAGTAAAAGTCTGTGGTAAGTTCTTTTACTTACACTGTTATTTCTGTTGCATTGTGTGCAGAGACAATAATTG
Source organism: Ascarosepion bandense (assembly GCA_037127315.1). Taxonomy (NCBI): domain Eukaryota; kingdom Metazoa; phylum Mollusca; class Cephalopoda; order Sepiida; family Sepiidae; genus Ascarosepion; species Ascarosepion bandense. Next base: position 45,571 of record JBBBDQ010028787.1, read on the forward strand.
CTTAATTGTCTTGAGACTTCCCTTCTGCCAAGATTTTTGTCATCAGATATTTAGACCTTATTTCTAGATTGCTTGATCAGCGTAGATTTAGTAAATTTTATATCAATTCCCTAAGAAAACCTAACCTCCGACTTTTGGGCTTGTTTTTAACACTGCATTTTAGCTTGTTTACTTTTGTCAGTCAAAAGTAGCTTTTCTAGAAGCTTTGAATTGCAAGGAGGCATGTCTAACTTTTCAAAGTTTTATGGTTCAAACATCTGAGAAACTGAGCTAGTCAAATGAACATTATATCCAATCAAATATTCTTTTATCAAATATTTCTTTTTATATCTGCCTTAAACTCATTATGCATTCAAATGTTTATAGAGAAAATTAAAAAACCTCAGTGCATGGAGTTTCAGAAAGAAATATAGTTTATGAGATAAAAAAAAATTGCATTTTTTCAATCCTTGTGTATGATTTTTGTATAACTGATTTAAGAATTGAAGACCATCCTTGGATAAACAAATAAAATTTTTTTTTTCAACTCAAATGAAAATATAACTTTTTATCAAATATATATATATATATATATATATATATATATATATATATATAATGTGATAAAAATATAGTTTTGAATTGTACTATGTTTATGAGCTAAAGTGGTCAATATCAGGGATAGAGCTTATACAAACATAAAAGTGGAAATTGAGGTCAACACTCAATAGTGACAGTGTTTCATGCTGAAAAGCAATCTTCAGGCCATGAGTTTTAGCTTTAAGTGTGAAACAGACTGTTGTCGATGGGTGTTAACCTCAATGTCCACTTTTAGATTTATACATGAATATATATATTATATAAATTCCTTTTCCATTAGCAAATTAAAGGAACAAAGTTCTTTTTATAGATTTACTTTCATATTTCTGTCTGAATTTCTGACATGAGAAGTTACCATGATTCACAAGTGGATTACTGTCATCATTTTTGCTGATTTTTATTTTGTCCATCATGCCTTGTAAACTTCATATTTCTGACAATCTGCATCACCTTTCTGGGAATTTTGAACTGAACTCTTTATTTAATCTACAGGGTTAGATTCTTCTTGTTTTACTTTCAATATCCAAGGTAATAGTATAGAGGCTTAAAGCTTTGTTCATGAATTTTGTTGCAGCAGAGTAATTGTAAGTTCAATCCCTGGGCAGGGTAGTACAGAAACTGGACTAGCAATAACTGAGCAGCACTAAAAGAAAAGACCAAGATGAGATATCCCTAAACATTGGCAGGAAGAATACAATCTACCTCTCTTGGATTATATAAAGAGTTTAGTTTGAGGTTTTCTGAAGGTTAGTCAAATCAACAGACACTGAAAAAGACCAGAGGGCACAATGACCAAAATGTTGGGATAATAACAAAGATGAAGACATCAGTTTGAATGTGAAAAAAAAAAAATCCTCACCCTAAAAACAGGACTAGATATCTTTAGACATGGAAAGTGCAATTAGAACAATCTACTCTGCAGATTAAATAAAGTGTCCGGTTTGAAATACCTTCAAAATTACAGACACCTGAAGTAGGCCAGGGTAGACACATGTGCAGAAACATTGTGACAATAACAATAAAGATGAAAATATTAGTCCAACTCTGAATGATGTAAACTATTTTCATGTTACCAAGTTGTGCAGAGTTCAACTTTTGTCATCTTAAATAATGAGAAAATAATAGGAATAATTTAATTATGAATATAATAAAGTTGACATTGTTATTATCCTTTATAAACTTGGAATATTCTGGCCTTTGTAATTTTAAAGAGGAAGTGTATTAATGATGTGAGTATTTTACAGGAAGTGTGTTATTAAGATTTGATCTCACCTCTTAAGACTTCAACTTCTCATTAATGTTGATGAGACATTTAATTTTCTCATTATGTTTAAGACTAAACATAATTTAGTGCCAGTATAAATTTTCACTAAGATTAACTTAGTATGACACAAGGTGAAATTAACGAATATAAGATTGTGTTGCACTAATCTTCTAAGTTGGGAGGGCCTGTATGTTTCAAGAAGCAGTATTTGAAATTCCGTTTTTTTTCTTTGGGCTCAAGGACTTTTCACCGATTCCATTGGGGAAATATTTAATTATATCAACTACCATGAAGATGTATGTCTTGTTTCTGGGTTACATGTACAATATTTGATGGCATATATAATTCCCCTCCCCCCTTTTTTTTAAAAATAAAATTCACCTTTACAAGGCTTGAGAGCAATTGAAGGTTGTGAGTTACTGTTAAAATGATTTTGATGCATGAAATACATAATATGAATGAAAGAGAAAGTGGTAGCAGATAAAGATTATGATAAGGAGAGATAATAATTAACCAAAGACATTTTTTTATAACCATTTTAGTCCAAACAAGGCAGGACAGCCAATAGTGCACATGAGTAAGAGAAAAAAACAACAACATACAGAGCATGTCAAAGAAAGAATAAGAGATGGATGGGATTCAAGTAGATAGAGAAGTTGGCAGTTGAAAATGTTAAGATTTTAGTGTTCAGAGAAGCATTCACTTGGGATACTGCTCCAAAAAGTTACAGTTACTGGGGAAAAAGCTGTTTAAGTGGAACTTTTTAATTCACTCTGAGCAAGATGATAATGCCACTAAGATTCAAGAGGCTACAGAGAGAATAAGATCTAATTTACTCCTTTTTAATCTATTCCTGTTCAAAAGATGAAGGCAGAGGGTCAATTAGTTAATAAGCAAACCCATCTCGGGCTATTAAAGGAAAAAAAAATAGTAAATAGAATTTAGGAGTTTAGGCAAGCATTAGAAGTATAGAGTTGAAGTAGACTTCAGAAGAAATCAGAAACCCAATTCTAAACAGGAAACAAGGGATAAACTTCTACTCCTGTTCAAAAGATTGGGAAGAAGTATGAACTGATTGATTAGATTTCAAATATGGATGAAATGGGTATGATGTGTCTTCATGAAAGTATATATACATATAATGTTTTATATGGAATTAAGATAAGTACAATGCTTCTTAAAACCTCCTGATAAGAGGCCTTGCTACTGGATGTAGTTTATTGTTCTACCCAGTATGAGTGGGTATGAAAAATACTGTTTGTACATCTGCCATTAAATAAAGATTGATAAGAGAATGGTTAAGTTTTTGACTGAAATAGAAAGAAACATTCACCTCCTCTTCATTTATTGCAAGAACAAAATGTACAATATCATTCATCATAATAGCAAATTTGAATGGACAGAATTCCTTTTTGTACTCAAAACTAATTTCTTTATCATTTGATTAAATATAAATAGATCTACATTAAGTAACCAATGATCAGCTATTTTAATATAGAAAACGATGAGGTGCACACACACACACACACACACATTAAAACCAAATTTGGAGGCTTACAGCCACATCATTAAAACATTGGTTTCCATATAATCACCAAAGTTAAGCAAAATTGAGCCTGGTCAGTACCTAAATGGGTGACTGCTTGTGAATACCAGGTATTGTAAGCTTAGATATGCTGGTGATGTAATTAATGGATAATGACTCAGAATTGCTAATCAGAGAACCAATTCCAGTTGGGTTCGTTTCATTTACTTATGGGCAAATACTCTTGGGAAAGGTATTAATTCACCTCTTTTCACCAAAGCTATAAGTTAATTAGTAAGGCTTGCATCACAAAATCATAATCTCAAAAAAAAAAGAAAAAAAATTCTTAAAATCTAAAAATAACTTCTGGTTTCAAATAACCTGCAAAGGGCTGATAAACCATAAAACACAAGTCAATCCATCAATCTCTCACTCAGTAATAATACTAATATTATTATTTCTTAGATTTCAGGATTAAATAACACATAGAGGTTGATGTGCTTTTAAAAATAACCAACCAAATTTGAATGAATAAAAGAAATCAGTGGTGATAATGCAAAAATATGAAATCAAATCAAATACAAATTTCTTTTCTGTTTTGGAAAAGTTTAGTTCATCATAAATTATTCACTTCATCAAAAAGGAAACATTTTCCAGTATATGATTGCACAAATCAAAACTGTTAGCTCCAATCAAACACTGAACAGTTTTTATTGGCATTTTTGCCATTAAGTTAATAGCAAACCCATCAAATGAAATACAACAATTTATGGAAATGTCAATTTACGATTAAAACTGCATTTTTTTTATTTAACTTTTTAAATATAAAAACACCAATCCAAACACTAATCATTTAAGGAGAAGAAAAGGAAGAATTTGTATGGTAAAAATTTACCTGCTTTTTCTTGAGTTACAACAGCTGAAGTTCATAAATTCTGCAGTTTATATTTTTACAGGCAATTGCTCACTTAGGTTGTTAGTTTGTTTTTGTTTTTTTTTTCTTGTGTCTGCGTTTTTGAAATTTAATTGTATAGTTTCTCTTGGTGATAATATTTTTTGCAATATTAAAAATCCTGCTGCTTGCTTAAAAAATTTTCTCTGGAGAATTGTAAATTTTACAAATAATGACCACAGATCAGTGACTCTCCTCTGGTTTCAGTATCCCTTGGACCTGACATATGAATTTACAATATTTAGCAGGGTTTATAAAATATGAGACTTGTTGACACAATGATTAAGATATCACTCACAGGGTCTGTAAGTTATTCCCAGTTATTTTCATTATTTATTAAGAATTGTTAATTTCTAAATAATTACTTATTAATGGAAAATATATTTGATGGGTTTCGATGGTTAATCCAATGCTCACAGTAACTGAAATAAATGATGAAAAGATATCAAATATAAGATGAAGGTTCAATGATTGTGAAATCTTGTCTTGGGTGGGAATCACTATGATTAAGTTGAAATGTAACTGCTGTTGACTGTATGCTAAGAAGAACACGTGATCACCTTGCATCAGAAACACTCAACTACCAATGATGGACTGCTGACTAATTTTGCATAATATTAGTGTGTACTGATGATGCTCTGGGATTAATTTCATGATAGATCCACAAATGTCATTAAGATAATGAATAGTTCTTGTGACCATCAATTATGTTAGTATTTATTTGATGGGTGTCTGATTCAAAAATGCTAATTTTCTCATCTCTCAGGAACTCGGCATGCAATCCAAGAAATGTCATCTTCATAAGTAAAATCACATTTTGGTTAAAATAATCACAATTGGTATTTTGTTATTTGTTTAATTAATTAATGTGACATTTTCTCATTCTCAATTTGATGGATTAATCTTTTTTGCTGGGTATCATAAAAATGCCATCAAAACTGGCAGCCAAAAGAAACATTTCTGTAAGCAATTAATGTGTTAGAAAATAAGCTTAGAAGAGAGAAGTAATTAACATGGATTACAGATTTTGATGAATCCAAAATTCTGGTTAGATTTCTTTTTATTTTCTTTTTGTGCTGCTTGGAAGTTATCTTCATCTTCAGCAGATTTTTTTTTTTTTCACCCTTTTCTTCCAATCCAAACCCAAACATTGTTCTTCTGGAACAATCAGGGTTGTGACTGAGAAAAATAGTGATTTTGTTTGTTTTTTCTACAATTATCAATCATATTTTTAGAACTGTTTTTCACTATCTTACGTGAGAGATAAAAAAAAAGATTTAAAAATACCACTTGTATATGATTTGTATGCCAATATAGACAAGCGATACAGCAGCCATATTGATGCCACTGCCTGAGCAAATAAAGAAGTTAGAGAAGACAAGATTGTTCACTCATTTTCTATCATGATCAATGACAAGAACATATTCAAGGTAGTTTGTATTGGGACAGAGCATGTGAAAAATTGGATTCATTCCTTTCTGAAGGTCATTGGATTAAAATTAATGTAAACAGTTTTAAGGACTTGAATTCAGTTCACTGATTTCATGTTTTGGAATAATAATTGTTATATGCTTCTCCCCCTTGTCACTTTCTATCGGTGTCCCCCTTGTTGCTTTTCGTTGGTTTCGCTCTTTGTAACTGATGCACTTCTCCTTTCCATTTCCCTCTTTCTACCTCTCCATTTCCCTCCTCTTTTCTACACTCCCTCTTCTCTCACTCATTATTTTCTCTTGCTTTATATATGCAAGATTTACTTGTGAGGTTGTAACACTTTTATAAAGTGCAGTCTATTGCCTCCTGTCAACAATTCCTGTTTAATAGAATTCTATAAAATAAAAAATGCCCATTTTAGAGATTTTCTTTTCATTAATATTTCTCTTATTCAACATAATTAGCCACATAATTTTTTTTTCTGGTTGAGCAGAAATAATGCATCTGTCTAATAATTTTTTTTCCATTTTTAATATCAAGTTTATTCATAAATATTATAATTAATATAATGGGAATAGGTTTTGGCACAATGAAAATCATAATTACAAAATTCTTATTTGACTTTTTTAACAAAAGCATTTACTGGTTTCAATATAATTTGAATTACTTATGCACTGATAGTATAGAAGTACTTTTTTGGTTTTGTTAAAAGGAAATTTGTTCATTTCTTTTTCCTACAAACACTTTAAATTTCTAGTTATAAATTTGTTTACACTAAGAATTTCTCAAAATTTAATCTAGAAAATACTATTTACAATAAATAATACTTTTTTAGAGGTGAGTATAATATAAAGAAGATGAACCATAAAATTGTGAATAAATTAGAATATAAAATAGAAACCAAAAGATATTCTATAAAGAAAAAAGTATGTTTTTAAAAATATACAAGTCTTACTAATTAACCCATAACTGGGAGAAGAAGAGATTGATTTATACCTTTCCCAAGGATATTTGCACATAAGTGAATATAATGAAACCAACAGGAATTGGAACTTGGCTCTCTGATTAATAATTCCAAGCCATTATCCATTGCACTACCCAGACTTTCAAGTTTATCTGGTATTCCCAAGGGGTTACCTATCTAGGTACTAACCAGGCTTGATGTTGCTTAACTTTGGTGATCATATAGTAACTTATGTTTCAATGTGATATAGCTGTTAACCTTCAATACTCTATTCAAGTGTTGAAGGTAGGCTAACTTAATGAGTTAGGTGTCATTCCATCATGTCATATATATATATATATATATATATATATATATATATATATATTATTACTGAAAAATCATGGCTCCCATGTCCATTGTAAACAGAAAAGACCAACTGAGTAATGGCCAAAAGTGTAGAGGCCAGAAATTTCTTTATTAGGTCACAGGATACGACAACAAACATACCTATTTTTACTATATTGTAAAGTACACACACATACACACACAATTACTGCTACAACCACGGTAATGCTATAGGCTCTCTCCTCCTACTCTCTCACTCTTTTTTCCCCTTTTGTTTGGCAAAGGTGAGATAAAGGCTGAGGAGAGTAGCGTTTATAGATTATAAAAAGATAGAGGGGAAGAAAAATCTCATGTAGAGAGTGTGTTTTCTCTCTTCAGTGGCATAATGGACAGAGTAACTAAGTAACAGAATTATTATACAATGATGTCCACAATCTCTAAAATTTGAACCATTTTCACTGATAATTCTAATTTTTTGTTGAAAATCTTGTCATCTGTTGGAGACTTTAATAAATTAATGTTGTTCTTTCACCCACCCCCACCCCCGATGTGGTTATTAGATTTGGTATAGGTTTCGCTGTTTCATTCAATGATGTACTAAAATAACTTGGTCAGTTAAGTGAAATTAAGCCTTGTCATTGCTGAGATGGTAAATCATTTAGAACACTACCAGGTTGCCAGGAAACAGTCTTTGTATGGTGTTTATTCAAACTAATGTTTCAGTCAGGTAATCAACACAGGCTGAAGGATACACAGCTGAAACAAGGAAATTAGACTATACAAACCGTGTATCAAGATGAAAATAAATTCTGTAAAAATCTATTCCTAAGTATAAAGAGGTTTTTGTTGGTTTAACTTAAAGAACTGAAAAATAAACAGATGACTTAATGATTGGCTGATTTGATTTTTTAATAACATATCAACTCCGTATGGATCATTTAATACCAAAATTTAATTTTCTTGGATTAAAATTACCCAAGAAAATTAAATTTGGGTATTAAATGATCTATTTTCATTAGTAATAAAAATGTTATTCTGCTTTCACAATTGAATACATAGTAGATGATACACAACTTTTGTGCATATGCATATTTGTGTGGACATGATTACTAGATGTGGTGATGTGTGTGCTTTATGTTGTAGCTTTATTGAAGCTATATTTTGGAATACAGTTGATTTTAGGTATCATTGTATATTATATGGATTGATATCATGAAATAGTTCTTTCATGTTCGCTTGTTTGGTTTTGTTCTAAATAATTTAAACAATTTTATGGATTCAGCTAAATATATTTTGAATGTAACTGTATGTCTTCAACTATGGATAAAATGTATTGCTGATCATTTTGCTTTAAAAATGTATTGTTGGTCCTTTTTTATATAAAAATGTATTTTTATACTTTTATAGTATTTTGTTTGGGGTTTCACTATTTGCCCATAGCTGGGACCCTAACAAGTGCTACCACCCCAGGTCAGAGAGGACCTGGGAATAACAACAATTAAGTGACAGTTTCATTAAATGGAATAGTTTAGTGTCACATGACTAAAATTATGTTATAATTCAAAGGCATTTTAATGTGTGCATACCAGGATTAAAATAATATACACAAACTATTTACGTGATGTATATAATATTTTTGTTTTATTTACCCTGCTGTGTCATGCTTCGTGATATTTTTTTTTTTTAATCAGTCAGTCAGTTAAGTGCCATACATGATACATGTTTGGGCGATCATGTCTCGAAAGAGACATGACTGACCGGGCAGATTATCCTTCAGTAGGTTGCCATTACTTCCTGCAGTAGACTAGTTCTCAGTCTAGGCTATAAAACCCAATCTGTCCTGTTATTTAACCCATAACTGGAGGTAAGAGATGGATTAATACCTTTCTCAAGAGTACTTGGGTCATAAGTGAATGCAAGAAATTCAACCGGAATTCGAACTTGGCTCTCCAATTTCTCATTCCAAGCCAATATCCACTGTGCCATAAATGCACATTTTTTTTTAATAGCATTCCCAAAACCTATCATTGCTTACACATTTTTTAAAACTGATGTGTCTGTATGCTGACAGTTCAAGATAATTTTATTTATTAGATTATTCAAATATTTATTATTTATTAATTAAAAAAAGTAATATCATTTATAAATAAATGAAACTTAATTATTTTAAACAGTTTTTCACATCAGAATGCATTTTGGTACATTTATAAATCTACCATACATCTGTGCATTGAATATTGTTGCCATATAAGGTCAGGTGCTTCTGCTATTCATCTCAAAGTTCTCAACAAAATCCAAAGAAGGATCCGCAATGTAATCAGTCCTGACTGGACATTGTGACTTGTCACTTTTTCACCAATGTGACATGCCTTCTCTCCGTCTCTTTTACAAATATTTTCATGGCAACTGCTTTTATCCCAGGTACCCTGACTGTCAATTTAAGCGTGCTACTAGATTGGTATCTAGGTCCCACCCTTTTATTACTGAAATAGTTAAATGTAACTGCCATTTCTACTTTATCAGTTTCTTTTCTCATACTTCCTGCTTCTGTTTGCTTGCTTCCTTGACAACTACAACCTGAAAAAGTTTAAATGCAATGTTAATTGCCATCTTCTATCTTCTTGAATCCCATTCATCTTTTATCCTTTCTTTAATATACCCTATACCTAGTTTTTTCTCTCACTGTAACCCCTGTGCACGAGTGGTGGTATTTGGGTAGTAATCCTTTTTTTATACAAGTTTCATCAAATAAGACTGACAAGGTACTGCAGTTATTTTTTCTTTTCTTTTCTTTTTTTACTTAATTTTTTTGTTTTCTCAATCTTTTCTTTTTCTGAACATAAATTATGTAGAAATTTTGAACATTTTGTTTGTCTGAGCGCTTATGACTATACTTTTATCCATTATCAAGGATGATTTTATTTTTACTTTTAACTGAATGTATGGATTCTTTTATGTATGTATCTAGAGGAATGGGAAGTGTTTATTTTCTAAACATGGTCAGCACATTGCCAATGTCAGTTGCCATTCTTTAACTTCTTGAATCCTGTTCATCTTTTATCCTTTCTGCAGTACCCCCTGTATCTGGTCTTTCCTCTCACTGTATCCCTCTGTGTGCCAGTGTTGGTCCTGCCTTGCTTGGGGTGGAAACAAAATTCTATTTACGAAAACCTGAAAATGATAGATCTTGGAAGACAAAAAAGGTGACCGTTTTGAAAAATTGCTAAATATATATGAAAGAAAAGGAATATACAAATATATAAGATTGCCTATTTTTGTGCATTGTTCATTTCCATGTTTTGAAAAGCTATTGATAAGTTCTTCACTGAATTATCCAGATTGTGGCTTTGGGTTCAAATTAGCTTACTATCAGGTTCTCTCACTTATTCTGATGTTATTTATCATTTTCTTTATTCAGTAGAGTATAAATTGTGTCTGTGATATAGTCAAGTAGTGGATCAGCTTTATTTTTGCTTTTGTGTAGTCATACTTTGAGCAGAACCTCATTTTGGAGGCTGAAGTTAGGAAAGGAAGTAACTGCGCAGATACAAGTTGTCAATGAGTGAAACTGAGAACTGGAGATATTGTTCAAATAACCATAAGTCATAATAAGTTCTTTGTTATTTGGTGCAATCTGAAAGCAACAAGTATAAAAATCTATACAACATTTAGCTAGCCAGAATTACAGTGGGATAATAATGGTGATAAGGAAAACAGCATATAAAATGCTGTTAAATATTTTATAAGAGTTTGTATATGCAAGTGAACATCACATAATTGAGTAGATATTTTGGTGGTCAGTATTTTTTCTTTCAAGTAGATGGTTGCTGTCAAAATGGTAATGTTAAATTAGGTATGTCAAATGAACAGAAGAGGTGGTAGTAAGAAGTGAAGATGATAAGGACGAAAAGGATAGATAAAAATTGGCCCTCGCCTTGAAGATTGTTAGTGTTCAAGGAAGTACCCACAGTTTTTGGGGAAACAGTTGAGTGAAACTTTCTTTGGAATATGGAGGAAATTATACTGATTCAACTCCATGGAAATAGTATGGTACTTTTCTAAATATCTTGGCAATACAGATGGTACTGAAACAATTTTTGCTTGGTTACCAATAACAGATATTCTGATGGAACATTATGTCCTTTCTGTCAAAATTCCAGACACTGTCAATTTCTACCTTCAATTAGTCTTATGGAATCATTGCTAGTTTGAATTATTTAGTTCTCCAGAAGCAGCTCATGGTAGTGGACTTGTTTTCAATCTTACTCTATACGCAGCTTGTTTGAATGAAGACCTGCATTTAATATAGCTAGTATTGCTTTATTTAATGCAGAATCTTACATCTTGTTGTAAAGTATCCACTTTTCATCATGTCATTTAAAAAATGAAGGATGTTCATTATATTTAAGTAAAAAATTGTACATGGAAATATAGTTGAGGAGGTTCCCTGATTAACTTATGAAGGAGACAAATCAAAGTGACTAATATAAGTAAGCTAGCATAAATGATTTTCAATCATTGATTTGAATTTTTCAAATATGTTATCTGTTTTCCATGTTGTAATCCATGTTGATTATTCTGTCCTAATGTTAATCAGGATCAATCTCAACTTGTCTGATTGTTGAACATCATTCAATAAGAAATCTCTAGTATGAAACTAAGCCATTTTGAGCACATTCGTTCACTGTAACTTCCCTATAAATGACAATGTGTTTTGGTTGCATTTTCATCACCTTTTTTTAAAGCAAATGCATAATGAACTGAATACAGGGCTTACTTTCTTCAACATTAGAATCAGTAAACAAAACATAGAATCAGTAAACAAAACATAGAATCAGTAAACAAAACATAGACCGATTTCTGAGAAGAACAGTAATCATTACTTACATTATTTATATCCATTTCTCATCTTTAATATTCCCTTTACTCAAATTGACAGACACTTGAGAAAGGTCAGACAAAGCAACAGCTGATACGTTATGATTGTAACAACAAAGATGAGGACATTAGTTTAATTGTAAATAAAATTAATAAGGATACACCAATTTTAAGAATCTTTAAAAAAAAAATCAACAATCATGACTGTTAGAACACAAATGTAATTTTTTAAAAATTCAATTAGTTTTATTGATGCAGATTAATAACACTAACTGCTTTGATGCTATACAAATGAAAGTAGCAGGTAATCTAATGTGCCTCTCTTAAAGATTTTGGCAACATCCAAATAGCAATATGTTCTATTAAGTAAAATCCACAGAACTTACATTGATTTTCATGCCTATCTGTATGCACCCTATAAGTGGCAGCCATAAAAGCAGAATTATTGTCACTCTTTTAATATATATTTCGATGTATTTTGTCTAAGTATGGTGATTTTACTTCTCATCCTATGAGCAGGTATCAAAACCTAACCCAAAATGTATGCTTTAACACCATAATATTTTGCCATGGCAGCAGACTCTTATCAATAACCAGTTAATATATCAGATGACCTAGAGTAGTTAAAGCCATATTACTTGTCTGAAAAAAGACCATGTGAAGTAAGATATTAAACAAATTTGAAGTTGATTAGAGTATCTTGGACTTTGCCATAAAAACAAAAAAAAAAAGGTAGTTTAATAGGCTGATAGAAGGATCAAGTGGTCCATCTGAGTTCTAAAAGATTGTAACTACAAAAGAGAATTTTCAACAAGCAGGAAAGTAAACAGTAGCAAAACATTATTGTAGAGTTTAGGGAGGAGAACAAGAGCCAGTTGGGCAGATTTCTTAAGGACTATTGCAGAGATACCATCAAGTCCACATGCTTAACAGAGATCCAGTTTAGAGATAATTGCAGAAACTATTGAGGAAGTTATATGCTTATCACATAGTAGACTCCTTTCTAAGTGGAAAGTTGGGTAAAGATACTTCAGATGATTCAAGAGTAGAATTGGAAGAGAATTTATGAGCAAGACATTCTCCTTTATCAGGAGAAGATGTTAACACCTCAAATTTAGTGACAAGAGGAAGGATAGGAAAAACATTACATAGCTGTCAGTAAAAATGAGAACCAAACTTGATAAAGGCCTTATGTCAGTGAATGAAGTCTTAATCTCTTTGAAGGCACAATTACAATTATTATGAGCAGACCCAAGAGGCCTTTGTTGTGATCAGAATGATTATGATGGTACAGTCAGAAAAGGGGATTCATATATCAGGGGATAATTGCTCAAATTGTTCAATGAGAATCTGTTAAAAATCTGCAAAACTGATTCCAGTTTTTCTTCTATTCTGGGCCAAATGGTGTCAACTGACACTTCATTCTGTCATATCCACTGAACAATTATTTTTTACCTCATACAAATGTATCAACAAAATAGAACTGCATTCCTGCTAGTCTCTTCATGAACCTTTTTACATAAGTAAAAGTTTTCCTCTAGTTTTTGTTTCAAACTGTTGTCTTAAGCAAGACTTTTGTAAACTGATTTTGATAGGTTTCTTCTGTACTATAATTATTAGTAAAGAAAAATGTTGAAATATTTGTTGGTTCAACTCTCATTAGCCATCTGATTTCAGATAAAAGATTAATGTCTGCATTTTTTATTTCAATAAGGTCTTTAGTAAGCTTTTTGATGGTTAAATTAAATGTGCAGCTAGTATAAGAAAAAAAAATTATGTACGGCATTACAAAGTCTCTGTATTATAATTAATTGATGAGCTCTTAACAAAAATCATGTCCAAATGATTGATACTTGCAAGACAGACTAAAGAATATGTTCAGTTTTGTTGTAGAACTTTTTCTCTTTCAATAAGTGCATCAGAAATGATCAGGTTATGAAGACTAACCTGTTTTACATGTATGAGAATTCCATTACAAATATTGTAACAATTTTCCTTAATTCATAAATGTCAGGAAAATTGTTTTTTAAAAGGTAGTTTTCATGCTTATTTTACTTTAATTTTATTCTTCTGTGTGTTTCTATACAGGAAGTAGGCAATCATGGTTCCTTATAACTCCCTGTCTCTTATAGCTTCTAGCAATGTTTGTCTTTTTGCTATCTCTCCTAATCCCTGTTCTGCCAACTATTTACACAAGCTTGTTAGGTAGGTTATTCACTGCTTTCCTTTGACACTCTTTCATTCAATAAGTCCTCTGTGTGTGAAAATTTCTAAGCTATCTTTTCTCATTATGGTCCCATGAAATTTCAGTTGTCTCTTTCTGATTCTAAGAATAGGCTTTCTTGTTTGTTTCCATTCTCTCTAAAACATAGTTCATATGTTCAGTTCATGGTTTATAAAAAACTATAAAAATTATATTTTAACTGTTTTAGATTACAAAAATAAATGGAAAAAGGGAAATAAAGCAATTGTTAGATTCCTAAATTTATTACTTTTTAACAGTATGCTGCTATATATTCTTGTATTATTTTAAGCTATTCTTTTCACCTAGGTTGATACAGACAACATTTTGATCATCAGGTGTCCATTGATTTGTTGATTGTGATATTTTGTCCCTGTCATTTTTCATTCCTGCTTAATTAGTGATTTACTAGTTGATCTAAGAATTTAACTCCTGTCAATTAGATGACAGTAACACATGTATAATCATAAATATTTTTATATTTTTCTTTTTAACCTTTTATATTAAAAATATAATAATCAACAAATATCTCATATCAGCCAATCAATGAATATCTGATGATGATCAGAGAATACTTGATCAAAATAATGACCATAATGACATCAATATCAACTAAAATGAAAACAGTTGTTTGAAATAATGCAAGTATATTGACAATTAGTCTTGTAACCTAAAAGGTTACTGCATGAGTAATAACCCAAATGGTGGTTGGAAATAAATAGTAATATTTATAATGTCATTGTGTACAAGACCCGCAAGATGCGTGAAGCAAATAACCACTGCTAGGAGAGAACTGCTAGACAGTAAAAAAAAAACACCACACCCTCTGAAAAGTCCAACATGTTATACAAGGATTGGGACATACCCATTATTCTCCATGGGTACATACATAATTACTTATCTTAGCATTCTAATTCCTTTCAAACGCTTCATGAACAATAGAATTGTGCATTCTCTGCACCAAGTCGTCATCATTTCTTACCTCTTTTCTTTGTAGACAAAGGAGGTAAAACATGAAGT
Source organism: Ascarosepion bandense (assembly GCA_037127315.1). Classification (NCBI taxonomy): domain Eukaryota; kingdom Metazoa; phylum Mollusca; class Cephalopoda; order Sepiida; family Sepiidae; genus Ascarosepion; species Ascarosepion bandense. Next base: position 60,753 of record JBBBDQ010028787.1, read on the forward strand.
ATGCATTGCAAACAGCATTTTTTTAACTTGATCTTCCAGCTTTATTCAGGAATTGATGTAGCCACAAGAATCCTTGTAAGTAGTAACCTCATAAATCCAAGTGTTGCCAATTAATCATTTAGACAGTAAACCTGAATGAAATGATGCCTGTATCAGTAGGAAAAGTTTAAATCATCCATTGATGATATCTATTTGTCTGCAATTAAGCAAAATTGATGATACTTGTCATTTAATGGTTAAAACAATTACTGGGTGTTACTTTGATGTGTAAATAATTTATATAATTCTATATTTATTCATTTTAAGAACAAAACCACTTTTGATGAATTCAATAGTCTGTCAGTGATAAAAAAATCTCTGTATAGTTTTCATATATTAATGAAATATCATCTCGAATGTTATAACTTTCAAACTTAATGAAATGAGATCAGATTGTTTCAGAAATGTTTATATTTAGCACAGATCTGACTGGGTGTGCGGGTAGTGTAACCATTATCAATACAGAAAGTGGAAACACCAAGCCAAGTTCAAATCCTTACCTAGTCTTTTATATTCACTTTCCCTCTCAGGTCCTTGGGAAAACATATCTATATCTTCTTCCCCTTCTCTCAACTATAGATTAAATAGCAGGGTAGACTGAGTTTTCTAGATTTGGACAACAATGAGTCTAAGAAGAGGAAAACTAAATTCTAAACCATGAAGGCAATGGGAAAACCCCTCTACTATTTTTCCAAGCAATCATGTTAATTCTTAGAGGATAAAGAAATGGAATCTGTGTAAAGCCATGATCATCCATGTCCTAAATGGACATGGCATTTAAAAAATAAAAAAAACAAAACTTTTACTTTATTGATCTGATAATACACAATACCCAAATAATGATTTCTAAAGAGATTATAGGAAAAGATAAGAAAAACAGGAAAAGGGAGATTTTTTTTATGTAATTTTGATAATCTTTTTGGATAAAGAAACTGAAATCATCATGTTATGTTAAAATTGGTCGTGCAACTTCAGTTTCATTTTCAAATGTTAAAATCTATCAATAACTTCACACAAAATTTTGTTAAAAATGACTTTCTTATTTCAAAATGTTTAATAAACATTATATTCAAGTTTTTCTAAAGGGAGTTGAAATAATCACTTATGACCAATGAAAACCATCCTTTATTAATTTTATCAACTGGTGTTCAAAACAGACGAAAAGGCTGTCAGTTCAACAGTCAAACAAAAAGTTACTTTAACTCATTCATGCTCACCATAAAATTCAGCATTAACTATAAATTACAAAAAAAGAGACAAATTTGGTACTTATAGACTTATAAAATAAATCTGATATTGATCATAGGTTTATGAAAAAATATCTGTTATTTGGTTGATTTAAAAAACACGTTATCAATTATAGCTTTATGAAAAAGACACGATATCGATTATAGCTTTATGCAAAAGACACGGTATCAATTATAGCTTTATAAAAAACAATGGTATTTATAGTTTTATAAAAAACATGGTATTTTAAATTTATGAAAAAAATTTGGTATTGATTATAGGTTTATAAAAAAAATTGGCATTCATCATAGATTGATAAAAAGGCTTGATATTGATCATAGGTTTATAAAAATAAAAACAAAAAACTTTGTATTTATTATGGTTTCATAAAATGTCTGGAATTGATTATAGATTTCTACTGATAAGCCATTAATGCTTGCTTTTCCATTTTTGGCATAAAGGTAATTAATGGGTTACTATATAATAACAATTTTTCTGCCAAGGATTAGAGTATCTGTGCACTGCCAATAACCAAAGTATAATTTCCCAGTACATTTAATGAAGATCAGTGTAATATCTGTGGAAAGTGTTAGTCACACAATAATATATATCTCAACTGTTAATCTGTTAATATCTGTTCAACAGAATTGATAAAAGCAATGAAGAAAGAGGAAAATGAGTGAATGGGATGGGGAAGAAAGAAAAATATTGCCAGAAAAGTTTGCTCTCTTGAGTGTTATCACTCTTTTAAAGTAGGTGAGACTTGATTTGATTTTTTTTCTTTATATGCACACCTCACTGAAGAAAGTAGACAGACTAACACATCACTCAATAATTCCTGGGCCTAACATGTAGATGGTGCCACTAATAAAAAATCCATATGGTTTTTATGAAGTACTAACCTTCAAATGGCATGTGACAAAATTTGGGCCCAATCGGATTATTAGTTTACAAATTATAGTTATTTAAGTGAAGCTACTGTTGCAAATTTTCAAAACAATGGAAAAATCTGAATTTTGTATGTTGATAAAGCATTGCTTTCTGATGGGGAAAAATACTGTTCAAGCAAAACAATGGCTTGATATGTGTTATTCCAACTCTGGTCTGTTGGAAACAACAGTTAAGAAGTGGTATACTGACTTTTAACACGATTGTACAAACAAATACTGAACCCTCACCCAAAATTGGCAGTTGACCTGGAAAACACCAAAAAAATCTACAAATTCAATTGTAAATTGAAGTTGCATGAGATGGTAGAGGAGTTGAAAATATCAGAAGACTGTTTATTCACCATTTTGCACGAACATTGCAATAGTCAATGAGAAAGTTGTATTTGCTCACAGTCAATCAAAAACAATGCATTGATGATTCAGAGCATTGAATGCAAGTGTTTCAACGAAACAAGGAGTTTTTGTATAAATATGTGACAGTGGATGAAACATAGATCTACCACTTCACTCCAGAGCCAAATCAACAGTCAGCAGAGTGGACAGCAGAAGGTAAAAGCCGTTTAAAGCAACCAAAGATGCAAACATCATCAGGCAAGGTTTTGGCCTCTGTATGCGAAATGTATTTTGTTCATTGATTACCTTGAGAAAGAAAGAACCATCAATAGCAAATATTATCTTTCACCAAGACAACACACAGTATCACATGTTGATCGCAATGAAAACTACATGAATTGCACTTCAAATTGCTTCTGCATCCACCCTATTCTCTAGATCTGGCCCCCAGCAACTACTGGCTGTTTTCAGGCCTTAAGAAAATGCTTCAGGGAAAGTAGATTTAGCTCCAATAAAGAAGTGATATTTGAGACCAAAGACAAATCATTCTACAAAAAAGGCATTGAATTGTTAGAGAAGCATTGGAATCAGTGTCTCCCCTTAGAAGGAGATAATGTTGATGAATAAAGTTGACTTTTGCCTAAAATTTGTTTTATTAGTTGGCCCAGGATTTATTGAGTGATGTGTTATAATATTATGATTGATATTATAATCTATCAATTAGATGTTAAAATTTAAATTGATTTTCTTTTTTAAAATAATGTTTAAAGTATTCTTATCAATTATAACAAGTAAATTACTAACACACACGAGATCGAATAAGCAGCTGTTGATGTTTAAAGAATGGTAAAGTTTGAATTGAATATAATTATTTAAATGTTAAAACAACAATTGGAAATTAAATCTTATAGTTTAATTTGTCATTCTAAACAAACTTCTTGTTCGTGTGAATATGGCTTATTTGAAGATTTCTTTTTGTTAATATCTGTACAACAAAATTAATCTCAAAAGAATCACTTTAAAAATAAGTGAAATTGCCAAAGAAGGAAAAATATATCAATATACAACACATAAAATCAAACTTGAATATCATTTTATAGTTTTACTAAAAAGCTGGATTTTCATTTAAAAACAATTGAATATAGGGTTCTTACAAAAATCTATTCTCTGTAGAAGTGTAAGGTTCTTGGGTTTAAAGAAAGATAATGGACCTAAATAAATAACAAAACTTAAGTTCTTACCAGAAAAATTGAAAAGACTACATATAAAGGTTAAACTTGACTTTTTTGCTTAATCTTATGGTTTTTCAATCAAATCATTTCAAAGCAATGTAAATATGTACTAAATATGGCCTTGTTAGACTTGCTTCAAGTTATACTAGTAATCAAATATCATTGGAGCCTGCCACATAAAATGACAAGACACAAGAGTTTCTTACCCTGTTAGAAATATTGAAGAAAAAAAAAAAAGGAACAAATAGAAATAAATTAAAAAACGGGTCTAAAAGACAAAAATTCAAACATTTGTGATATTCTGAGGGAACATTGCCTTCTTTCCAGTCAACTTAAACTCCAGAGTCACTTGTTGCTTGGGAACTGTAAGCAAAGTATTTAACATTTTGTTTTTTTTTTTTGTTTTTTTTTTCACCTTTTTCTTATTGCAGACCTTGTCAACTCATTTTTTAATTTTTGACAAATTGGGACTGACAAGCATTTTGAATAAAGTCATTTGGGTGTTGGTGCTTTTCTTTGGGAAACAAAAAGCTCACAATCATGACATATTTTAAATTGTTGCTTTTAAAATTAAACAATATGGAAGCTGTTCTTTCAATGTGAATTGGTGAGTAATTTAGCTAAACATCAGTTAAATTTTGAGTGAAGCTAATCTTGAAATTATTTTTTTTTTTAGTATTATCATCATCATCTCTTATTTCTGTTCATATTTTACCTTTTACAAAAAACTATTCTCCAGATAAAGTTACTTTAGAGATCCACAGATGCAAAAACTCATAGAGAGTCTTTTATGGAAGTAGGTACCAAAAATATCCGGTTACATCTATGTAAACATCTGGATAACTCTGTTCTATGTCCAATAGGGAGGTTCTGTTTGATAGATACATCCGCAGTTAACAAGCAAGAAAACAGGTCCAAGATCAATGTACTCTCTATCAAGTAATGTTTAAAGAATATGTGTGAGAATATAGCAATAGAGAAGTTGAGATCCCAAAATCAAAAACTGAAATCCTAATTCTAAAGGTTATGAATTTGTCTTGCAAGTCCAATGTCAAAAATGCTAGGGGGTGTAAATCAAAAGGGTGTAAGAAATTTCTGTTCACAACTACCTTCTTTACCCACAGAAAGCAATCACGTTGTCCAAACTAGCATTCTTTTATTAGAGTAAGAAAGGTTATGATTAGTCAAGGCTAGCAGAGCAGTGTAAAAAATTACCATATTGCAAGGCCTACTCTTTGATTCTTATTTTCCTCTTTGATGCACAGGGAATACAAATTCTTTTTAGAGGTAAGATTTTTTTTCTTTCATCACACAACAACGTAATGCCCCACTATAGAATTTACTAAAGTCATCACACAAGATTGGATGTCAGCAAATCCTTAGTTCATTATTCTTGCCAACCACAAAAATGCTGTGATCTACACTGTCTCAATTTTTTTCCTGAATTCCTATCTCTTCTTTGACTATTCCAACTGTTCTTCTGCACAAGAATTCAACAAAATCTTTTGCAAAACAAACTGAAAACACTACCTCTCATATTTTTTTTTTTTGTGGACTTTACATTTGTTTATTTTTTCACTCCTGTTGTTGTGAATATTTCAATGTCTTCTTTTGAGTAACACTTTTCTCATTTATTTTCACTATAAAAAGAAATAATGATTTCAGTTGAATTTTTCTCAAGACAGATGTTTCCTTTGATAGGCATTCCGTGAATTTTCATTTGATTTCTTTCATTATTATTTCACTGCTTTTGATTTAAAATGGAGGCAATTTAGATTTAACTGTAATCATAAAGTTTTGACAAATCATGGAAATTTTTAAATGGATTATACTTAAATTGAGATAATTTACGGTTTAACTAAGTTGTAATTATTAATTCTTACTTGATCAATGACTTTAAGCAATCTTACTTTGTTACAATCTAATGAGAACTTATATTCAGATGCTAAAATCGAAAGCATTTTATGACTTTCTATATGCCATGTCACTTCACAACATAAGCAATCATGGCTCTCTATAATTGCCTGTTCTTTGTAGCTCTTAAATTTTGTTGTTAGCTCTCTTAAACTCAGTACTGCCATCCATTTATCCAGGCATGGTAGGTAAGCCATGTGTTGTTTTCCTCTCTCCAACTTGCCTTCAAACACTCCTGTGAGTATCAAATTTTCCAAACTTTTTCCTCTTTATAAGCCCTAGAAATTTCAACTCTCTTTCTAATGTTAAGTATAAGTGTCCTTTTTCTTTCCATTTTCTCTAAAATGTTATTGTTGCTTTTAAGTTATTCTCAACATTCTTCTGTAAAACTACATTTCTGTTGCCTTCATCTCTAATGAGATTGTCCAGAATTTTTTTTTTTTTTTTATAATTGTGTCGCACCAAGCAAGGCATTTTACTGCCACTGTTGAGCAGGGGGTTACATAGGAGGTAAGTTATGAAAAAGAGTGACAGGTTACAGGGGCTGTCAGGAAGAGTGTAGGAGAAGGATGAGAATGCTGAGGAGAGTGGAGAGAACAAAGAAAAGAGCATGAAAGTATAAACAGGATGAAAGTTAGTGAGATATAAGATGACTATACTGTTATAGATGAGGAGTGATACTATGTAACAGCTCAGTACTTTTTTCTTTGTAATAACATTGTCTTGTTTTTAATACTTTGCTTAGTTTTTGAAGGGTTTCCTTTTGCTGTTCTAATGAGCTTTTGAATTTCAGTGTCACACTTTCCATCTTCTGTTTAAACACTTCCAGGATGTTCTAATTTTTGTACTTGTTTGATTTTGGTATCTCCAATTTCTGATTTGCATTTTGAACTGTGTCTTTTGCTGATAACTATGCATTCTGTTTTTATATATATATTTTTTTTTTCCACAATTGATGTCTAGTTCTTTCTTAGAAATCTTAATGACTCTTTTCCAATGATGTTAATTTGCTGTTGTTCATATGTTTCAGCTCACATTATTTAGCACTCATTATGTGAAATCTGAGAAAAAAATTTTTTTTAAAGAAAACAGCAAGTCTTCTAATTTTTAATGTACTTACTGGACTCCTGTTTTCACAACGTCAGGTATACATGATCCCAACCAACATCCTGATGAAGGCTAAATAATGGTTCTGCTAAAAGAAATTGTGTGAACAACAGTAAATATACATATCAAAGATTTTAATGTGAGAACAATTGGGCATAGATTCTGTTTATTCAATATGAAAACAATTCCTTTTCAGGCAGATGAAAATTTTAATATGGTTATGGCAAAATACATTTTCAGAGTTTGCATGAAATTCAATCTGTAAACTCATGAGAACTGATTGCTTGAAGATTAATCAGGTTTTGTCAATGAAAAGAAACCAGATATTTTATCTAGTCAACCATCCATACTGTTTTTTTCCTTTTGGCTATCAACAAATCAGGTAATGTCCATTTTTTTTTAACAACCTCACACATTTCCTGGTAACCTGGAGGCCTAGAAAAACAAATATTATTTCACTTCATTTAGCCAAACGAACAGGCCAAAGCTGTTAACATAAAATCAATTCTGTGCATACTTGTCAAATGTTATCTTACAATAAATTTACAGTATGGATATTTTAGAATTGAATAAAATAAGGGCATCAATCATTAGTTTAAAAAAGAAAAAAAAAAGTAGCTAGTATTTGTATGATCTGAATCAATCACATTTTAATTCCTGATCAATGTAGAATCAAACTTTGTAAAAGAACCTCAGCATTGACTAAATATTTGTATCTGGTAATTCATATATTCCCCTAAGTCATATTTGAATTAACTGGTTTGTGATTCTGCTAATAGATAGGCACAACATCACAAAATAAAAAGTTTGGGAACTAAATCAGATGTCAAAGCTGGGTGGGGCTAAGTCAGCTGTTTAGTTTTAAAGATTCTTGATATATATATATATATATATATATATATCGGAGTATATTTGTAATCAGACAATGTGAATAAAAATAAAACTTTGCTAATGCTTTTTGTTCTGAGATAATTTATCAAAGCGGAGTATAAACTTAAGTCTCTCAGAGGATGAAACATTGACTAAGATGTTTTCCTTTGTCTTTATTTGAATATGTATATAATCCTCTCATAAAATGAATACTTTCATGATTAATTATCTTACTGTAAAGAATTTTTGATTTTTAAATAATTTTTTACTATTTACTTATTATCTGGAATGATATCTTTAAGGTTTTTCTGCATGTAAGACTTCTATAAAAGTTTTAGAAACTAATATTTTGAGAAATAAAATAAGGAAGCTGAAGTTTTATTGTTTATTTAACAAATTAATGTCAGTGTTAATTTAGACAAATGATACAATAGCATTGTTATAGATTTAGGCCAAGAAGACAAAATTAGTCTTCTGTTTCGTTTTCTCTTCTACCTAAAAGTGAGAAAACTGAAGCATCTCGGCCATCCATATAGCATCATAGATAGTAGAACATGGGTTAAATTTTGATTGGGAATTGTTTTTTTTTTAAATAGAACAATGACAATAAAATAAGTTTCATTGAGCCACTTGCATGTAATAAAAAAATACTGTTGAATTACCATCCACTGATGATAATTTTTTGAGATTTCGAATTACTGCCACCCGACAATAGTTACAGGTGGCATGAAATATAAAAGAATTAATCTTTTTCTTTGTTAATTTTCATGGTGAAAAGATATATTCTTTTTGCTTTTGTAAAAATGTAAATACCTCAATCCAGACACTGAAGGTTGCTTTGAACTCTTCACATTTAATTTCATTTCTCATTTTGTAAAATGTCCTATCAATATATTTGTTAAACTTTCTTTGTTTAAATTCTGTCTTATTTTTTTCTTGGAATTAAATAAGTTTGCTAAAACTTGTTTGCAGTTCACATATACCAGGAGCATAAAAATCTCATCAAAAGTGTTGAATCCTGCAACAACACAATTTTCATTCTCTTTTTAACTGTTTAAGAAGGAACACTAAATCAGTGATTTTGGTATTGAGGTATAAGCTTTTCCCAGTTGACCTGTGTCTTTAAAAATGTATTAACATCTCAGGTTAGTTTTCTCAGTATGAAAATATTTGAATGTTCTTAATTATATCTTTATAATTGACTTTTACTTAGGTTCTCATATAAAAGGTCTAACTTCATTGGCTTTGAACTTAATTTTCTTAGTACAGCTTGACAAGAAATCCAAATTGTTTTTGTATTTTACTAAAAATCAGAATGTAATTTGGTACCAAGTGAATGATTCATATAAGATTTTAAGAATCTTCTCTAGAGCCATCTATGGCAATTTATACCTATATAAAATATGCTGAAAAATTTTCAGCCTGTCTTCCCAACATTTACAATTTTGGTGATAAATATCTTCTTGGTTAGCCTGAGAATATTTCAGCACTCCTCATAAAAGTTACATGTGAATTCATTGGGTTAAAATGCAGTTTTGCCTTTTAATTTACTGTTTTTCGTGAATTTTTGTCTTTATAACAATAATCAAATTGTCAATTAAAAGGAAAAAAATGCTTGGAAAAATATTGCCAAAGTGATGTGCATTTAGTGCTTACTAATTGAATTCAGTAATCCTTCCACTGACATGTTAAAAGGTATTACCCTATGCAAAAGAAGAGGCAGACAGTTGACTAATTCAAAGAAACTCAAACATTGGAATGCAACTGAGACACAGATGATCAGCTGCAAATGTGACCTGATATGAATGAGACTGATGATGGTTGTTTCTGCTTGAAGAAACTGAAACATTATCACATTAAAACAATCAACTTTCAATTAATTTTTAACCTCTTCCCTGAGGTATATGTGCTTTTACCAAAATATCTTTAGACACAGATGAATAAACACGTCCAAAACATTGTTAAAAAATCAGCTACAGACAGGTTTATATGTTGATCATGGTTATTTTATGTCCTTATAAGCTTGAAACAAGTGAAATTGTCAACTGATATGTCAGATAGAAGTGGTAGTCACTGCTTGGGTATTTAAAGGTGCTTCAGTTTCTTAGTTAAAAACAAATAAAAATATTTGACTGAAAATGAAATGTTTTTCCCAAAATAATTGGTGAGGAAGGGTTTAATGCGTTGGTATATAAAATGTGTTCATCCCCACTTGAAGTAAAAAAACACAGATAGGTACCTTCCATTGCAATGATCTATCTTTGAATATAAGATACAAGGTTTTTTGTTGTGTATTTTCTAATTTTAATAATAATCTGAATTCTATATTTTACAAAATATAGAACTTTTGGTGACTATTGTCCAACAAAGATGAAAGGGTTTGTTTAAAATCTCAATTTACAGCACCTTTGTTTTTCTTCATTCTCATCCACATACTTATTGAATTCTTGTGTAATACAATATCTGTATATTTCTGAGATGAGATATTGCAATTATTTACTCTATTTACATTGTTCGGACTGTTGTCCTCATCTTTGTTGCCATATTCACCTTCAATATCTGTATATTTCTGAGATGTGATGTTGCAATTATTTACTCTATTTACATTGTTGTCCTCATTTCAACCATTGTACATTTTGGAATTCTTAGAATTTTGAAATGAACCCTTTATTTTGGCCATTATTCTAGTTCTATATGCCATGCCAATTCCAGATATCTCAGTGTCAGTTATCTTCCTTTTAACTCAATTCTCCAAAGTATTGAACTTGTAACTCTTTGATTTTCTCAGTAATCATTTTTACTAGCTCATTAAAATTTGGTGGTGTTATTTTTCTCTAGCATCCTGTATTACAGGTTCCTGTATTGTATTCATGTCTATTTGTCTGGCTTAGGAGATTTTTGTGCCCTAGCATATGCACTGATTCTTTCAGTTTTCATATTTTCCAGTGATGCTTTCTGTCTATTATTTCAAGTTTAGCCAAGTTTCAAGTTTAGATTTTTCTATTTCTCCTCATATTATGGTTTTGTGATGTTCCTGCAGTCTTATCTTAAAGGAAACGGTCTGTTTCTCATGTGCCCAGTATAGTTGTTACATTGTAGGATACTTCTTATACTGACCATTTCTTATTCTACCCTGGGTACATGACAGCAGCTCCAACAAACTGGGATAACATCACTCTAAAAACAGCCACAGTCTGCCTACCCTGCATGAAAGGATTATTGGAAAAAAATACAAAAGATCTGACATTCATATAACATGAGGACAAGATTAAAAAATAATTCAACACTTCACATTAAGGCTTACTTCCAAGTAAGACCTTCCATAGAGGAGAACATGATTAAGAACTGTGTGTATTCCATCTCATGCAGCTGTAGTAAGAAATTTAAAAAAAGATAAAAGTGGATAAAAGTGTTCATTGGATCCAGTGATTTCATCCAGAAAGTTATGAGTTCAATAACTAGCTACAGCAGATGTGAACAAAAACTGGGATCAGTCAGTCAGTAAAGTGCCATACGTGATACACGCTTGGGCGATCATGTCTCGAAAGAGACATGACTGACTGGGCTGAAGATTATCCCACAGTAGGTTGCCATTGCTTTCTGCGGTAGACTGGTTGCCGACCAAGGCTATAGAACCCAATCTGTCCTGTTATTTAACCCATAACTGGAAGGAATAGATGGATTAATACCTTTCCCAAGGGTATTTGCATGTAAGTGAATGCAATGAATTCGGCTGGAATTCAAACTCGACTCCCCGATTTCTCATTCCGAGCCGATATCCAATGCACCACAACACACAACAAAAACTGGGATCGTTGAATTAAAAATATAAAATAGATGTCTAGAAGAGACATGACACGGGAACTAGAAAAATCTACTTCAGTGGAGTAATGGATAGCAGGCTCAGATTGAGGAAATATTGTGTTTGGTTTGAAATTTCAAACACCCGAAGAAGGTTTGAGTATCATCAGCAGCCACTTGCACTGCATTGTTGCAGATTGCATATCAACATGAGTTATTATTCTCATGTTAATTTTTTGAGCCTACTCTACCATGCTGGCTCAAAGCCTGTTGGAAGAGAGTACTTGGAGATTTTTCTGCAGCAGATTGCTTGCCAACCAAAGCTATATAACCCAGTCTGTCCTGCTATTAACCCTCTCCAAGCTAGTTCTGAATTCAGTTTCCTTCTCCTAGACTGGTTGCCACTCAAGCTATAGAACCTGGTCTGTCCTGATATTTACTCATAACTGAGGGTTGGGGGAGAGATGGACTGATACCTTTCCCAAGAGAACGTAAATGAATGTAATGAATTCAGAATTTAAACTCATCTCTGATTCCTCAATCTGAACCTGCTACCCATTACTCTACCATGCCTTTGTGTGCAACAATCAAAACATTGTGAATATGACAACAAAGATGAGGTCAACAGTCCGAACAAAGTCCCTACCATTCTCAAATCAGATTTGCTTTTAAAAATAGCTCACTTGCATTTTTGGAAAGATGCAGTTTTATTGTCTTTAACTCTCAGTAACTCCTTGCATCATAGTGGCCTTATTGCCTTACTTGGGGTGAAACAATAGAAGAAAAAATTGAAAGTGAGTGAAAAGAAAAACATGAGAGAAAAGTTTTGAGCCAACATTTAATCTTGTTTTCCTTTGTAAATAAAGAAACCTGATCTTGTGTTGAAATATTAATCCCTTTCTCTAAGCCTAATTCCAGACATGTTTTGTTGATTGCTGCCTTTTAATTTTTCTAATTAGTAGCTGTCTATGTCTGAATCCATTGTTCAATTCTCTAGAAGCTCTTAGAAGGCAGCCATTCAATCCCACTATATACACAGAATTACTTTCTTAGGATAAAGATTTACCTTTAGTTAAAAGTAATGGTAGCTAATTGCACTTGTTCTACGTTTTCTTGCATTGGGATAAACTGAATTGCCAAAAACAATTAAAAACAGCAGTATATTGGATGGAAAAGTCTTCTTTGCTTTTTGCATTGTTATGATTCTTAAATTAAAAAATATATAATGTCCCCATGCTTATTATCATCACATTTCAGACATTGTTCCCCTCAGCATTCTTCAAATATTTTGAAAACATGGCTGGTGGTATGAGAACAAGCTACTGCCATAGATTAGGTAAAGGGTTCAGTTTGAACTTCCCTGAAGGACACTTGCATCAACAGATATTTGCAGAAGGCAAGTGGGTACAATGACCAAAAAGTTGTGATGAATATAAATAACTTTGTCACAGAAATTAAAGAATATAAAATAAGTAATACTATTTTTATATCTTCAATGTTAGAATTGGTAAACCAAAAATATATAAACTTTGACAATTTGGAAACAATACATTCTCTTGTGCCAATTGCCATAATTGAATTAGAACCAACTCTTGATTTTAGTTAAAGCTGAATACTTTTAACATCATCTACTGACAAAAACAAAAGGAAATTTTAGGGTGTATGACTGAAGAATGGGATGAAGATCTCTCTATACATAAAGATACATTCAAGCTTTTTATACCTAAAATTGGGATGAAATTTGACATAACTATATTAAAGGAAAATATCATCACAAAGGTAATCCCCTCTTTGTAAAGAGAACATTTGTATTTTGTTATAACATTAATAACATTGATTATTATTATGATGATTGTAAGCACTTCTGGTGCCACTAGGGAATGATGGGATCAAGATGAATCCAGTGAGTGGTTTGAATAAAGTTGTTAAGTTTAACATGTCTTGTTTTCTTTGTGTTGCTCTGACTTTTCAGTGGTTAGTCTCATATGTGAATCAAGTGACTTGATCCAGATGTGAAACATGTTCCTTCCCAACTTCTAATTGAAATATCTTGAGTTTAATATCATCATTTTTTATGATGAGTAAGAGTCTTTAGATTTGAATAGCAACTTGTCTAAAAGGAAATCTTTAAAATAAAATCCTCTACACCTACTCTAGGGTAGGCTGAACTCTCTAAAGTTGACAGTTAATCTTTCTACAGATGACATTTTCATAAAAACACAGAGTTTCCAGTCTCATAAACTGGTTGGAGTTAGTTAGGGCATATAGCTGTAAAACTCGCTCCAATATGACATGATGGTTCAATTATGGAGTCATCAAAAAAAAAACCCTGTCCAACCAATACTAGCATGGAAACAGGCATTAAACAATGATGGGGATGAGTTTATCATTATTTAATAGTAAATGTAATGACATCCATAGTTAAAGAAACACACTTACAAGTTTGTTGTTCTTTAAATTAAAGATTATTTTATTTCAGTGAAGTTATCAGGATCAAATTCATATGGGACAAAAAAAACAAAAGAAAACACGAAGCATTCTATTCAGTTTTTTAGAAGATGCTAACAACTAAAATATAATTTTCTCCTTTGTTTAAATACCTTTTACAAATTAAATGCAACCTTTCGAAAGCAAATACTGTAGTATAATTATTGAATATCAGAATAATTCATTAAAAATTTTTCATTACCTTTTGATTAATATATTTTAAATCCAATGCAATCCTTGAAAATAAAATACCGAAGTCAGTATTATTAAATAACTGAACAATTCTTTGAAAAATTAATGGTTTAATATAAGCAATTTCAAGTACTCTTTCCTTTAAATACCTTTTGGCTAATACATTGCACATCAAGTGCAACCTTTAAAAAGGAAATACAGCAGTTAACTATAATTATTAAATATTTGAATATTTAATTGAAAAAAAAATCAATGGTTTAATAATGTGGTAAAATATGTTTTCTCTTTCATGTAAATACATTTTTGGCCAATACATTGCAAATCAAATGCAAACCTTAAAAAGTTTGAAACAGGAAGAATTAAATGCATTTAATTGCTTATCAGAAAAAAATGTTTAAAATGAAAATTGAAGAATTTTACCTTTTTTGTGTTGACTAATACAGTTCACTTTACAATAACTGAATTTTTTTCTAACAAACCTTAGAAGATATTTGCAAAGTTTTATTAAGGCTGGCACAAGGCCACTATAGTAGATTACCAAGTGAAACCTGAACTGATAATCAGTAAAATGAGACTAAGTACCACTTGATAACAGGCATCCAAAGTAGATATTTACTAATATGAAGTTAATCTGGTACAAGGTACAATCCTCAAATTCCTGTTTAGGATCAAAAACTCATTAGTATGACAATACCTTACATCCAGTAGCAAGGCCTCTGATCAGAAGGTTTTTGCATTACAATAAAGCATACAACATTTCAATGTACACTACCATTCAGCAACTGTGACAAAAACGTTTTTTGATAATGATGATACCATTAATCTTTGGTATTTATATGAATAGGTAAGAACAGAGAAAAACAAATCATGAAAATCACCAACCTTATCTGTAATTAATACAAATCTTCCTCATTACTTGTATCTTAGGTTGGCTTACACCACCTTAAACAGATGGATAAGAAGGAAACTACCATCGATACTAGAAAGAACAATAACAATTAGGGGACTTGAGAAGCCTATTTTCCTGTAAAAATGTTTAAAGAAAAAGATTGTATAAGTTTCAGTCAACAGTAATACTCACTTAAGTCAATGAATGCATAATGTTTTCTGTATGGAAATTGCTATTCTCATCACTATCATTTTCTTAAAGGATCAGCGATGAGAAACAAAGAAAGACAGGCTCTTGATATTTTTGTGAAGAGACAGAAAAAATAAGTCATGAAAATCACCAGCTTTAGCCTTAATCAACTGAAGAATTCCTCTTTACTTACATCACCAGCCATAATTATTAGGCCACTCCAGTTTTTTTTAAAAGACATGATGTATTTCATACTATTTTTAGTATTTATTGCCAAGTGGATAATTCTAAATGAAAATAGAATGGTTCTTTTATAATATGGCACAATAACATGTGCATCAAATGAATTGTTCTGGTGTCCAGTTTTTGTGCTCTCTTTCCCATGCTAGTCTCTTCTTATTGGCTGGCCAAAGCAAAGGCTTCTTGGCTGCCTTGTAAAATTTTGCAAAGTAATAATAACAAAAGAACCATTCTATTTTCATTTAGAATTATCCACTTGGCAATAAATACTAAAAATAGTATGAAATACATCTTTTTAAAAACTAAGGTTGCCTAATAATTATGGCCGGTAGTGTATATATTAAGTTGGCCCTAATATCTTTAAAATTCTGGATATCATCCAAGATGAGGTTCTGATGTATTGCAAGAAAAGAATAAGACTGGATATAACAATTTGTTTTTGATTAGCTGATTATTTTTGTTTTCTACTTCATCTCAGTTGTCTGTAAGATTTTTCGACTAATAAAGGCCAGAAAAAAAGTACCTTTCAGCCATGTTGATAAATACATCTGAACAGCAGACGATTTGCATATTTATTTAATTTGGAGATACAAATATCTTTTCTTGACAGTAGATATTTCTCTGGTTGACAATAGCAGATGGTATAGGTGTGAGGAGTTGGCAGAAAAATGTGAACACCTTTTACCTACTGAAGTCTGCAATTGACGTAATTATCAAAGATCTCAATGATAATCTAACAATTGCATCAGTGAAGTAAGATGCTTAATTTCCATAAAATCTATCACTATATGCAGTTTTATTTTCAATGCTTAGTGTATACTACTGAAGACAGATCACACATACATAAGGTATCACTCACTCCAAATGTTTTACTCACTCTTAATAGTTTCTAATCATTACATCACAAGCAAAGCAGAAATGCAACTATTATACAGGAAGTTACAGGGAGTGAAAGTGAGAGAAAAGTCAGAATATAAGGAGAATTGAAGAAAGGACAGAAGATGAATGGGATAGAATATGGCGATTGTCATTGCACTCAAATTTTTGAAGATTGTAGTTATCAAAGAAGCAAGTAAATGGAAGGGAGTTCCACAGGTGGGAAGTGCGAGAAAAGTGTTGGAGTAGAAGAGACAGTTACATTCAGCTATTTCAACATGTAACCTTGATGCCAATCCAGTAGCACACTTAAATTCATATAGTTGGAGCATCCGGGGTGGGGAACTTGTGAGAGCAGTTCCCATGAAAATATATGAAAGTCAGAGAGAAACCACACCAGGTTGGTGGGAAAGTGAGTAAAGTTGAAATGCTAAATCAGGATCAGTTATATTACGAATCCTTCTTTGGATTTTGTCAAAGATCTTTGACAAATATGAATAGCAAGAGAACAAAACCAGACATGGCAACAGTATTCAATCTATGGACGAATGGCAAATTCATAAATGTGCAAGATGAAATCTGATGAGAAAAAGTTTCTTGCACAACATAGTAACCCAAATTTCCTTGCAGTAGTTGTAGTTATTAATTTGATGTAGCTGCACAACCTCAATTTAGTTGTAAATGTGAAGCCAAGAAGGAACAGTGTGTTGCTAGGTTTTCTTAACAGATTCATTCAACCTTTACAGTGAGGGCATTCTGAGAGAATTCTTACTAGGATTTATTATTGGCAACCACAATCTGAATATTTGATATGCAGATGATGCTACATTGGTAGAGATAGAAAATAAAATACATGAAGTCTTACAGAAGGTAGTAAAGGAAAGTGAGAATAAATTACTGTTTCATACCTAAATGCAATCATCAGGTCTGAGGATTGCATTTAAGCATGAAAAAGACTGTTGCCTCTTGGTATTGACTTCAGTGTCCATTTAACCCCTCCTAGGATATTGTTGTTTGAGTATGAGGTATATGCTTTTTCACTGGAATTGTATTGGTTTCATCAAAACTTATAGTTCTTTTTTAAGTTTAAATTCATGTGGTACAAGGAAATAGTAGTAGAGCACTGAGTGAAAAATTAACACCTTATTAGCCAACTTGTCCATGCAATCTTGCTAACCATCTCATTATGCATGGTGACTTCAATTATTATGATAGGTGAAAGTGGCAACCTCATTTCAAGAGGAAATTGTCTAAATTATAAAATTAGAGTTAATTGATTGTAAATCCAAAGAAGAATCAGCAATATTGTTGGTCCTGATTGGCATAAGGACTTCAGTCACTTACCCACCACTATAAAATTGCCTCCCTGTGCATTTTTTTTTAATATAAATACTTACAGTAATTGTTCAGATGAGCTCTTCACTTTGGTACCTAGATTTTATGAATTTAAGTACAATTCTACACTGGTATCACAATCTCATCAATTTACAGTTGAGCTGGCTAGATATAACAGCTTATTTTACCACACTTTTCACCTGTGGAACTCCCTTTCAATTCCATGCTTTCTAGCCCACTTTAATCTGCAAAAATGTAACTCCTGTCATCCTGATTAGTCTTCTCTTTCTGTTCACTATAAATGCTTCTATTTTTAATTCTTCCACACTCTGTAACTCCTTGCATTTTAGTGGCTTCACTACCTTGCTTGGGGTGATACTAATTTAAAAAAAAAAAATGGGCTCTTCAAGCAGCTTATGCTTAAAAGGAAGAGTCAGCAGCATTCAATAGCAAGAAATTTTTTGTAATATCTTTTTCTTTATAGATTTTAGCATTTAGAAATTTGATAATTACTTCTGTACTATCTTTGGATTCTAATATATTGTAGAATTATATGAATGGAAAAGAGAAAAGCATTAGAAAATAAAGTTTAATTTGTATCTAATTAAATTAAATTTTTACAGGTTTGAGATTTTTGCCTGCATTTATTTAAGTAATTAAAGAAATTATATTACATGTCTTATTGCAGTTGCTCTCAAATAGGAAGCTCTTGCCTCTCAGAAGAGGAATTTTAACCAAGAGAAATCATCATATGTATACCCTTAGGTATCTAACAAAAAATAGATTTTTTTTTTTCTTACATTTTTGTGTTGAAATTTTCCAACTCCTTCCCAAAGTTCTTAAAACGACTCCATTTATTCAGTTCAAAATTTTTAATTTATTAAATTATTTTCCAACTCTGCTTTTATTAAGACTCTCTGCTTATTGCATATTGAGAAAAAATATGCCCTCCACTTCCAGTTACTAAGAATCCTCGTGTATGAAAAACCAAAAAATATATGGGCAGGAGCTGTTCACTTTTCAGAGTCCAAAAGTGTTTATGTGGCCTTGTGGATGATGAATAATTTTTCATCCTACAACCTCTTTCCTCACAAATAAAGTGTTTCTTACTACTCTATCCCTATTTTCATGGAAAGTTTTCATATGAACTATATTCCTTAGTTCCACCAGTTCTAACCTTCATGGTTAAGACTTGCCACACCACACACACATAGTAGCAAACTGCTTTTCATTCTCTTCATATATTAAACAGCTTCTTCCCACAAACTACTGCTTTGTGGAACCAACTCCCAAGAGGATGCTTCCCTGATTACTACAATCATAAACTGTTCAAGTCTAGGGTTAACCATTATTTTCCCCACATATCCTTACCTCTTATTCTGTAACCCACTACCTTGCACAGGGTAAACATTGTTTTTTTTAAAAAAAGTAATAGGTAATAGTTGTATGGGTTATGTCTTGAAGGCTGTCACAATGCGTTGAGTAAAATAAAGGAAGGTAAAGAAATGTTTGTATTACCTATTTATTAAACATTAATATTTCGAGATTAAAATCTCATCTTCAGAATGGTAGAGAAGCTTTTGTCTGTCCGGACTTCTTCAAGGTTATAGAGAGACCTTGAAGAAGTCCAGACAGACAAAAGCTTCTCTGCCATTCTGAAGATGAGATTTTAATCTTGAAATATTAATGTTTAATAAATAGGTAATACAAACACTTCTTTACCTCCCTTTATTTTACTCCACACATTGTGTCAGCCTTCAAGACATAATCCATACAACTATTTTCCACAATGCTTCAAGCAAATTACAAAACTTTACTAATAGGTAATAGTTAACTATGCTGACTCTTGTGGTCCTACCTAGGATTGAACTCACTATCTTTGACTAACATTTTTTAAGATATTAGACTACTCCTCAGCTTAATGGATGTATTCTAAACAGTCAAAGTAGTTCATTTCTTTTCCTGCTAAATTGGATTTAATCATTAGGCATAAGTTTACTGAAATTTCTCCCTAGGGAACATTTTCTAGTTGTCTGGTGAAGTGCTGTCACTCAGTTTATTGGGTAAGAGCCTGTTTAACAGGTATAATGGTGAAAGAATTGTTAGATGACAATACAAAATGGGAAAAGAATTAAGGAAACTTGATATCACAAGAGGCGAGCATGTAGTTTGGGATCTTGAGATAAACTGACTGATATTATTTTACAGATTGAAAGTAAAATATTCCATTCTTTCTCTCTTACCTCAGTAAAGTCAAGAAAAAGAAAATTGTTTTTTTATTATAAATAGTCATGTATATAAACAAAGCATCTTCCTGAATTCGATCCCTAGATATCAAATGAGAAATATTGCTCTGTGTAAAATTTGTAAAGACATTTAAATATTAAGTATAAAGAGTACTTTGCTAACAACCTTGAAGACATTATTTTTTTCATGCTAACATTATGGAAGCCTCTTGTTTATATGTAAGCAAATAAAGAGATTTAAGACAAAAGTGATTCTAAGAAACTGAATGCATTTTCAAAAATGATTTACAAATTCTTGTTTACAAAGATGAATATAGGTGTATATATATATATATATATATATATATATATAGAGAGAGAGAGAGAGAGATCTACCTGTATACTGTATAAAATCCCTGGGAATCAAGTTTCCATTTTTCCTGCAAAATATAATATTGACAAGGATTAAATCAAAATAATAATAATGCCATAAAGTAAAGGTTGTTCAATTTCACTTTAAATGAATGCAAATAAATAATAATTTTGACATTTTAAAGATTGTAGAAAGTGTGTCAGATTAAAGCAACAAAATATCTATTTAGTATTTTTCTAAAATAACTTGCTGCATTCATATTACTTATTACTTGACTAGCAAGGTTATCTGGAACTGTATGCCTAATAATCTATTAATTTGAACACATCTACAGAAGGATTTTCTTTATTTCTCCTCCAACTATTAATTAAAAAGTAAGATTTGTATCTGGAAAAGCTCAGTTATTCTCAAAAAATTATTTACAGAATATTCACTTGTGAAAGAGAATCATTTTTACAATCCAAAAATATTTCAGCTTTACATAACCCAAAAAGGGATGATAACCCATAAAAAATAAATCAATCAATTCTGAAAACCACTGTCAAGTAACAATTAAGATTTTCTGCTTGTATAAACAGTTTCAGATGTTTACTGAAAAGTAAATGTAACTAAACATTTAAACATGCTTGAATTTTTTAAACTTACAAATTCATATTTTATTTTTTCATCTTAACTTTTTTTTTTTCCCCACTTTATATTTCTCCAAAAAGAAAAAATACTGGTGAGGAGGGGGAATGATTCGTACTTTTCCAAGGGTATTTGACTTAGCTGTAATCTGAACTTGGCATGCCAATTCTATTTTCTGTGTCAATAACCACTATGCTACATTAATACTATTTTCTGTGTCAATAACCACTATGCTACATTAATAACCATTTTAATATTATACCTGAATAAATATGCCTAAATGTCTATACCCATAAATACTTTTATATCACACACATGTATAAACAATTTACATTTTGTACAAATTTATTAAAACTTAGTTCAGGCACACAACATCTATTAAAGAAATTATGATAGGTGTTAAATTAATAAAAAGGCTTTTCATGTTTTATCATGTGCTAAAATACCATATTTCTTAGCTGGCATTATCTTCTACTAATATTTACACTTAATATTTCATTATTATGGACTTAGGCTAGATTCAAATACTGGTAAACATTAGCCTACCAGATATCTGAAAAATATTTGTCAGAAAGTGAAATGGAGGAGGTATTCTTAGATACTATTAAATATGGTAATTCATTAGTTGAGTTATGCACATTCAGAAAAACAATGTAGCTTTGAATTTGTATCCTATTCTTTTGGGAGTTTTCTGTTCCATGTAGGAACACCTTTTTGGCAGTTCAGTATCTAATGTGGATTCTATCAAATTTGTCTTGACCAATTAGAGTAAAATAACTTCTATTCTTTAAAAACTTAAGATGAAATAAGGATTTTTCTTGCCAGTCTTGTTGATAAAACTTGAAAATATTCACTGACAGGTTGGGTCATCTTTCTTGCCAAAATTGAACAGATAAGTATATATTTTTTAATGTTGGAAAGTTGAAAATGCCAAACTTGCTTATGTTCCTGAACTGACTTACAAAATTAATTCCCAGTCTAAAGATGCATTTAATAGCATTTTCTAAAAGTAACTCTCATAAAACTTAGAGATAGTTTTTATTATTATTTTGCTGTTATTATCTTCCAATTTGCCTGAAAGTTATCTTTTAAATTTAAGTAAATTGGGTGAGAATCCTGGCTTCCCAGTTCAAGGGGTCAATTTATTAAGTTTGTAGATATAGATTTTTTTGTTTTCATGTTTATGCCTCTGAGTAAACAAAGATTATTTTTTTCTTTTTACAAATCTTTTATGCTACCTATTTAATGTACATCAAGCCAGCTTTTTCCCTATAAAATCTGTTTTCCTGCAGGCAAAAAGACTTAGTTCATCAAAAAACATTGATAATAGTAGAAAGAAGAAATATTTCTAGAGAGGGTGTGTGTGGGTATATATATATATATATATATATATATATATATATATATATATAAATAAATAAAATTAAAACTGCAAACCTCAACAACAACTCACCTGCAAGATGTTGTAAAGATCTCCTAGAACAACCAGCCAATAACCAACTAGAATATAAATTGGACCTAACTGACTTTTTTATTTATTAAACCCCCCCCCCCCCCCCCACCAGGACACATTGGTAGGTGGTTTAAATAATAACCTGGGAGATTCCATTCTGTTATGGGCAAGTCTATTCTGTAAGCAATGATTGGCTGATAATTTCAGTGTGTACATTGAGCTCCATAAATATTCAGCACAATATCACCCCCCCCCCTTTATCTTTGGGTCCCCGGCCATTGGGCTGGGGTCTAAAATGACCAAAATAAGACTGGTTTAGACAGGTTCTGAACCTATCCACCACAGTGAATAGGTAATGTTTGACCAGTACCTGGGCAAACGTGCTCAGGTTCCCCACATTAAAAAAGACCTTGTGTCACATCTCTCTCCAGTGGGGAAGGAGAGTAAATATCTTTGGGCCACATAGGGACATGCATTCATTTACAATCCAGTGTTCCCCAAGTGCTGTCAGTCGTTATTAGATTCACAGTTACTTTGAGTTAGAAATCTTTGTGTCATCCGTGAGTACGATGTTTTGTTTTGCTATTCTTTGTCATAATTGTCTTGTTGCTCGTCCGTTGGAGTTTTTGAACGTTTTTTTTTTTTGTGTTTTCGTTTGGAGGGGGTACAAGCTCAAGTATGGCTTTGTCTCCCCAGCTGTCTACTTCTTCGGCGGTTGTGCCGACAGTGATGCCTTCATTGTCAGTTTGGAAGAATACCCCCATAAAAAGGGATTCTGATTATTATTTGCAAATCGAAGAAAAGTAAGAAGAGTACTTTAGTGAAAAGGAGCTGATTGTAATCCCCAAAGTTGGAAAGGAGATCACAACAAGGACAATTTCCCTGCTGACCTCAGACCCGAAAACACGAAAGTTTGTGGGCCTCAGCAGCAAAAGTATGGAGCAGACCCTAAAGAGCCTGGGCATTAACCTGAAAGTACTAGCTAGGAGATCCCGTGCCATGTGGGATGTCCTCCTTGGCACTTAAGAGGAAGCAAAAAAACTAGCAGGCACATGCCTACAGACTAAGAGTATGACTACTGACTAAATATATGGGAACAGGATGCACCTATATAATGATACATGGCATGCCACTAGAGATTGGTTGCAACCATGTGGGAGCCTTTTTGACCCAGTTTGGCATTGTCGAGGAGGTAAATAGATTAGTCAGCAAAGCTGGAGTTGCAACCAAGGACATTAGTGCCTATGTCATTGTTGACAGGGCCAATTTTCTTCGTGTGCCTGACATCCTTCTATGTGGTGGAAGAAAGCTGTTTGTTGTAGTGGAGGAGCACAGGCTACATTGTTGGTTCTGCGGGATAGCAGGCCATTTGGCCAAAATGTGCCCCTCAAAGAAGCAAGACGCAGATAAACAAACACCATCAACACCGGTGACACCGGCAACACCGCCGGTGGATAAAAATAATGTTCCATCTGGAAAAAAGGTCGACCAAAAATCGAAAGAATGGATGGAAGTTGTGAAAAAGGGGAAGAAAGTGGCTTCCCCTCCCCGTCTGAACTTGAGACACTTCCGTCACCCACCAAGGTGAAGCCTCAAAAAGAGATAAATCAACAGCAGCAGAAACATCATAGTCATCAACAACAAGGAAAGTGTATGGAGGAACAGATGGTGGTGGAGGAGACGCCTCCCCCACGCACATCATCGTTAAAGAGAGGAAGGGAGGAGGATGAAGAAGTATTCATCAAAAAAGGAAAGAAGGAAATAGCAGAACATGGCAGGGTGGAACGGGTCACAGTTGCTGCCAGGGCCCAATCTGCCCCGGCATCACCAACATATCCTTAAAGGGGAGGTGTCATTCGGCCTCTCCAGTAAGACATGAATCGTTGCCCTCTCCCACACCACCTTCCCAACTATTAACTCTTTCCCCCAACATTCTTCCCTACCAGAAACGCCCAATGTACAGCCTGAATATCCCTCCTCCCCGTTGGACCCCCCCCCCCCCAGCAATAGTCAACCTTCCCCTAACAATAGCCAATCCACCCCAAAAGAAAAGGGCTACCCCTTAGTAAGGGACCTTTCTTCTCAGAAGAGGGTCCTCCAAAGGCCACTTTTTAAATTGACCCATATAAAAGGAAAGTCTGCAAATTTTCCAGGTTCCCCCGTGGTAATTACGTTAATAAGAAATACCAGGGACAACTTAAAGGCCTGGGATTTTGTGCAGGGTGCCATTGAAGCATTTCCATCAATTAAAATGGCCCAAATGGGCACAAAATATTTGCAAAGACTTTCTCATTTTTGTGCTGGGAGGGTCCCCGTCATCCTCCACCCATTATTATATAGGGCTGTAAAGCTAACGTTTCCCACGGACGTTGGTGGCATTGTCCAGGACGGACGAATTACATCTGATATTGGTATGGGAAGCCTAGGACAATCTGTTGGGGTCCCTCCTGCCACTAATTTTCACTCTTTGCATTCTTGGAGTGTGGTTTGAGCCTGACCTACAGTTGGAGAAAAATTGGTCTGAAGTACTGGCAAAGGTCAGCGAGTCGGCCAAGACTTGGCGTCGAAGGAATTTGTCCTTAAAGGGTTTGGCAGAGGCATGTGCTATATACGTCTTTCCCATTATCCTTTACCGGTTGTCAGTACTTCTACTTTGTAGACGACGTAGGGAGGCAATCAAGTGTTTGCTATTCTCCATTCTGTGGAGAGGATGCAAACACTACATCAACAAACATGTCTGTTACCAACGTTCGTGTCATGGGGGTCTGGGAATGCTGTACCTGATGGGCCATAAGGTTGCGTCATGGTTGGTTTTTCTCAGGCGAGCGATTTTGGAAGACTCATTGCTGAGGGGAATAGTGAGGGACATGTTCTCTACCCTTACTATCACTCCCCCCATCTCGAGGCGGTGACGTAAGCCTCAAGGGTGATTGAGTTTTCTTCTCGAATGTCTGGCGGCCCTGCAAGCCATTCCACAGTTCAATGACCTTTCACAACCTAGGAGAGTCTTCTATCATGGGTTAGTGAAGGGTGTCATGAAGGATTCATTACGTGATGTGCTCCGCTTGTCAGAGGATGTTTCGCTCATTCTGGTCCTGGGTGCCAGGTACCGATTATCTCAGCAACTTTGAGTTTTTGCTCACCTGGCGAGTGGCTCGAAATCGGTTGCCTCCCAATGACAAGGCCTTCATAATTTGCCAGATTGTGAATGCTGCAACCTTGGCTTGAAAGAAACGGCTTCACACACCTTCTACCATTGTTTGCAGGTTCACCCTCTATGGGACCGGGTCGGCGAGTTCAATGCTTGTATTGCGCTGCGAGAGCTTGTGCTCATTGATCGTGCATTTGCCTGTGACAATGTGTTGCCCCCTGTTTTCTGGGATGAAGTGTATGTTGTTTCTGTTGCTGCTAGCCACAGCTCGAATGGTAATTTGGACCATGCGAAAGGAGGAAGTCTTGCAAGGTCTGCATCTTTCACATCAGGATCTGATCCGATATTTTGAGCATCAGCTCAAAATAAGGATTAGAACTGATTGGAAACGTTTGACTTTGACAGACTTCAGCAAAAGGTGGGTAAATGTGGCGAGCCTTGTTCCTTTTCGCCTGGGCGATTATATGGGTGTAGTCAGGATAGAGCCCTTGGGATCCTAGTTCGTGATAACTGTGTCTGAGTAGGGCTTTGGGATGCCAGGTCACTTCGCAAAGTAATGCTGCCTTTTCCAGATTTTTCATCAGATTGATGTGGCCTACATATATCTGTGATCGTTGCTCCAGGTGACACAGGCCAAGACTTGGGATAGGGGTCTTGACTGCAGGTGTCTCAAGTTTTCTCAGAAATCTACGGTTCCGCAGCGTTATCCTACCTGATCCTGCAACTCTAATCCTATATTGGCGGTTGGGTAGTGTTTCTACTATTCACCCACTTATGTCCCATTGATGGCTATTTGGATTTTGAATTGAAACTGTGTCTCCCTCACAAAGTGGGGATAAGTTATGTGCAGTATGATTGTATCTGTCAATAAGGTCTGCATTGCGTTTAGATAATGCTTTTTCACGCCTTTGGGCTGCAGCTATCCACTCAGTGTGGCTGATATAAATGTGGGTGTGATGGTATAAAATTCCGAAGATGTCTATGAAGCAGGAGTTGTGCTGGTGACAAGCCAATGCCTTGGATAGGGGTGTTTCTGTACTGCAAGATTGCTCATGCTACCATATTATTGTCCAAGGAACCGTGATGTCCTGTGCACTCCTTCATGAGTTTTTTTGCAGTCTTGATTGCTAACTCTGCTCACCCATTAGACTGGGGATAGGCCACAGAAGAAATCCTTTGTTTAACATCCCAGGTTTCTAGGAACCATTTGAATGAGTAAACTGAAAATAGTGGCCCACCATCAGTACTGATTTCCTCAGGTGCACCATATGTTTGGAATACTTCCCTGTAGATGGATATCAACCTAGACGCAGCTGCTTGTCCTGGCTTGATGCGGTACAAAATGAGCCATCCGGTGAGTCTGTCTGCGCAAGCAAGATATGTGAAGGATCCAACATAAAACAAGTCCATCACTATTTGTTGGAAAGGCCATTCTGGTAAAGGTGTCATGTGGATTGGTTAACGTGGTAGACTTGGTGCATTTCTTGAACACGTAATGCAACTATTCCTATGATTTCAAATTGAGGCATTCATTCCAGGCCAGTAGACTGACTCATTAGCATGTGCTTTCATGCCCACTACTCCTTGATGAACCGAATGTAAACACCTTAGTATGTTTCTGCGTTGGGAGTTGGTATAACTACTCTCCTGTCCAGGAGAATGAGGTCATATTACTTTGTCATTTTTAACAAAACTTGTATAAAAGAGGGATTACTGCCCAAACATGCACATACACACACACACAACTTTATTTAATCATTTCACCCCAAGCTTGCTGTGAGTATCAAATTCCCCAAGCCCTCTCTCCTCGTTATGTGATCTAGAAACTTCAATTGTCTCTTCCTGATGTTAATTATAAGTTTCCTTTTTATTTCCATTCTCTCCAAAAACCTTGTCATTGCTCATATGTTCAATACATGGTATCCTTAGCATTCTTCTGTAGGACCACATTTCTGTTGCTTTGAGTCTTTCCTTCATTTTTGAGGAGATTGTCCAGCATTTGTAGCCATATTGAAAGACAGATATCACATAACAATCCAGTACTTTTTTCTTTGTTTTCAAAGAATACTTCATAGACTTTACTTAATAAATTAGAAAAGTTATGTTTATTGAAGCCTCAATCATTGTCTCCACAGGGAATTATTCTTATGGCAAATCCATTTGAATGTAAGAAGACAACAAAAAAAAAAAAAGAAAAAAAAAGAGAAAGATATTTGTTGGTTTTAAATGTGCAGAGAAAATGTTTATTTTTATTGCTTAACCTCTAGCCATGGATTTTATTCTGCAATAAGTAATGGTATTGCAATACAAGATGATGACTTAACTTTTATTAAAACTAATTGAAATGATGATTCTAGAAACTTTCATATTTCAATGACAACTTTCATGGGTTTAATTAAAACTGAGCCTTCAAAATTGAAATCTACAAAGTTTATTTTGTTATGTAAATGATTGCCTAATTATCATTACTAAGACACGGACTATTTAATTTAACAAGCAGTAATGGTAGAGGAGCTCTTGGTATACAAGATAAACAATTGCTGAACTGATAAAATATGAAAAGAATCCCACTTCAATGATGAACTTGGTCAGCCCTTAGATGGGTAACTGCTTAGAAATGCCATGTGCTGTATGCTTTAATGTCAGACAGTCTAATGGATAATGGCTTGGAATTGTTAATCAGAGAACTAAGTTCCAACTCCTTTTGGGTTCGTTATATTCCCTTAGGTACAAATACTCCTTCTCACTCCAGCTATGGGTTAATTAGTAAGACTTGTATAACTAAAAATCAGTATTATCTCCTAAATAATAAATTAGACTTGTGTGCAAAATTTAGCTTTCAGCATTAAATAACTCATAGAGGTTGATATACTACTAAACAAATTCAACCAAGCAATCAAGATTTTATACAGAATTAGCAAGAAGAAATGTATAGAATTGTGTGATCAGGTTATAAAAAGTCAAGGGTGTATCATCTAACTACTTAAATGTGAATTTTATTTTGTTTGTACCTGCTGAAAATATTATAATTTGTACAATTAGTATTTGTATGGTTTGTCCTTCTTCGCACATCTATTGAGAATGATATACCCCCAGTGATCGTAATAAAGGGCTTGGTTCAAAATTCCTAGCACCTGAAGAAGGTCGAAGCATATAATGGCCAAAATGTCATAAACATGGCAGTAAAGATGAGGACAATAGTGCAAATAATGTAAATAACCTAAAAAAAAAAAACTAATCTTGAAACTTTTTTTTTTTTTACAAACAATACATATTCTATTTGTATGAACATATCCTAAAAATCCTGTCAGCCTTAAATAACCTATTGAGGTTGATATTTCATAAAACAATAAATCCAAGCCCAAACCCATGAATATAAACTGGTAAAACTTGCCAACTTTCGTGTAAGTTGTCAAATGTTGCCTTTGGTGAGAACCCATATACTTTTGAACTGTTGGATCACTGATTCCTTTCTATAGCAGACATGCAAAATATCTGCAGTTTGTTGAGGATCAGAGTTCATCGGAGCTGTTTCTTAAATTCACCAAGAGATCAATATGTCTGTAGAGTTCAGTGAATCTGCTATTGTTGTAAGGTTCATTTGCATCATTTCCTCTGAGTGACTGTAAAGCTTACGTTAAGGCCTTTTAATTTCTTGCCCCAAGACTTCTGCAGACTGCTTATCATGAGATGCACGTTTGAGTGTTTTATGATATTTCTATTGATTAACAGTGTTTCTTGCATGAAGAAAACTTTTTTCTAATCTAAATCCCCACTATCTGCACATGATCTAATGTAGGTTACAGTCAATGTAAATGTTGATTTATCACTTCAGATGTCTAGATTGCAAGGCAAATCATTTCTTGTTGCACACAAATTAGTGTGAATAAAATTCATTTCTGTGGCAAACAATTTTGACAATGTTTGATAATAGTAATATACAGAAATATTTGGCATTCATTGACCAAGTAGTTTAGTCCTGGGTATGATGATAAAGTACATCCAGCAGCAAGGCCTCTGATCAGGAGATTGGGAGTTTTGAGGAGTGTGGAACCACCCTTAATTGCTGTTCCCAGGTCCACTTTGATCTGAGGTGGTAATACCTGTTAAGGTCCCAGCTATAGGCAAAAAGTGAACCCCTAAACAAAGAAAAAAACATTCTGAAACTATAAAAATGTATAAAAGTAAAAATACTAGCAATACATTTTCATATAAAATAATTGACTAACAATAGATATTTAAAGCAAAATGATTAACAATACATTTTATCTGTAATTTGGAAGCATACAATTACTTTCAAAATATTTAGATTTTGGCATTAAATAACCCATAGAGGTGTTGATATGCCACTAAACCAACCAAACAGCATGAAAGAACTCTTTTATGACATTAATCCATATATCTTAAGTTTCTTAAATCAAACTGTATTCCAAATTATAAATTTCACAAAACTACAACATAAAACATGCATTTCACTGCTTCTCGTAATTATATCCACACAATCATGTATATGTACAAAAGAGTATAATCTACCATATATTCAGTTGTGAAAGCAGAATAACATATATCATATTTTTATTACTTCAGAGTTCCCAAGAAAAATGAAATTTTGTCATTAAATGACTCATAAGTTATTGATATACCATTAAACAATCAAATCATTGACCAAGTAGCCAGTGTTATTTTCACTTGAATGCTTTCTATTAAAACAACTTTTTAGAAAAATAGATTTCTAAAGTTTACCATTGTTGCTCTTTCTAGTATTGATAGGGCTTTCCTTCTTAACCTTTTGTTTGAAGTAGTGTTGAAAAATTACTATCTTGGTTATATCATTATTTTCTCTTTGAGTTATGTATGTTATCCATTTTAGCTGTTGCTGTTAGTCCTCAAATTTCTGTTATTTGCTTAAATTCTTTGTAATTTTCAAGTAACAGTCTATAAACATAAAGTTAAAGAAGGATGGTCCTCACTAAGACCTACAGGCTTAATTTGATGGAAGCCAGTTTTAATCTTTGAGAAAAACGTTTGTATACAGCTGACATTTTAGATGTTTCTGAAAGAGTATGGAACTTTGCATCTCATCCATATGAAAGTCTTCATCTGATTATGATATTCATCCAGATGACTCTAGTTCCTAAGTTTTAATTTTGTTGCAACTTATGATGTTAGACAAAGCTGCTCTATGTGCATCCTATTCTATATTCAGTTTCCTTATCTTCTATACTAAATTTGTGATAGCAGTACTATACCATTATTTGAAGTGTTCAGTATTTATTAATTCCACATTCTGATAAACAAATCTAATAAGGAAATCTGATTATATTAATCTATACATTGTTTAAACATTGTTAGAACCCATTTCTCTTTTTCTATAGGTTTTAGGAAGCAGCAAAATGAGACACAGGCAGAGAACTTCAAAAGCAGTAAAAAAAATACTTTGTAGTAAATGACCGATGTATGTTTTACTGTGTCAAAATTCATTATTCCTATTTTGGTTAAAATATTGCTTGGGATGCAAAAAATAAAATTTCTTTAAAGTTTTTTTTTTTTTAAAGTTTTCAAATCTTAATCTAATGTAAAGTATATGAAAATCAAACTCCCAATTGAATGAATGAGTTTGAAATATCTAACATATGGTATGAAAGGATTAACAAGAAATTTCAATAAAATAGATCACACACACACACACATGTAATTAATAAAAATAAAACTTCGTTACTTAGCTGATTGATGTGATATTTGCCACCTAAATCTGGAGTTTTGGAGATGAACTGTTTTGCAATTGTTTTATCCCCTCATCAGGTTTCAGCAGATTTTCCTTATTTTTTGACTAAGTTAGAAAATAATTTATGTGCTATTTATTGGTGTAAGGTTGATATTTTTTTATTTTATTTTTTTTTGTGTGTGTCTTTTTTGTGTGTCTGGGTAGTTAGTGGTTATTTCTGCTCTTCATCATTTTCTTGGCTCCTTATATTCCCTTCCTATTCTTTTTTATCTCTCTATATAATTTCTTTTTGTATAAATGGGATAAAGTTTATCCAAAAATTGGACAATTTTAACAGATATTAGAAAGTGCTCTTATTTATAGAGTATATTCATAGAAACTATAACAACCATGCCAAGCTACTGTAGCTTCACACCTCAGATCTTCAGACTGGCTTGGCTATATTCTTTTATCTTTCCCTCACTCTATATATAAATACTGCTCCTGTTCTGTCACCAAAAAAAAAAAAAAATTGAATAAAAAAAAAAAAAAAAGCAAGCACACACATTCCAGGTGACAAATAGGAAGAGGTTTTTCAAGATAGTGACACAAACATACAAACAATATAAGATTTAATTTTTTATTTAAACAAATAGACACTTTACACTTTACTGTGTATCCTTGAGTTTCCCAAGGTGACAAGACGTGTGAAAGGTCAGGATTGATCTATACATGACCTTTCTTTCTCAAACTCTAGCTATTACTTCTTCCTAGAAACTGAACAAATATCAACAAACTTTGCTTCAAGACATCTGAGAAAACAAGGAAAGTCAAAAGAGAAGTGATTTTGCTAGAGGAAATTATCTTAATTTATTCAGAAATTTGTTTTTGAAATGAATAGGAAAATTATAAGAATGAAATAGATTTAATAGAAAGAATATCATTTCTTTGTATTTTAATGTATGTCCTTTCAGGACCTAAACAATTTAGGCTCTCCACAGCTTCTTTTTCTTTTTAATATCAGTAAATTACCATGACTTGTGATAGATGGGCTGTTGTCTTCCCTACAGTTTTATATTTATTAAGTCTTTCTAGATTGGATGTGACTCAAGGCAAGAGAACCCAGTTTACTTGGCAATGTTAATTGTTAGCTGTGGTATAGTGGATATCAGCTCGAAACGAGAAACCGGGGAGCCGAGTTCGAATTCCAGTTGAATCCGTTGTATTAACTTATGTGTAAATACTCTTGGGAAAGGTACTAATCCGTCTCTTCCTTCCAGTTATGGGTTAAATAGCAGGACAGATTGGGTTCTATAGCCTTGGTTGGCAACCAGTCTACCGCAGAAAGCAATGGCAACCTACTGTGGGATAATCTTCTGCCCAGTCAGTCGTGTCTCTTTTGAGACATGATCGCCCAAGCGTGTATCACGTATGGCACTTAACTGACTGACTGACTTCTTGATTTTTCTTTTATTGTTCCTGCTATTTAATAATGTTTGCTTTTCTTTTTTTTTTTTTTCATACTCAGTAACCCCTTGTGTCATAGTGGCATTACTGCCTTGATTGGGGTGAAATGATTCAAAAAGAAAATTGTATTTTTTTTTTTGCATAATTTGAAAGTATTAAAAGTAAAGAAATTTTCTTTTTTAAATTGATGAAATCTCACTGCCAGTGTAGTCAGTCAGTTAAGTGCCATATATGAAACACCCTTAGGCAATCATCTCTCTTTCAGTCTATGACTGACTAGGCAGAAGATTTTCCTGCAGTAGGTTGCCATTTCTTTCTGCAGTAAACTGGTTGCCCATAGAAACTGTCCTGCTATTTAACCCATGGATATTTGTGCGCAAGTGAATAATGAATTCACTGGAAATTCAAACTCTGCTCCATCAGTTCCTTATTCCCAGTTGATATCCATTAAACCACAATGCACATCCTATCTAGTACTGCACTTAAATTAATAAATTTTATTAAAATAAAACATTATTTATTCTTGCTATAAACATTTACTTGTAATAAAAAATAATTTTGGCTTGAAAAAATTCATTAACTTTTTTTGTTTATGTTTTGGGGTGACCAGAAGTAGACACTGAAAAATCCTAATGGGAAATGTCTCTCTGGTATAAATTCAAAGAAAACATTAAAAAAGTTGAACTAAAAGAAATCGGGTCAAAAGTATGACATTAAATATAATTATTTGATAAGAATCTTGAATAGTCATGAAATTCTCACTTTTTATTTATGTAATTTCCAAATTCTTCACAAGCACTCATTATTGATTCCCAAGTTTTATTTCTTTATTAGAAATTCAACCAAATTCCTCTCATCATGTTAGAACAGATGATCTGTTATAAACAGACAACAAAATCCAATTCTTATGATCCTTCTGTTTATAATTGTACCTTTTGTCTGTGTTAGAACAAAAACTATCAATTTGCTAAGTAAGTCTTTAAGTGGATTAAGCTGTAAATCATCTGACCACTACTTGATTATTGAGGGAAGATTACAGAAGTGGTAGTTTGCAGACTTCAAAAATAGTTTAAACTTTCTTTTTTTTTTTTTTTTAAATCCTGGATAATCTTCAGAAAAAGCTTTCACTTGGCTGATGAAAAAAAGAAAACTGGGTTTTTATCTTATCAATTATAAAATCATTATAATTCTTTCATGTTCTTTCTCTCTAATACGTATGTCTGCCTACCTCTCTTTACAAGAGGATACTGAAAAGTTCTCAGCTTAACCAAGAAGGAATCTCTCACAAAATTTGATGTTTGGTTAGATTATAGATGATTTTCAGCACACCCCCTAGCACACATGCACATGCACACTGGAAAAAATACTTTATTTCATTATTTGTTTTTAATCATTTCTCCACAAGTGATGTGGTAATACCACAAGTACACACTGGGTTACAGGAAGTGAAAAAAGCCTGAGAATAGAGGATTGAGGAAAGGACAAAAGATGAATGGTGTTCAAGATGGTAATTGATGTTGCATTTACATTTTTTGAAGATTGTAGTTATCAGGAAAGCAAAGAAAGAGAAGAAATTTTTACAGGTGGCAACTGTAAGAAAAACTGTTGAAGTAGAAGTAGCAGTTAAATTTTGCTCTTTCAACAGTAAAAGGGTGGGACCTAGATGCCAATCAAATAGCATGCTTCATAGAAGCTACAACAGATACAGTGAGCAAGTTATTAACAACAAAACACTATTTTTTTATTTTCATTAGCAATGAACAAGACCCTATTATACAACATCTGTGCTCACAGCCATTGTTTTATCTCTATAAATATTCAACCAGTAACAATGTATATCAGTGGGTGCAATTTTTTCTGAATCACTTCACATCTACTTTTCAAACACTTTTATGTCAAAATCTTTTTTGCTTCATCATGGGTTAATGAGAAGGTTCAATTTCTGTCCAACCACTAATACCATGAGACAATGTGTTACTAAGGAAGTGATATTTGTATTTATTCAGCTTTGTTTCATCCTAATAGTTGTGCAGAAGCAAGGAAAATTGTTTTGCACTAATTTTCTGAGTAAGAACAAAATACCTGCTTTAAAAATCAGCATCCAAAATAATCTAACAATGTACATCAGTAAAATATGTACCTACACTCTCACTTTCTTTGTGTGTGCTTGATACAATTTCAAACTTTTCTTGATTGTTTCATGTTGAATTTTTTATGGGGCACCCAGGAAGGATTGACCTCACCACACAATAGTAAGGGTCAACTTACCATGCAAACCATTACCTCATGGCTTATGGCCATATCACATTGAGACACCAGTTCTCATATGATCACCTCATTTAAGCAACATTGAACCTGGTCAATAAGTTGATGAGTGATCCCTTGGGAATACCAGTTGCTGTAAACTTGGATGTGCAGATGGTGTAATGGATAACAGCTTGGATTTTAAAATAGAAGAGCCAAGTTCTGATTCTAGTTAGGTTTGCCATTTAGTTATATACAAATACCTTTGGGAAACATGAATCCACCTCTTCTCCACTTAACTAATTATTAATTAATAATATTAATAATATAATAATAATAATATCAATAATAATTAGCTAATTATTAGGACTTGTATCAGTAAATAATTATCTTCAAAATATTCTTACAATCTAGAAATATTTTTGGCTTTAAATAACCTGTTCAATAATGTTTGATAAGCTGCAAAAAAAAAAAAAACAAAATGTAGCCCCCTAACCACTCTTTCTCATCACATTTTCCTATGTAAACCCCTGTGCAACAGTGGCAGTGAAATGCCTTGCTTGGGGTGAAATGATTAAAAAAATAATAATTCAATCAGAAAACTATTACCCCATGCTGCAGCACTATCGATTTGTGTGTGTGATATAAAGATTCTTATAGATGTGTATACATGTGTGTCTTTCAGTGGTCACTCTGTCTCTTTTTGGTTATTAAAGATAGAAAGAATAGCACCAGAAATAAGAAAAAGCAAATAAAACAGAAAGAATGGAAACTTGCCTCCAAGACAAGTGAGCAAGCATTATTCAGTATTTATTTCAGACTCTATGAACAGTTATGGAATGAGCAGCTGCTCCTTTTAATGGCGTCATCCGTTATTCATTATTTTGAAAAAAATCTCTTTCAATATTTTCTTTTAGGGAATCTTTTCTTGTTACTGGACATCAACAATGGGAGAACAATTTTCATATTTTCTATAAAGGAGAGTTCTTTATAAGTTTTGTTGTCTTCCCTTTTAACATGAATATGAAATGATAACTAAAGTGTTCATTTTTCTGCATTATATTTGGACTTGTTTTAACTTCAAGCAATTTGTCTTTATATTCATGCACCTCAATTTTATAAATGTTGTGGTGACTTTCATAAAACAGAAGCAGAACAAGCCAGAATCCTTCAAATCTGCTCATAAGATTATCAACTTTTATTTGAGAAGATCTAAAACTATAAGATTTTGCATTAAGTTGGATATTTATTAAACCATTTTAAAGAATATTTTATATTTAGAATTTTATCTTAAAAACTTAAATTCATAAATTTTCTTTTCTGTTAAAACCCCAAACTAGTGAGTTACCAATATTACTATTATTAATTCGAAATACCTTTTTCTAGATCTAAAATGCAGTAATTTTGGTTTAATTTTCAATACTTCAATTGCCCCAATAATCAAAAAAGCAACTCCTATATGCCCTGTCTCTTCAGGATGTTGGAAATCATGGTTCTCCACAATTTCCTGTTCTTTGTAGCTCTTAATCAATTTTGTCCCTTTGTTACCTCTTTTAAACCTGGTTTTGCTGTCCATTTCCTCAAGCTTACTAGGTAGGTCATTTGTTGTTTTCCACTATTCTTCTTGCCTTCAATCCTGTAAGTATCAAATTTTCCAAGCCCTCTTTCCTCATTATGTGTCCTAAAAATTTCAATAAATGTCCTTTTCATTTCCATTTGCTCTAAAACTTTGTTCTTGCTCACATGGTCATTTCATGGTATCCGCAGCATTCTTCTGTAGAACCACATTTTCTGTAGCTTCAAATCTCTCTTTCATCTTTGAGGCAATTGCCCAGAACTATTTTTTTTTATTTATAAATCTTTTTAAATGAAACCAACAAGTTCATTGTTTGATTTTCGGGATTTTCAGGATGTTAGCTTTTGTTGTACACTCAATTTTGAGTTTAAAATTATCACTAAAACCTGCTTACAGACATTTATCAAGTGGAATTGGGAGAGCCATTTGACAAGATGACATTTTTTTTGCACAAGATGAACAATGGCTCAGTGATGAGAACATTACTAAGTCAGTAACCAGAATTTTTTAAAAATTGAATTTTCAAAGACTTTTGAAGCATTCATATAATTCTGAATTTTTATTTGCTGATATATTAGCATTGTGGTGTTGTGGATATCAGCTCAGAATGAGAAATTGGAGAGCCAAGTTCAAATTCCAGTCAAATTCATTTCGTTCACTTATGCGCAAATACTCTTGGAAAAGGTATTAATCCATATCTTCACCCTCCAGCTATGAGTTGAATAGTAGGACAGATTGGGTTCTATAGCTTTGGTTGGCAACCCATCTACCACAGAAAGTAATGGCGACCTACTGCAGGAAATTTTTTTGCCTAGTCAATCATGTCTTGCAAAAGACATGATTGCCCAAGTGTATATCACTTATGGTAATTAACTGACTGAAGTATTATCAAACATGATTAATGTTTCATTCACATTATTTGCTTTTTCATTACAACTACTGAACTTTTTATTTTATGATCTTGTCTTGTTGATTATGGTCAAGAATATGCCAAATGTGTTTCCAAGCAGAAGGATACACACCCCCACATACACAAAAGGAACCTTCTGTTTACTGTATATGTCTGCCCTTGTGACTCTCCTGCAAACAAAACCCACATTTATGACTTATGTGTAAATGTATACCTATTTGTTTTTTTTTATTAAATGAGAGAATTTGGCATTAAATAACCTGAAAAAACTGACATGGCATAAAATATAACAATCCATTTTATGGTCATTATGGATGACAAATAAAGAAGAAACATTTGGAGACACAAGCTCATGTCCCTTTTACTTCCAGAAATCTTGCTGCAATAAATTTTAAAGGATATATTCTAGCATTTTATATTTAACCATGGATTTACAAGAAAAATGCTGAATTTTATGCTTTTTTTGTCCTAATTGACTATATGACAAATTTGTTTATCTGGTTATTGAAAGATCTTCTAAACAAATGATTTTCTAGTGTGCCTGTAGCAGTAAAATAAATCTTTTCAATGAATTTTCTTTTACAGGTACAGTTGTAGAGTATTAAATAAAAAATAGAATGCAGTAGACAAACCTATAGTGCATTCTAAATGAGAAATATTATTTTCAAACCAATAAATAATTGATCGATTGATATCTTAACCCTAGCAATGCATGAATGCATTGTAAGGAAGATAAAATATGAATCTGTTAAATTATTAGAAAAACTTGCCACAAGTGGCTTCATTGTTAGCCAATCATTGATGACGACCAGGGAAAGATCAAACTGAAGATAAGGCTATAAATAAATGATCCGTGATCAACAAATACTAATTGTAATGAAGTGTTGTCTGGAAATCATCAAGTGACCCACTTTCTTCTTTTGAACAACAAAGCAGCAAGTTTGAATCTTTTCCAGCAAAGTAAATGTTCTCCCATGGATTTTCCTCCTTGTACATTTGTCTACACTGACATGGAAAAAGCACAAATGAAGAACTAGACCTCTCTCACAGAAGCTATTAATTCAGAAAAAGCAGATCACATGTGCCATTAGGATTTGCACAAAGGAAATTAGTTTGATTCTCTTGTAAAAAGAAAATATTACAGCAGTAACTTCCATTTTTTCTTCTCTCCATTTTCCTAATTTACAGTCTTGAATGATAATACTATGGAGTTGATAATGTAAGACATTAGCAATTATTATTCTAAATGATTTGTAAAATATATACGTGTGTGTTGAGTTGTGACAATTTTTGGTACCAAAATTGTTGTTTCAGTAGTTTTATAAGCAGGTTTTTATCATAATGTGTTCAATATTGGGGTGAAGATAGAGCATTGCTAGTTGATATATAAATAAGTGGATTGTCTGTGTGTCAGACATTTTCAAGCCTATAAAAGTTGGGATTGTAAAACTCATATTCTTATTCAGCTTCATCCAAGGAAATGTTTGTATCATTTATTTAGACGTATTTTTTAACTCATTTTACTCCAAACAAAAATAAAAGCCACTAAGATGCAAAGCATTACTAAGTGTAGAGAATGAGTAAAAAAATCACTATTAAGGAGAGAGAAGAGTAAAAAACAGGAATTAAGATAGATGTTGATTCAGAATTGCGTTTAAGTGTAATCATAAAAACTATTAATATAAAACATATGATTACATCTATCCATTTCAACTGTAAAATTATGTGACCTTGCTGCCAATCTTGTACTATGCTTAAATTTGTGAAGTTTAGGTACCACAAAGGAAATTAATTTTTATTTTGCAAAATGCAATAATGACACAAAGCTAAAAGGGAGAATAGGGGAAGGCTGGTCTTCAATCTGGTTTACCTTAACTTTGGCTAGCCACATTTACTGACCCAAACATATCACAGTATTCATTACAACACCTTCTTACTGACCATTCTTACTGCAGCCACCATAATACCTCAAGGTCTCTATGAAGTCTTAACTAGTTCTCATTTGTACAATTTGTCTATGGTGAGTGGGGAATAAAAATAACAACTTTCAAAAAATGAAATCCTAATGAATATTTACAATAAAGAGATGAATTAATACCCTTCCCAAGAGTATTTGTGCATAAGTGAATGCAATTAATTTCAACAGGGATTTGAACTTGGTTCTCCAATTTCTTGTACCGAGCTGGTATCCACTGCACCACAATGCACTTTTTGGTAAGACATGGAATTACAGAATTTTGTTACTGCTGTCAAAAACAGTCATCTGAGATGTTCATGAACATATATTCAGTTCGTCATAATAATCTTCATCTGTTTGCGTCTTTAAAGGTTCACAGAAACTGGTTGACCTTTGATTTTTTAATATCCATTGGTTCTCATGTCTATATGAATTAAAATTTTGGTTGTTTTGTTCAGGGAATATCAACTTTGATCTATTTTTAATGCCAAAATATAAATATTTTGAACACAATTTTATGCCTTCAACTGTAGATATTTTGAATATAATTTGTTGGTAATTTTTTTTATAAAAATGTATTGCTGATAATTTTACTATAAAAATGTATTTATATACTTTTCTAATGTTTTGATTTTTGTTTAGGGGTTCACTATTTTCCCATAGCTTGAGACCCTAACAGGTTTTATCACCCCTGGTCAGGGTGGGTATGGGAACAACTTCAATTAAAAGGTGATTTGACATTCCTCAAAACTTCCAATCTCTGGATCAGAGACCTTGCTGCCAGATGTATTTTCAATTAAAAGTAGTAAAAATATGTGGACCTCATTTTTAGTTTAAATAAATGTTTTTATTTGAAATAAACCTTAGAAAATGTTCATATCCTGATTTAATTAAAATTTACAGACTGTTGCTAAAATTTATTTATTTTTTATCAGGTGACTTAAAAAAGGTTTTGATTTTGATTAAACTTGATTAAACCTTCAATTTTATTAACCTTTTAATGCCCACTGTAAAATCTGGTATAAATTATAAAAATTAAAATAAAAATCTAGTCGTAATTGTTGTCAGTCAGTTAAGTGCCATATGTGATACACGCTTGGGCGATCATGTCTCGAAAGAGACATGACTGACTGGGCAGAAGGTTATCCCAGGTAGGTTGCCATTGCTTTCTGTGGTAGTCGTAATTGTTACTTTCCTAAAAATCAATTTTTAATTGTAGACTTATAAAAAAAATCTAGCATTAATAAATAAGCAAATAAAAATAATCCAGTGTTAACTAAAAAAATTAATAATAATTAGGTATTCCTTATGCTGTGCACATTGTAGTGAACCACTCACATTTCCTTCATATTCCTCCTGGTGAGATCTCAGTTCCACTCAAGCAGCTTCTAACAAACCACTGCTTTGTGGAACTGATTCCTAAGAAGCTGCATCTACGAACACTATAATCGTAGCCTGTTCATATCTATGGTTAACCATTACTTTCTGCACATATCCACATAAGCTTTGCCGTTTATTCTGTAACTCTCTACTTTGTACAATTGTAATATAACAATCTGGCCCCACCCGAGGAAGGCTGATGCAAGCAAGGGTGTTTCCGGTCGTTGAAAGGAACGGATGTCGTTTGACCTTATTTCCGGCAGCAGCGGAAATAACTACAGAGGCAAACAGAACAGGTGTCTCTGAGAATTACGTGGGCATGCGTGGGCGTGCGTGGGCGAGTCAAAACCGGAAGAAAAAGTCCCGGTTCTGGAAGATTATAAAAAGACCTCGGCACACGGATTCGCCAGTAGAGGAGCAACAGAGATCGGCCGGTGAAGAGAGAGACACAACAGATAAGACTACACTCCCGTCAACCCATTAGAAGCGCGCTCTCTCAATTCTCTGTTCCCTATGCTACATGGTTCATCGTCATTAATAAAAATATAACTTTATATTTTTATATATATGCGTGTTTGTTGTTTGTCGATATATAACACAAGGCCCTGGGGCCACTCAAAGTAAACATCATTTTTTGAAAAAAAAAAGCTAAAAGGTTTCTGTGAACCATTTAATTTGATTTTTTTGGGGGAATGGTAGCCATTAATAGGTTAATCTATTCAGTTTACAATCTATTTTTCTTACACTTCACCTAAAAACCCTGAAGTATAGAATATGAGTGTCCTACTGTCAAGATATCTGTTTTCTTCATGATTGCTTGAAGGACATTAAAGTTTGAACTGATAATATGCTTATTTACTTTCATATCTTCCCTGTGCCTTTTCTATAAATACTTACACAGTAATTGTTCTGATAAACTTTCCTCTATGGTATCAGCTTCGTTTATTTCAGTCCCCACTTTCTTTAGTTTGATTTCCCCCTCCCCCTTTAGGTGACAGAGATGTCAGTTCTCTGGTAGCTGCAGGATGTTTTTCATTTTTCAAGTGTGCATTTCATATTTGTTTTTATGTCTGGATGAGTGTGTGTTTGAGTTAGTGGTTGGTCAAATGATTTATAGTAATTACTTAGTCCTGCACTAATTTCATTCAGTTAACTGATGTTTTTGCCACAATTAAAGATTGTATGTAGGGGGTATTATTAACACTATTTTGTTTAGCTTTTTGTAGATAAAATTGTAATCATTGTAAATAATGAATCTATTCATTGACTTTTTCCACAAATGGCTACATTTATCTAATTTTGTGCAAATGATTTCAGTATTTTCATTTAAATTTTTTGTTAATTTTTACTTTATTTTAAATTTATTTTATTTCAGAATTTTTCATTTTAAATAAGAACTAATAAATACTAAGCAGCTCTTAATATTTTAAAATAATAATTCTAAAAGCTGATTAATGCTAAAAAAGATATTTAATGTACATGTAAAATGAACATATAAAAAAAATTAATATTGAGTAATTGACAAAGTTCAAATCTTATGAAAATATCCACTTCATAAATTACAGCTACAGTTTATTTTACCTATTCTGGCAACAGATTCTTGGAAATCATCAGTTTCTCAAACTAATAGCATATGTGATGCTCAGCAACAAAGATGAGGTTGTACAAAAGGATACTCATAATACCATTGACCAAACATGTGAGCAATGAGTTTTTGGGAAAATGGTAACAAAAGGAAACTTACACTTAATATCAGGAACAGTTGAAATTTATAGGGTGCACAATGAAGAAAGTGGGTTTAGAAAATTTGATGCTCAAAGGATATAAGGCAAGAAGGATAGGGAAAAACAATCTGTAACTTAAGTGAGCTTAGAATTTAAAACTGAACCCTTTATTTCATTCCCCAGAGTAACTTGTTCTAGTTCCATGTGTTATGCCTCTTCCAGGTGTCTTGGTATCAGTTATCTCTATTTAACTCAACTATCAGTCAGTCAGTCAGTTAAGTGCCATACGTGATACATGCTTGGGCAATCATGTCTCTTTTGAGACATGACTGACTGGGCAGAAGATTATCCTGCAGTAGGTTGCCATTGCTTTCTGCGGTAGACTGGTTGCCAACCAAGGCTATAGAACCCAATCTGTCCTATTATTTAACCCATAACTGGAGGGAAGAGACGAATTAATACCTTTTCCAAGGGTATTTGCATGTAAGTGAATGCAAGGAATTCAACTAGAATTCGAACTCAGCTCCCCGATTTCTTGTTCCAAGCTGATATAAGCCCCAAAAATTCATCTTGAGTAAATGAATGGCAGAACAGGGTTTAGGAGATAACAAAAACAAAATTTATTCAGGGCTACAAAGGACAGAAGATTGTGGAGAGCTGAAGGGACATGACACATAAAAGAACTACTTCTGAAAACAAAGAAAAAGTGGCTTCAATTAACATTTCTTTTATTTTGTTACTAAAATAGTTGCTGATTAAACATGCCCCCCTGAAACAGCAGACATGGTGAAATATATGCCAAAATGGATTTAACATGGAAATACACTGTTGTTTAATTAAAAGCTTTTCTCTTTTGTTACTGATCAGGCTAACTTTTGATTTCTTTCTTTATATTATTTAATATATGTTGTTCAGCTTTGAATCAGGATATCAAACACCTTGGCTAGAAATGACTACTTAGTCCTGACTAAGATAAACAGTAATTAACATCTGGTAAACAGGCAGGAAACTGATGCTAACAGCACGTGATTGCCATTAGAAGTGGATTTTCTAAACAAAGAACTCAATTTCTCATTTTGCTTTTTATTCTATTTCATTTTTTATTCT
The DNA here is from genome assembly GCA_037127315.1 of Ascarosepion bandense. Lineage (NCBI taxonomy): Eukaryota > Metazoa > Mollusca > Cephalopoda > Sepiida > Sepiidae > Ascarosepion > Ascarosepion bandense. The sequence goes on from JBBBDQ010028787.1 coordinate 104,332, forward strand.
ATTACTTCGTTATCCCCACCCCTAGCCACACTTTTTCCTTGTCAGTTGTTTTCTCTTTTTAGATTCATCTGTTGTTTATCAGAGGCTTAGGACCTTTTGTATGAGTCACCTGTACCAAATCATGGTGGCATACAATTGGTACCTGTCCAATTTTCAATCACCAGCCTATTTTCCCTCAGATTAACACTAAGTGAAGTGTTACCAGTTGTTTTTAGTATCATTTTCTGGTGCAGTGGATATCAGCTCGGAATGAGAAATTGGGGTGCTGAGTTTGAATTCCAGTTGAATTTCTTGCATTCATTTACAGATTAATACCCTTGGGAAAGGTATTAATCTGTTTCTTCCTTCCAGTTATGGGTTAAATAACAGTACAGATTGGGTCCTATAGCTTTTGCTGGCAACCAGTCTACCGTAGAAAGTAATGGCAACCTACTGCGGGATAATCTTCTGACCAGTCAATCATGTCTCTTTTGAGACATGATTGCCTAAGCGTGTATCACATATGGCATTTAACTGACTGAGGATTTGAACCCCCATTAACATTGGACAAAAATAATAGTAATAATAACTTGGATTTATAAACATCAGCAGAAGGTTATTAAATAACAATAAGAAAGCAATAAATGTTGGATTTAGAATTTTTACTAAAATTTTTGGGAATTATTTTTTTTATGCAAAAAAGTTTTTTTATAATCATGTTATATCAATATTTATAAAATAGTGATAGTCTGATCATACAAGAATAGTTAATAAATTCTTCTACATGTTAAGGCCTTTCTGAACCTGGGCAATCATAATATCTCCATAATTTCCCATCTTTTATTACTCTAAATAACTTATCATTTACTATCATTCTTTGGTCTTATTTTGCAGTCAATTCACACAAATTTAATTAACTATTGAAAAATAACTTTTGTGACCAATAATTAAACATGAAATTTCTAGATATACAATTAGCTTCTTTTTTTTTTTTTTTATCACAGACCCACCATAGTGTTGATTAAATTCACTACACTCTTTTTATTGCTTAAGTTTTGGATTTTGTTGTTTATATATAAATAAACCAAATGTTTTTTGTAATCATAAAAGCATGTCATATTTATATTGCTATAAAATAATAATGCAAAAAAAGTTTAATATATTTCATATACTACATTCATTTAGGTCATAAGCAACCATGACTCTCCATGACTTTCACCTTTTTATTAGTTTTTAGTAAGAAAAATAATTAGTGAATTTTGACTTTTTACCATTCCTGTTTGTTTCTGTCTTGCCATCATTTCACATAAAGTTATTTATTTAATAAATAGAATACAGTTTTAATTACTATTGTTTACCCAAAACAGGGCTCAAGAGCTACTCAAGGTAGAGAGTAACTGAATGTGGTTGTTGTTAGGGTGAAAAGGGAGGAAGTAAATTTGTATGAAAATATATAGGATAGATTATGGTTGACCCTAGATTTGAAGAGGTGAAGATTGTAGTGAATGTGACAGCATCTTCTCAGAAATCTGTTCCACAAAGTGACATATCTTGGAAAGAATATGCCTGAGTTGAACTTCCTCTTCAGCAATAGAGTATGAAGAGAATGGGATTGATTCAATCCTCTCAAGGTGGTATAGCAAGTCCTAGCTGTGAAGCCTTGAACTAATGGAATTAGGGAATGTAGCCCATTTGAACATTTGCCATAAAAATATCAATAGATTAGTGAGAGGTCAGTGACTTTTCATCTAGGTGAAAAGGGGTTGTGGAGTGGAAAATAAATCATCACTCACAAGGCCTCATCAATGCTTTGAACTCTTTCAAGGCTGAAAAGTAAGGATTGGGAAGCTTGAGACAAGATACATCAGCAATACTCCATTTTTGGTTTGATCTACCTCTTGTGGTGCAGTGGATATCAAATCGGAACAACAAATTGGTGAGCCGATTTTGAATTCCAGTTTGGTTTCTGAGAGAAATTATGACAAAAGAACTTTTGAAATGACCTGATTTCACAGCAGTAGCTGTACTAGATCCTAATATCTGTGGCTATTGCCATTTAACAAGAAATTTATTCCCCAACTTACCAGATTATTTTAATAAGAGAACTGTAATAAAATCTTAATAGATTTTTCTTTTATTCTTTACCACTTTAAATTTCTTATTCAATTTTTGTCTTGTACATAGACAAAAATCTCAAATGCCATTCATGATATATACAAAGGTAAAGTATCTGGGAGGCTAATGTTTAACCTAAAGTTGCAGACAGTTTTTTTTTTTGTTTTTTTTTTTAAATCATTTCACCTCAAGCAGGGCAACAATGTCACTATGCTTACAGGAGTAAAAGAGAATGAGAATACTTCAATGAGAAATGTGAAAAATGACAATAAAGAAATAAGATTCAAGAAAATAGATGCTGCATTTAACTTTTTGAAAATTGTAGGTGGCTGGGAAGCAAGAAATTGGAAGGGAGTTTTATAGATGAGAAGTGTAAGAAAATAAATCACTAGAATAGAACTGATAGTTGCATATAGCAAGTTTAACAATAAAACAACCTAGTTACCAATCTAGTAGGACACTTAAATTCATGCAGTAGAGACATTAAAGGAGAAATGTTCATCAGAACAATTGCCACAAAAATATTTGTAGAAAAGAAAGAGGGAAGCCACATCACATTGGTAAGAAAATAACTAAAGATGAGATGACAGGACAAGATCAATTACATTACAAACCCTTCTTTGAATTTTGTCAAGAATCTTGAGTTATATAGTAGGAGAACCAGACTAGATATGGCAGCAGTATTCACTGGATGAATGGTAGATTTATAAATGTGCAAGAAGGAATTTTATTTTTTATTTAGAATATCTGTGTAATACAGTCATTTGAAAAAAAATAGAAGATTGCAACTTCAAAGAAATAAAAAAAAATATGTTGGAAACTATGAATAAAATAATTAGTCTTCCTTGTTTTTCTTTTTTTATATTTTTTAGATATGCAGCCATTAAAAGTTAAAAGAAACATAAGACTTAAAAAGACCTTTTTAAGCAGAGGATATTTAATTTTTTTTCTCTGTTAATTGACTTAATTATCCAAGACAATTTAAATGTTTGCTGAAGGATGCTGTTTGTTTTTTCTGCTTCCTTCCCCAAACCTCGTAGCCAAGAAGTTAAAATCTAAATTCATTAATGTCATTCACTTGTGATTCCTAGATAAAAACGGGTGCGGTGGGGGTAAATGTATTCAGGTATCTGAAAAAAAACATTTTAATGCATCCTAAATTGTTTATTCGTATTATGATTTCTTTGTTTTCAAAACAAATCAACAAATTTTCTTTTAGTCTGTTTGAAATATAAAATCATTTGAGAATTTAAAAAGCCTGAACATCATTTAGTCTGGGTTTGTAGCATTTTTAAATGAGTAATTTCACAAAAACCTTTTTTGGTATATTTAGAATTTTATGCTAGAAAATCCTTGCAAAAACATCCCCAATGAATGAATAAAAAGAAATTATCAGTTAAAAATACTGTAAACACTTTGAGTGTAACTGTATCTAAAAATATATCAAACAACACAACTAAGTTAAAAGTATTCATGAAAATTCAGCTTTAAAACATGACAAAATTATTTATTACTTTTTACTTTATCTCCATGTACATTGTAGTATAATGGCTATTAGCACAGAACAGAAAAATAGGGCCAATTTCGTACTCCAGTTGAATTTGTTTCATTCACTTATGCACAAATACCTTTAGAAAAAGTATTAATCCATCCTTCTATCTCTAGCTATGGATTGACTGGGTTCTATAGCCCCAGTTGGCAACCAGTCTACTGCAGAAAGAAATGGAAACTTATTGCAGGAAAATCAATTTACTGACTGACTGACTGACTGACATATTCTATGAACAAGTAAAAAGTCATGTTTACAAAGAAATTTGACTTGTCATCAGTTACTCAAAATATGAAGCTCACTTTAAAGGTAATGCCTCCTGTTTTACGTAATGTCTCATTTCATAGTAATAGAGATTGAACCTCTCCACAAATAACCCATAATTGATTTTTTTATTTTTTTTTTATTGGTCTAGCAAAATGACATAATGAGAAACTGCATATGAAATGAAGATGTAATTATTGAATTTCTCCAAGTGGAGAAAAAAATTGCACCCTCTGAGATTAATAAATGTTTGATCAATGTTTATGGAAACCAAATAGTAGATGAGAGAACTGTTACACCTTGTGCAAAATAATTGAAACAACTGTTTTAGTTACCTTTTTTTTACCATCTAGTCAGTTTTAGACCAACTGGAGCGACAGTGTTATCAATTTCTATTTTTTTGATGAAATTTGTTTGGCCTTGAAAAATATCATAAAATCTGTGATTACATCAGATTTTTATCACAGCCAGATACTGTTGTCTCAACTGTTGATTAGTTGTCCTACAGCCATTGTCCACAAGGGACATTACTCCAAGGAAGCATACAAAAATTGTAATGCTGTAGGAACACACAAGCAAACCTTACAGAGAGCTTGTGGATATTGTTGGTGTCAGCCTTTCAGCTGTCAGTCATGTCATCAAGGAGAAGAAACAAACTGGATCCCTCAGTCCAAAACCTAAAGGAAAATGTGGTTGAAAGAGAAAAATATTTGCCAAGAGACAATGTAGATGTGATTAGTGAAAGTGCAAAAGATTCTAAGACATTATTTGTTGTTTCAATTAATTTGCACAAACGTGTAGGTGGAAGGTAATGAATTTCAAATGTTGGCCTGACAAGTTATATATAAAAAAAAAACTTTATAGTTGAGAACTTGATCTGTCTGATAGGACTATTGTCTCTTATATTTGTTTTAGTTTCTATGGAAACAAATAGGAGGTTTTAGTTCAGAAGTGTCCCTTACACTTTCATCATTGTCATAAAATTTTTCAAAGGAAAAGGTTTTCTATTATATGATGTGAATGCAAAATCCTTTCAAAATATTTACAAAAATTATAAATTATAAATGAATAATACAGTATCCATAATTACTAAAGGACACGTTCCAAAATATACAAAATATATATCTTTTTCATGCTGTATCCCTTCAGGATATTAGCAGTCATGGTTCTCTACAATTTCCTGTCCTAATTTGGTAATTTGATAGTCCAACATGTTGTTCCTAATTGAAATTTTCAATGTTTCATATTGAACTGATGTGATTAACAGTGATACATATACACTACCGGCCATAATTATTCGGCCACCCCAGTGTTTTAAAAAAAATGATGTATTTCATACTATTTTATAGCATTTATGGCCGAGTGAATAATTGTAAATGAAAATAGAATGGTTCTTTTGTTAATACTGCACAATAACATGTGCATCAAATGAATTATAAATATTTCATAATTGCCTATATTGCAGTTTCATCAATGAAAGAATGAAGGAAATTTAGGGTGATTCGAATTAGTTCATCTATGCTTCCTTGTCTTGTAAAATTTTGCAAAATAATAATAACAAAAGAACCTTTCTATTTTCATTTAGAATTATCCACTTAGCAATAAATACTAAAAATAGTATGAAATATATAATTTCTTTTAAAAAGCTGGAAGGGCCTAATAATTATGACCGGGAGTGTAAATTGACAAGGAAAGAGACTGTGTTGAAAAGTAAATATTTCTTGTGGAAAATAAATGCTGTCTTCAACATTATACAATGGACTGAACATTGTATCTGGACACACTCTGTTCACTATTGACTTATTTTAAAATATCTTTAGTCTCAGTGCTCTAGAAATGTTGATTGTTGAAATCTTATTTGTGAATTTATACTGATAAATGTGAACTTTTATGTTGGGATGAGAATGGTTCTACCCTTGATAAGAATTGATTTTGCTACTTGAGCTGAGGTCATAAACCTCCATTTAATCCCATCTAATGTCACCAGTAGTTTTTATCCATTGAACAGGTTTCTTTTATTATGCCTTGTTTCTTTTTATTCCTTCATAGAAAGCCCTAAGTTCACAACAGGCTGACCTTAAAAATCCCTAATGTAATTTTTAACCTCAAACCTTTCAAATTTTCAAGTAAAGAAAATAGCTAAATTTAGTTATTTTATTTCTCTCTCTTTCTCTACTATGTGTGTAATATATGTTTCATTTGGAAACATGTTATTTCATGACCTACGTTTCTACTGTTTGGTGTCTTCAGGTGATTTACAAAATTATAAATTGTCTGAAGACACCAAAATGTTGCAAAATAACTCATTTCCAAATAAAAAATAATCAAAAGTTCTAGAATATAATTGTATTGAACACTTTTTAATACAACTTTGTACTGGTCTAATTTAATTATGAGCAAAAACTAATTTTATATATATATATATATATATATATAGTCATCCACAGACAGTCTTGTTTTGCTGTATCATAGCTCATCAGTACAGTTAGACATCCAATTGCTTCTAGCCAGGATTGAAACCTAACCCAATTGACATCAGTCGGCGCTTCTACCTCTGAGCTATGGGTGCTTGTTAGAGGAAGGAGAAATATACAATGTAAACACCCACACATACAGATATATATATATATATATAGTTAAACCCAAAACTGAGGTTGTTTAAGAGTAAAAAAAAGGCTGGGTAAGATTATTCAGCTTTGGATAGCAACTTGTCTAAAAAGAAAATTTCTAAAATAAAAACCTCTACACAATCTCTGTGTAAAATAGAGTAGCCTGAACTTTCTAACCTTGGTAGGTAATTTTCTTAGAAATGGTGTCTTGATAAAAACACTGAGTTTCAACTGGTTGGTGTTAGTCAGGGCATACAGCTGTAAAACTCACTCCAATATTTTCATGATGTTTCAATTACAGAGCCATTAAGAAAACCCATCCAACTCATGCTAGCATGGAAACAGAGACCGAATGACAAAGATATGTATATAATGATGTCAAACCCATAAACAGCGAGGATAATCCAAAAAAATTTATTTAATATAAAGTATTAAAGAGATCTATATAGAGAGCTTAGTGGATATTGACCAGAGCAATATGACATGGATAAAGGAAAACTCAACACATCATTTAAAGCAGTTCTAAACTGTAATTTATTTTGATGGTTAAGTTTGTTTTTTTTTCACCCATCTCTTCAGACAAAAACATTCAAATGATTTAAATAGAAAAGTTAGTTTCATTACAATAATGATAATTAGGTTTTCTCTGCAAAGATAATTCAGTACCATAATTAATGATAGCATTTTAACTGAAATGATTGAAACCTAGTAGTATTAAACTTTTCTCTTAGTCCTTGTAATATTTTTTGAAGGTTTTGGCAATTTCTTTTCAATTTTGCCAACTGCTACTTTGGAACTGGTTACTTCTTTCTATGTGCAGCAGTTTTGTATAACTTGAAGAACTAAATCCAAAAGTTTGAAATCTTGCTATTTTCTGTAGATGTCAAGATCTTATCTGCATTCCTTAAATTGCATGCATAGAAAATTATAGCATTCTGCAATTATCTACAAAACAACACAGTTGGAAATATTTTGCTGCAGTGGTTTGTCGGCATTCATATAATGATTGGGATCAGTTTGCCTTTGTGTCTTTCCTGCCAAAAGTTTAGTGTCAGTTGCTATGTACTGTCCTGACTACTATTTGATCTTCCTGCTCATTATTAACGTTTCTGTTCTTAATTATTCTACACCCAGTAACCCCTTGTATCTTAGTGGCTTTACTGCCTTGCATGTGGTGAAAACACTTAAAACAAACACACAATTGAGTTCACAAGTATAGTTACTTTGAAAGATCTATAAATGCATTGGGAAACAAAAATTGATATCACTTGTCATCCTATTTTTTATCACTAATCTTAACAATACATGTCTTTCTCGCATATATGTGTCTATAATTTCAAAACAAAAAGTAACATTAAAAAAAGATCATCAAAATTTGATTAATAAATGAAAATTGTAGATGATCTTGTTAATATTTCATACATTTTTCATTATCCTGTTTGATTAATGAAAATTGATTAATTACATGCATATTTTGTCATTGTTACATCTGTCTTAATCCACCCACATACACTAGACCCATTTGGGGTTGTTGTTTGTGTTATGGTAAAAAGATTCCGAATATGAAAGATTAGAACTAGACAATCTTTAAACACTCACTTTTCTTTGTTGTCCTCATATTTATTGTTGTGTAGATAACATTTCAGCCGTTGTATGCTCCATCATTCTTCAGATGATATATGTCGGAATTTTTTAGCCAAACTCTTTGTTTCATCCACTGGAGTCAATTGTTCTAGTTCCAGTTCCACATGACCTGCCTCTTCAAGATATCTCAATTTCAGTTACTTCCCTTTTGTAACTCAACTCTCCAAGTTTTTGTTAACCTCTACTGTGGCCAGGTATTGAACTCTCAAATCTTTGGGTCAAGTCACTGAATTTCTTCAGCCAATCCTTTTATCCACTGTGCCATATGTCCTTGGGGACAAACTATCCTGGTGGATAAAATAAAGGATTTGGTTCCAAATTTCAACGTATATCACCTGAAGAAGGCCAGAGCATACAATGGGCAAAACATTGTGAATATGACAGTAAAAATGAGGACAACAGTCCAAACAATGTAAATTGTTAAAATACCTTATCTCAGAAATATAGACCAATAAACCCACTCACTTTCAATCTATAATACTTTGTTCCACATTATTAGCCATTTTAATTTTTTTTCTAAATTTTAGGAAACTATTGAAAGAACTAACAAGAATATTTACACTCTTAATGTACAGCATATTTTACACAGGTATAAATTATAACAGACAACAGGTCGCTCTTAAAGTGTGATAACAGTTTTATGAATTTTACTGAATTTTCCAGGTTTCATATTATTAGCTCGGTTACTGAAACTAAAAAGGAAGATTAGCCTGTAATTGAAAAATATAATCACAGAATATGTATAAATGTAATTGAAAAGAATAGGTATAAAAGTTATAGTAATAAATGTTTCCAACAATAATTCAAAACACGATCATTGTAATGACAAAATTATAAAGGAAACATTCTCTTCAAGGATAAAGGAGATGCTTGAGGCAGCAGAAATTTGGTTCTACAGACGAATGCTGAGGATGCCATGAACCAAGCATGTGAACAACGGTGAGGTGTTGGAGAGGATGCAAACTGGAAGAAACTCATGCTTAACATCAGAAAGAGACAACTGAAGTTCCTGATACATGGAATGAGGAACGAGTCTGGAGAATCTAATATGCACAGGATGAATAGAAGGAAAGAGACACAGGGAAGCAGCTTGAGACATATTTGATAGGCTTGAGCAAATGGATGGTGAAACAGGGTTTGGGAGAGGTACCAAGAGGAAAAAAAATATTAAGAGTGACAGGAGTAAGTGGAAGCCCATGATTGCCTACATCCTGAAGGAGCATGGCACATAAGAAAGAATGTAAAATATATGCTCCATGTTCTGAAACTAGTTTTAGAAATTATTCCTTGACTAGCAGTATACCCCGGCATTGCTCGGGTGTAATGAAAGCTTTAAAACTAATCCATGGTCCTGGAGCTCAGACTCTTTGGACGTTGGCACAAAAGACTAAAAAGCAATAGTTGTTTCCAGTTAAAGCAAAACCGTAGACTGAAAGAAAAATGAATGGATGTAAGTCAAATTTTGATTTCCTGGTATCGATATCAAATAAGTTTTTTTTTTTGTCATCTACTGAATTTTGAAGGCTAAATAAGTCCTCTGAGTAAATGGTATCATGGCTGAGACTAAGAACTACAATTATACCTACTTAGAGCCAAACCCAAAGCAAAAACTAAAATAAAAGGGCTGAAAAAAATACAGACATACAGGCAGATAAACAGACACACACACAAACATCTTGCCTTATATATAGATTATCGATTTTCTGCACTATTGTAAGAACTGCAACCTTGGACCTTCTGAATATCATTTCTTATGTCTTTGTCTATGAGTGTATCAAATTTGATTGAAATCGGATCACTCCTTCTATAACCCGATTTATTTGATTATCGATTTTCGATATTTATCAAGGGTACCTTGACACAAAACCTAGCTAAAAACACTCACAGATGCTTATAGTACAACTGTAAATTTTCAAGAAAATCAGTTCAGCCGCTTCGGAGTCTATAAGTAACGGACACACACACACACACACACACACACAAAGTTCCATTTATAAGTTTAGACTGATTTGTAGTATTCTATCATATGCAACACAGCATTCAGAATAGCATTCCAAGTTGAATCTTTGCTTGAAAATTGCCACCTGCCAATTTATATTAAATGTATGATCCACAAGTTTACAATAAGATTCAGGCGAGACAAACAAGCTGGTCATCTCATCAAATAAACATAAATTTTCTTTACCAAATGTGATGGAACATCACCTTTCTGAAAACATCTGGTTACTTCTTGAACTATACTTCCATATGGGCCTTCAAAAAAATCAATGTATGTCTGGAACTTGCCATGAATTGACCACTCAAACAATCACACCACATTGGCTTTGTTGATGTCGTAACCTGCTTTTATTCTAAGCTGCATAGATAGATGTTGCAATCACTCAGAAAATAATCTTTTAGATTCTAATAAGTATTTGATATACCAATAAATCATGAAGTGACTAATGATATAAGATACTGGGTACATATGTGGAGGTGCTGAAAAGTTTCAGCCAGTGTATGACTTGTGTTCCAAAATCTGAGCAATGACCAAACAGACTATTTTTTTAATTCATTCTTAATTGAGTCAAGAACATTTCAGTACAAGCCCCTACACAAACACACACACACAACGCTCAATGGAGCAGATTAAAATGACATCCAGTTGAAAAATAGAGCTGAATGCATAGCAAGTAGAAATAAAAAAAAAATTAAAGAAAATACCAGTCGTAGAATGGGATAAAAAAGAAAAGATGAAGAAAACCAGTGGAAGATATTGCAATCTATATAAAGGAGAAGCTGAAAATCACAGAATGTAAATAGATTAATAAACAAAAACAAAAAAAAAGAAATTATTTACACTTGCCCATTGTGTCCTCTTACCTTTTAACAGATATCAATTCTGGTAATCTATGGGGAATTCTGAAAAGAACCCTTTATATAACCTACTGAGGGAGACTGTTCTCAGGAAAATAAATATGCAATGAGTAGCGTTAAAAATATAAAATAGACAATATCCCCAGGCAGTGGAATGAGAATAGTCTATCATTATAGATTGAATACTGGGTTCAATTCAGAATTCCCTGTAGGTTACCCAGATTGATAATGCACCTGAGGAAGGCCAGAGGGCAAAACAGCAAAAATGTTGTGATAACAGAAAAGATAAGGACAATAGTCCAAAAGTAAATAGTGTAAATAATAACTCCCAACCCCAGAAATTTGGAAAGAATAAAATCATTTCAAACTGTTATGTTAACACATGATGCTTTAAAAATGTGAAAAGGAATTATAAAGCTCAGAAATGTCCAAGGATAACCAATTCCCATTTCGAAATTGCCCTGTGCATAACAGTCTGTTAATACGTAAATAACCCAAAAATGTTTGTTTGTGTGTTTTTCTGTCCAATAAAAAGGAAGCAATTCTCAAGAATGAGAAAAATTAAGAAGCGTGAAAATACCCGGCAAATGAACACACACACATATATCAACATTCTGACCTGTTCACCAACCACTTATCTGTACATACACAGTGTTTTCAGCCATCAGAAAGACAAATGGATCTTGACATGTAAAGTCAGAAAATTAATCACCTGAAGAGAGTCAACTTTGAACTCGAAACACATGTAGCAACACAAATATAATTATGGACACTTGATGTATTATACAAAAGATAAATAATATTAATAAAATAATAATAAATCTACACTTTAAACAAGACATTCACAAGTTCTCACACTTTTTTCCTAGATCTATACATATAGATATATATATATACATGCAGTTAAATGCCATACATGATATATATACATTTACATATAATAAAAATATTACTATATATATATATATATATATATAGTAATATTTTTATTATTAGTATTTATAATAAAAACATTTTTCACAACTACACAAGAGCTGTTGTGTTTTGTCAGAATTAAATTAAACCAGTACACAGTTGTATTAAAAAAGTGTTCAATACAGTTATATTGTAGAACTTTTTAATGTTTTTCATTTGGAAATTAGTTATTTCTGGGACCTAGGTTTCTACCTTTTAGTGTCTTCAGGCAATTTACAATAACATCTATATAAATTTAAAAAACAAATATTACCTTATCCAGACAATTACAGCGGCAGGGAATAAATGGGGTCGATATATCTACTTCATACATTTATATATATCTCCAAGTAAAGAGATCCAACAGTTTTAAAATGTTGAGTTCTCTGGCATTTACTTTTTTAAAAAAGTGCTCAATACAACATATATTGTAGAGCAAAATACAATTATAATTAAATTTGGATTTTTATTTAAAATTCATTTTAATTTGAAATAGAAAACAAATTTAATTATAATTGTTCATACATAGTATTTTATCGGGTCCAATCCACTAGAACTTCATCTACTCACTTCTTAATTATCTGGCTAAGGTAATATTTGTTTTTATATATATATATATATATATATATATATATATATATATATATATAATTCTCAAGTTCTTGCATCCTATAAATATTGCTCTACTACATACTAAGCACTTTCAAAAATTAAATGCTATGAACAGTGGGTTTTTATTTCATTAGTTCTTACTATTACTAAGATAAGACTTCTTCCCCTGGTGTATTTGTGTGTGCTACTAGATCAACATTAAGGTTCCACCCTTTTACTGTCAAAATGGTTAAATGCAATTGCCTCTTCTACTCTAATAGTTTATTTTCTCACACTTCATGTTTTTAGAACTCTCTTCTTTTTTCTTGCTTCCCTGATAGCTACAATCTCCACAAGTTTAAATGCAACATCAATTGCCATTTTTCATCTCCTTGATTCTCATCTTTCTTTATCCTTTTTTCAATATTCTTGTACCTTGTTTTTTCTCGCACTGTAACCCCTGCACACCAGTGGTGATCCTGCCTAGCTTGGGGTCAAATGATTTATAAAAAAAAAATATACATTAGTTGCTCACCATAATGAGACTGACTATAGTTTTGGCATAAAAATTGCTGCTCTAATTGAGAGAGGAAGTAATTTCAGTCAGTTAAGTGCCATATGTGATACACGCTTGGGTGATCATGTCTTGAAAGAGACATGACTGACTGGGCAGAAGATTATCCCACAGTAGGTTGCCATTGCTTTCTGCGGTAGACTGGTTGCCAACGAAGGCTATAGAACCTAATCTGTTTTATTATTTAAGCCATAACTGGAAGGAAGAGATGGATTAATACCTTTCCCAAGGGTCTTTGTGCATAAGTGAATGCAATGAATTCAACTGGAATTCGAACTCGGCTCCCCGATTAGTCATTCCAAGTTGATATCCACTGCACCACAATGCACATCCGTTTACTAAGATGAAAATGTTTAGAAAGTGTTTTAATAGTGAGTACATTCACAGTAAGTTTGTTATGTTTTACCATTCTTGACAGATTTTCTGTTACCACAATGTGAGATATTTGTTTAATAACAAAAATGATGGAAGCAAAAAGAAAACCAATTTAAACAAAATTGGCAAGATTATATACCGAAAATACGCAACAATTTTTTTTTTTTTTATATTTAGAAAATTTTAAACAGTTTCCACTTCTGCGATATATGCATTACTCTTCAGAAATGAGTTGAGTTCTTTCAGTGACTGGCATGTGTATACACTGCTCATATACAACACATTAAAATTTCCCTTCTCTGAGTCTATGCACCTATGGCTTAGGGGGTTAGCAACTCTGACTGACACCAAATCGCTCAAGTTTCGATCCCAGCCAGAAGCAAGTGAATGTGTCTAGCCACACTGATGAGCTGTGATACAGTGAAACAGGTTTGTATGTGGTTGACTAATATATATATATATAGCCCATTACCTGTAACCATTGTCATACCAGTACTGGTATGGATAAACTCTCTCTTGAATGCATTAAGGACAGTGTTTACACATGTTTGAGATCCCCAGAACTCAGTAGCTCTCATAGTTTTCAGAGAAAGATAACAGATACAACACTTTGATCCTTGGCCAGAGAGTGCACACTCTGATTCAATTTAAATGTGCTTGGAAGCAACATTTTGACCCTATACAGAATCAACTCTGATCTTTTTGAATAGGGCCTGTGAGAGTACCACTTAAATCCTTACTGATCTGATCCATACATAGTACCTTTGTCATTTTTGATGGGTACTATGCAAGTATACATATTCTTATACAATATATGCAGACACGTGTTTGCATTGAGAAAATTAATAGACATGAGAAATATGCATTATGGTTGAGGCTGTGAAAATGTATTTGCAATTCTGTGATAATGTTAGGGTAATCTTGAGCAATTTAGTTGAAATGGGATATGATCAGAGGTAGAATCAATAGTCGTAATGTAATCCAAGTATGAATGAGCTCTGAGAAAACAGACTTGAATTGTTCTTTCAGGAAAAAGTAGTGCTGTATTGTTTTTAAGAAAAGATGTGCTACAAGGCTTTTGAGGTTTTCTCGAGTCCAGTGGAAAAAGCACTTAGACAAAAAGCTCCTTAGAACTTTGCATTTCATTCTTTAGAGTTCTGTGTGTGAATAGAAATGTTTTAAATACTTTTTGATCTCAGCCTTTCTCATATTTCTGTTGAGATAATGTAAAGAATTGTCTGACTTGCTCACTCCAAGAGTCAATTAGATTAAAAACTGCAAAACCCTTTGGTCTGAAGATAAGAAATGCAAGTTGTGCTGCTTTTTTTTTGTCTCTTTTGAGCTGCTTTTTTTTCCCTCTTCCCACCGCTTAATCTGTGCTATTTAAACACTTCCACTTATGATGTTGATGACATCTACAGGTAGATGTTCAGTGCTGTTGCATTTTTATGAGAGAGCTTTCATCTTTTTTCTACAGAGACTAGGTTGGAGAGGCTTGTTAATTAAAATTGTACTTGAAGTCATGAATAGTTTTGGTCAGAGCATGGGAATGATTTTTTTTATTTTATTTCATTCTTATACTTTTTTGTGTGTTTTTTTTCTTTATTTACTTTCTTTTTTCTTTTTTCTTTTTTTCCTTTACTTTTTTTTGTTTGTTTCTTATTGATATTTTTTTCTTATTTCTCTTTCTTTCTTTTCTATTTTTAAGATAAATTTATTTATGACCAGAAGCTTATAATTCAGTTCTTCATACCAATTAAAAGATGGTCATTGACTATAATGCCCCAAACATAACTTCATACAATAACAAGTAGTTGAAGACGAGTAACATTGTTATATATCTCTGAAGTTTGAGCAAAATTTGCCTGGCTGTGCTGGCCTATTTGGAAAAAATAGGAAATTGCTATTTACTGGAAATTAATAACTATAACAACATTTACAGCGATTTCTCATAAACCTGCCACTATTTTTATTCTGATCAGATACTCTGTATCAGAGTATCTCCAAAGATGCACTGTAATAAAAATATCACAAAATATGCCACCAAATGCTCTAATCTTAGATGTGCATTTGGTGTGATAGGTAACAGCTTGAAATTGAAAATTGGAGAGCTGAGTTCTAATTCTAGAATGTTATATCCAATGACGCACAAATATCCTTGAAGATAGGCATCCACTTATCACTCCATTAGTAGAAATTTAATCTGTAAATCATTGTGTGTCCCCTTCTAAATTCTTAAGATCTAATAATATTTTCTGGCTTTAAATAACTTGCAATGGGTTGATAAGACATAAAAAAACCCAAACCATTCAATTACGAAACATTTTATGCTACTATATGTCTATGCTAGTTTGGAAATTGCCCTAAGTGCTAGTTAATATATAATACAATTTATAACACAGTGTCTTGGAAATGTACATATATGTCAAGAGCAGGCAATGTAAGTCTCATAAAGATGTATATCAACAGCAGCAGAAATATTTAACCAAGTTCTGTTTTTGCAGATAAACTTAATGATCTTTTAATCTGGAAAATTTGCATTGAGAAAAGGAAAAGCAACTGGTCGAAAAGAATTATTATTCTTAAGGCTTTGTTTTGGGGAGAACTTTAGAAGAGCAAGAAGAAAACAATCAATAAAAAAAAAACACCATTTTAAGTTCTGAGTAGCCAGAAATTTTCATTGACAAGCAGATGATTGTGACATTTCTTTTTTCTCATTTCATTATTATTTTTGTTTATTTTTCAACTGATTTTTCTTTGCTGTTACCAAGATGGAAAATAAACTGTTTTGTCAACATAGAAATTAACATTACCTACCTTAGATTGAATTTTATACATATTTTTTAATCCATTGTCTAATACAATCTGTGTGTAAAATTCTGTGATTTGTTAGTCTGTCACACTCTCTAAAATAGTAATACATTGCCTGATCAAAACTAAATTTTGGGGAGAAGTGCAAATAAGTAAAGGGTTATAAATACATTTGGTTTTACTCAGGTGAATTGCTTAGTACAATAAATTTTCATTAATTTTTTGAAATATTAAAAGTTGTATTATTCAACATGCAAGATACACTATTTTTAAAATAATTTAATGTTTAAAATAACAAATATTTAATGAAAAGATGTGCAAAAAACAACATTGTATTTTCTTAAATGTTTATATACAAGAATCCAGTTTCCAGTTTAGCCTGCATTTACAAGAACTATAAACAAATCACAAGGCCAAACAATTCAAAAAGTTGGAATTTGGCTCCAAAAAGAAAGTTTTACACATGACCATTTGTATATTGCATGCCCAAGTGTAAGAAATCCTAAGAATTTATTCTTCACTGTTAAAAAGGAAAAAAATAAATTTCTTAGAAAATCTTGTTTGCCATGAAGTCTTATTAAATTATAGAAATCATTAAACCATGAAGTAGGGTTTTATCCAGAGTATTTTCCAAACAAATCAGCTTATTCAAATTTCATAGTTTGGTTTGCAAAATTGAACAAAACATGGAACTTTAAAGTCTCAACAAAAAGTGCTAGTGATAATTTTAACAAGGCTAAATATTGTGAGAATTTTTTTTTCAAAAATTTCTAGTATTACAAAATCCACAAATGCAAACAGAGAGAGATAAAAGAATGAAGGAATGAATAATGTATTTTCATTAAAGTTTGTAAACTCCTTACCCACAGACAGAACATCAGAAGCCTATTGCTATTCTATCACTATTTCCATGGAAACTATTCTGATGAGCTCGTTTTTCATTTCACTAGTTCAGAATTTTACCTGTCATGTCATGTATGCAGGAGGCAGAGCGTCCTCATTCCCTTTGTATTTCATTCTTAAGAAGGATGTTTCATGCACACTGCTTCTTCCCAAGAGCCACTGCTTTGGACAATGCTCATAAAGAAATGCTTCCCCCAACCACTACAATCTTAGCAAAATCTAGTGAACCTTTATCTATCCTACATATCCTTGTAATCTATAAATATTACAGCTATAAAACAACACTGTTCAGTAACACTCTGATTTGAGTGTCTATTTTGCCATGTATTGGGCAAACAATAGTGTAAAAAGAAAAAAACATTCCAGCTCAGTATTTTTTCTGTTTATTTGTATTATACTTGTTAAATTTGCACTGACATTTCTTTGTCAGTTTAGTAGTAAAAAAAAAATTGTGTAAACATTGTAACTGGGGACTGCCTTATTTGGAAAGATAATGAAGAGAAAACTTAGAATAATGGCTATTTCGACCATCTTAAAAGCAAACTTACAATTTAGTTAGAGTTAAATACTTTAAAATTGCTTTTTTAGAACACAAGTTGAAGGTATCAGTAAATATATATATAGATGACACAGTGTTGATAGCAGACACAGAAAGAAAACTAGAAAAACTTCTACAGAAGGTAGTGAAGGAAAGTGAGAAGAAAGGATTAAATATCAATTGCAAGAAGACAGACTATGAATTGCAAATCAGGTACCAAAATCAAACAAGTGCAAAAATTTAAATAATATGGAAGTGTTTTAACAGAGGACGGAAAGTGTGACACTGATATTCAAAGACATATTGGGATAGCCAAAGGTGCATTTCAAAAGCTAAGCAGAGTAATAAGAAATAGGAAAACTATTCTACAAACAAGGAAAAAAGTACTAAACTGTTACATATCTACCCTCTTATATAGCAGTGAGTGCTGGACAATACCCTCAAAAATGAAGAAATGATTTGAAGCAACAGAAATGTGATTCAACTAATGTTGAAGATATCATAAGTCAAATATGTGAGCGACACAAATTTAGAAAAAAATGGAAACACAAATGAAAACATACTTCACATTAGGAACAGACAGTTGATGTTTTTAGAGCATATAATAAGAAAAGAGGGCTTTGAAAATCTGATACTCACTGGAAAGATTTAAGGCAAGAGAGGCAGGGGAAAATAATGCATTACACTGAGTGAGCTTGAAGAAATAGATGGGTGAACAGATTTTAAGAGGAATAACAAAATTAATTAATAGCTACAAGGAACAGGAAGTTGTGGCAAGTTAAGATCACCTACGTCCTGAAGAATGTGTTGTAGTGCAGTGGATATCGACTCGAAACAACAAATCAGGGAGCTGAGTTTGAATTCCAGTTGAATTCCATGCATTCACTAATGCACAAATATCCTTGGGAAAGGTATTTTCCTCCAGTTATGTGTTAAATAAGAAGACAGATTGGGTTCTATAACCTTGGCTGGCAACCAGTCTACCACAGAAAGCAATGGCAATCTACTGCGGAATAATCTTCTACCAGTCAGTCATGTCTCTTTTGAGACATGATCACCCAAAGCGTGTATCACATATGGCACTCAACTGACTGACTGACATCCTGAAGAGACATGACACATAAAAACAAAGAATTTGAGGAAATGGGAAAAGGTATGTGACATGTGATGATTCTCATAATTTGCAGGTCCTAAGAATTTGTTTGGATCACTGACACCTAGAGTAATGAGAGAAAACTATTTTTTTCAAATCATAAAGTTGCCATTGTAATATCTTGTATGAAGGAAGAAAATTTCTTTAAAGATGATTAAAATGAATGAACAAAGAATTGCAAATGATGTAAACAATTTCAGTAGATAACCAAAAGCAATGATTGCAGGACATTTCAGCATCAATCCATCATGTTTCTGTCTTTCTTATGATTTAGTCTATACTTTTTAAAATGAAACCAAATGGTAGCTATTTTCTTTTATGACTTCTTTTTATAGTATTTTGCTGGAAGAGCCATTGCTTTTTTTGTTTGTTTAATCAGTATTACACAATGCAAGGCAGTAAAGCCACTAAGACACAAGGGGTTACTGGGTGTGGAAGAATTAGAAACAGAAACATTAATAATGAGTAGAAAAAGTAATCAGGAGGACACTAAGTAGCAATTGATATTGCATTTAAATTTTTGCACATTAATGTTGGCTGGAAAGCATGGAACTGGAAGGGGATTCACAAGTGAGAAATGTGAGAAAAGAAACTGTTAGCCTAGAATTTACAGCTACACCTTGGCGGCTTTAATGAGATCTTCATGTCGGTCTAGTATTGTGCTTAAATTTAAAATGTCTAGGTACCATAATGAAAAGCTCATCTAAACAATTACCATAAAAATATTTATAGAAAAGGTAAAGACTTACAGTGGTTAGAAAGTAACTGAAGCAGAGCTGCCAGGTCAGCACCAACTATATTGCTGACTCTTTGGATTTTACCAAGAAGCACACAGTAAATAGCAATGACACTGGACCATATGTGACAGCAATATTAAAAGCATTGATGAATGGTAGATTTATAGATATGTCATCGAAAATGAGGCCAAAACTGGAAGCAGTGGAAATGTGGTTCTACAGAAGGATGCTGCGGATATCGTGGACTGAGCATGCAAGCAACGATGAGGTGTTAGAAAGAATGGCAACCAAAAGGAAATTAATACTGAGCATCAGGAAGAGACAACTGAAGTTCCTGGGACACGCAATGAGGAAGGAGAGCCTGGAGAACCTGATACTGACTGGCCAGATAGAAGGAAAGAGAGACAGAGGAAGACAGCAGATAACATATTTGCAGGGCCTAATCAGGTGGATGACGGAATGGGGGTTGCCAGGAGTAACAGGAACAAATATACTAAGAGCCACAAGGGATAGGGAGATGTGGAGAACCATGATCGCCTACATTCTGAAGGGACAGGGCACATAGAAGAAGAAGATAAATTTTGTAGGCAATGTCTCTTAGCAAAGGATATTGGGAAGAATAAAATACATACTTTAAAAGATCTCAAAATGATAATAATGATAATAGGTACCACCAAATGGTGACCTGTAATGAATATTTAGGATTTTAGTTGGATTATTTTATAGACTTCTGCAATGAAGAGTCAAGTATTAAACTTGCCACGTTAAAGTCAACTAAAATCAAAAACTGTTTCTTGCTTCAATCAATTGTTAAAAAAATTCTACATCATGAAAGTTCAACAATGAATGGATTAAAATCAGCATGCTAAATAAAACTTATCTAAAGCACATATACTTGCTTTTATATTGCCGCGTCCCTTCAGATTGTAGGTGATCATGGCCTTTCTCATCTCCCTATCCATTGTCACACTTAATACCCCTTCTCTTATCATCCCACTCAATCCCTGCTCCACATCCATTTGCTGAAGTCCATCATGCATTGCTTTCCCCTGTCTCTCCTTCCCTCTATCTGTCCCATGAGCATAAGATTCTTCAATCCCTCCTTTCTCATTACATGTCCCAAAAACTTCAGCTGTCTTTCCCTGATGTTTAGTATTAGTTTCCTTTTCATTTTCAGCCTCTCCAAAACCTCATCGTTGCTCGCATGTTCAGTTCATGGTATCCTTTTGTAGAACCACATTTTGGTTGCTTCAAGTCTTTTCTTCATTTTTTATGAAATTGTCCAGCATTTGCTGCCATATTGAAGAACAGACATCACATAATTCAATATTCTCTTCTTTGTTCCCAGTGAAATTTTTCTGTCCCTCAATACTCTATTCAGCTTCTGGAATGCATCCTTGGCCGTGCAAATATGCTTTCAGATCTCCATATTGCACACTCCCTCCTCTGTTAGATCACTTCCCAGGTATTTAAATTCTGCACCTGTTTGATCTTAGTATCCACAACTTGTAATTGGCATTTGGAGATAATTAGCTTGTTAAAATTTCTATCTTCTGTAATGTTTGTATGTTAAACTGCCAGTGACAATTTATGAAGCAATAAAAATTTGTTTTAATTATAAACAAATTTCATAAAAGAAAACTATTTGAAATATATAACATTTATTTTAACACTACCCTATTTTTCTTTTCATTTGGATAGTTTATTTGGTCCCCTATCTCAAACTAGGCTTGTCTATCAGGGAATGACTGATTAAATGAAGCACATCTTTTCTCTCTCCAAACTGTTGCCAAATAAATTGGTTCTGCTTGATTTATTGTTACTCAGATAGAATATAGCACTTTATTAAAATTGTACATTTTTCTAATTAAAACATGTTTAGAGCTGATAAGTATGATTTCAAAAAAATCTCCAAACACAAAATAAAACTTTTAAGAACCAAAAGAAATGCTAAATCTCTAAGGATTGGCTTATCAAGACTATTGCTTTAATCAGGAATTGTTTTGTTTTGACTGGACTCAGTATGCAATTGTGGTGAGAACAAAATGTCCAATGGCTCTATATAAGGATATGGGACATTCTTAGAACTGGCAAAAAAGCTTTGTCAAATTACTTAAGATAGATTTTTTTTTTTTTTGGATTGAATGAAGGGATCCAATCAAAACAGTTTGTTTATTCTTCAAATTATTTCCTCTATCAAATGAAAGAAAATTCAGTGAAAGTAGTTCTTTCAATTATAAAAAGTCTCACTTGAGATTAAATTTGAGTATCAACGTGTATATGTACGTGTGTGTGCATATATATTATACTTTAGAACATCTACAAACTGCTACAAAATTGTTCTTTCAATATATATATATATATATATATACACACACACACACATTACTCTTCAGTAATGGATTGAGTTTTCCCGGTGACTGGCATGTGTATACACCGTATATATATATATATATATATATATATATATATAATCTAAACTTATTTATAAATGGAACTTTGTCTGTGTGTATGTGTATCCATTACCTATAGACTCCGAAATGGCTGAATCAACTTTCTTGAAAATTTAAACAGTTATAGTATTAGCATCTGCAAGTGTTCTTAGCTAAGTTTTCTCAAGGTACCCCCAATAAATATCGAAAAGCGATAATCAAAAAAATCAGGTTTTAGAAAGAGTGGTCCGATTTTAATCAAATTTGATACACTCATAGGCAAAGACATAAGAAACAATATTCAGAAGTTTCAAGGTTGCAGTTCTTACAATAGTGCAGAAAATTTGATATCGATACCAGGAAATCAAAATTTGACTTACATCCATTCATTTTCCTTTCAGTCTACGGTTTCGCTTTGACTGGAAACAACTATTGCTTTTTAGTCTTTCATGCCAACGTCCAAAGAGCCTGAGCTCCAGGACCATGGATTAGTTTTAAAGCTTTCATTACACCCGAGCAATGTCGGGCTATACTGCTAGTATATATATATATATATATATAGTCACCCGCAGACAGATCTGTTTTGTTGTCACAGCTCATCAGTATGGTTAGACTCCGATTGCTTTTTAACCCAGGATCGAAACCCGACCGAATTGGCGTCAGTTGGCGATTCTACCTCTGGGCTATGGGCATTCAGCAGAAGGCAGGCAGGCTTTTTAGTGTGTATATAATCATTATACACGCCCAATAGCCAGAGTGCTCTAATTCGTTTTACTGAATGAGCGATGTGTACATGTCAGAGTAGCTACTGTTTTTCAAAGTTTACCATTCTCCCAGAGTGCTCAATCAGGGTGTGAGAGCGTAAATATATATATTATACAACGTGCTAAAATTTCCTTCTCTCTCATTCCATGTGCCAATGGCTTAGGGATGAGGCACTCTGACTGACACCAAATTGGTTGAGTTTCAATCCTGGAGGTCTAGCCATACTGATGAACTGTGATACAGTAAAACAGTTCGTTTGTGGATGACTCATCAATATATATATATATATATATATATCTTCTTTATTAAAGATACTCAAAAACCCAAGACAATAAACATCAATTACACTGTTTAATAAAACGTCGTGACTCAGACTCATCACATGTATCCACTAAATATAATATTTACACACATGGCCCAATGTATATAGACATTGATTAATGCCAGTGACTTGACCCAAAGAGTTGTGAGTTCAATACCAGGCAGTGGTGAACAAGTAACTTAGAGAGTCTAGTTAAAGGGAGAAAACTGATGACTGCCAAAAGACGCTTCGCACAAGGAATGAGAATGATATACCCCAGTGATTGTACTAAAGGGTTTGGTCTAAAATTCCTAGCACCTAAAGAAGGTCAGTGTACAATGTCTGAAACATTGTACAAATGGCAACAAAGATGAGGACAATAGTTCAAATAATGTAAATAGTATAAAAAAATTACTTTAAAACTAGAGCAAGGAAAAGTTCTCATGAAAATAATTTCATACACAGCATTGCAACAGAAAAAATAATTACAGAAAACAAAAGAAAATTTGTGTATGTGAAAATTAATAATGTAAATGTAAAAATTCAGCTAGACACTGAAAGTGATATCTCAACAAAACTACATGGAAAGCAAATGGAAAACATATCTTAGAAAGAACTTTGAAAACGGCATGTGGTGTGTTGGGGGAGAAACTTTTTATTGGTGAAATGACTTGCAACATTTCATTTCATAAGAAGTATATAAGATCTAAGGCTTATGTTAAAAAATACTAAAAACTATTTGGTACTGATTGGATGTAATTATTTGTGCTGTTGGATTTACCTCTAAATATTTATTGCAAAGAACAGTTCAAAAAACAATGTGAAAATTTAAAGGCATAATTGAAAAAATGTTTTCTAGATGTTCTGTTGGATGATTCTGGTTGGTGTTTTAAGGTCAAAGTAAAATTTCAAATGAAAAAAGGACCGATGCCAGTATTTAAACCGAAACATAGTGTACTGTTTGCAGCATTGGATCAAATTGACAAAAAACTAGATAGACTTGAAAAATTGGGTGTAATTAAAAAAAAAAATTGACTATTCAAAATGGGTAACACCAACAGTACATGTAAAGAAAAAAAATTGTGTTTGTATTAATTTTGGACTGGATTAGACAAATGTTTAGAATCACATGACCAAATCCAGAGAAAATCTTTTTCAAAATTAAATGGTAAAAAATATTTTCAAAGCTGGATCTTTCTGAAGCATATTTGCAAATACATGTTGGAGAAGAATGTAAAAGAAAGACAAGTAAAGACAAAAAGAATGAAAAAAATATGGTGAAAGGAAAAAAAATGTTGAACACAAATAGCATTGGAATCAGTTAAAGTAATAATTTTCTGAAGAAAGAACCACAAGAAATTAAGAACCTATGCAAGTTCTGAGTGATATCTTTGATGTACCTACATCCCAAGACTTCATTGAACGTAAAAGTATGAGTACCAAAAACAGAAAATGTATGGGAAGACTAGTAGTTGACCCAAAATGAAAGAAATACAAAGTTCAGTACATAACAAACCCGCCAGAAAGATGAGGGGGTAAATACTAAAAAATAAAATAAAATATTTCAGAAAATAAATCTCAAAAGTGAGGATGTTTTGGAATAAGTAAGAGACTCCTAGGAACAGAAATTAACTAGGCAAGATGGCTTAAACAAAGAACTGAAAGAGTTTTGAGAGAGTTCTGATAGTGTTCATTAGAGTACTGTGGAGTCAGTCGAGACATAGACATTGTAGCAAGTCATAACATATATTATGATTTCTGAAAATTTATTTATAAATTGGCACAAATGACCATCTTCATTTATGTATCATTGTAAAATTTTTAAGAGAGATATGATATATTTTTAATATATAGGTAAACATTTCCATTGCTAAGGTTTATTTTAAATTTTTTTATTTTTAATGATGATGATTAACATTATAACTGGTTCATTTCTATTAACATTCAATCAGCTTTAACAATAACAAAAAATGACATATTATTTTTTTATTTATTATTGTTATTATTAATAACAAAATCAGTACATCAGATGCCAATTTGTTTGCATCCATTAAATAAATTCATTTCTCTCTATATATCTCTATCTACATATATGTATATATAGACACACGCGCACACTATAGTTTGTTAATATTGCACAATACTGTACATTGTTAGATCAATCTTTCCAAAAATCTAACTTTACTTTGGAATTTCTTAAGGTATGAAGTCTTTTTGTGAAAATGTTTAATAAAAATAGAAATGAATGAGAATTTTATAAAGGGTGGAATTAATTTTCTTATTTGTTTCTTTGACTTAAAGTTAAAACTTTCAACTCTAATTAATTTTAACTTGAATATTTACTTGAAATTCAAGGGATCTACTTTAATTTTGATATTCCTTAGATTTCTCCTAGAATAACAGAGAGGTTTTAATAAATTAGTAATTTCCCCTTCCCCCAGAAGAGGGTCTAGGGCTTTGTTTGGCAACCTCCGTACAGATGGTGACTCAATAAAAGTGCCCAGTTTCCTATACTATAAATAAGTTAATAGAAGTATATATGTTCACCTATTTACTTGATTTGTTCTTACTTTCTCTCCTGGCTCTTGTCAAGCATCACAACTCTGTCTTCTTTGCAATATCATAGCATGCTATAGTATCTGCTGATTTTCTTTTGAGTTGTCTGTTAAACATGAACCTCTTATTTACAAGACTTCTTTCCATTTTTCTGTTACCAACATACTGATTAAGATTCTTTTCATGATTTTCTTTGTGATACCCCTTGGAATTAAATTTTCAACCTTCCCATTGTGAATTGTCTCACTGAAGTTTCTCGAGTAAAAGTCGTCATTGATGCTTTTCTGCTTTCTTGGAAATACCAGGTGAAACTGAAATCTTCTCTTTGGTTCACATCTGCCTGTTCAGCTGATATAACCCATGGGAATCACTTTTCTGGCTCTACCAAGGTGATAGTTCTGATCATAGCAGATACCTCTTTGTGCCTGCTCATAATAATTGTAAATGTGCTATCAAAGAGACTGTCTTTGTTCACTGTTTCATTCTTATGACTACTGGAAGTTCTGTAATAGTGTGTTAAATTCTTTTCTCTCTCCTCTCTTCACTCAATTTGAGGCATTATCAAAACGAATATATCTGTTGATAAATTATCTTCCAAATTCGCTCTTAAATTCAAATTTAGAACAGCCTCTCAATGATGTGATAAGCATATAACACCCTCCATGGTTTCTGCTATGATCACAGTGATGAAAGTTTGTTTCATGCTCAGCCACAATCTTCCAGCTATGAAGATTGTGTTCAAACGCATGAAATAGACTTTCACTGCTTGGTATTGACCTATGTGTCTACTTTTATATTTACATATGCTCTATCCCTGATATTGAGCGCTTTTACCCATAAATATAGCATAGCTTAAAACTGTATCATATATATATATATACGATTAATACAAATAAAATTTGTCACTTTGCTGATTGATGCACATACATTGATAGACTTATAAGAATAAGCTGCAGCTTGATAAAACCTTGATTTATTGATATGAATTGTTTATCTAAATATTTTTCAGCATTAAACTTAAATGTTTTTGATCAATATTTGATATTTTTGGGTGTTTCTCTTAAAATCAATTCATTTAAGTGCTTGTTAAGTCAATGCTATAAGGAACTGATTAAATCTTTTCTGCCAATGTCATGATCAAAGGATTAAGCAAAAGTGTGCGCTTTTAATTCAAATAAACTATAAGGTATTCATTTTTTTGTTTGTTTTTTTTTTGCTCTAGGTGAAGTGTTACATTATTTCTGGTTTATTGCATTTTGCTTTGATGTTAGTTTTTTTTTTTTTAAATAAACTGTCTGCATGTGTGCAGCATGCTTGTATGGTTGAATTGGTATTTGTGCATTTGGAGTTTGGTACTTTTGAATTTTGCACAGGACTTTTAACATTTCACCTGCTGTAGACATACAAGTATTTATGAAACTTACACTGCCCACTCTCAATGTATGTTTACATTATTATGATGATATGAAATTTAATTCTCTTGCATTTTCATTATAAACTAACAAGTGCTATTTTCAAATCAGCATAGATATATAATAGTGTTCAATACAATCTGATGTATTTTTATTATAACGTGCATGTTGGGTTATGTTTAGCTTAATCTCTCAAAACCAAAATGGCATTACTGCCTTTACTGTAATTTTTTCTTTTTTTTTTAATTACAGTAAGGTTCACCTTGTACAAGGCCCAAGTGCCATTTGAGGTAGATGGTTATGTTAAGAGGCAATTTGTGTGGATAGGAGGGGATGATAATTGTTAACCCTAGATTTGATCTGTTTAAACTTGTAGTAAACATGGAAACATTCTCTTGGGAGTTAGTTAAAGATATGAATCCATCTATAGTAATTTATTTCCAGTCAATGGTAGTTTGCTATTTTTTCCCTCTATGTTAGTCTATTCAGATCTGTGTATTGATCTTTGTGTCTAATGGTGTATAACTGTTGATTGTAAGAAGTTATGATGTTCATATCTGATACAATATGTGTTTACATGTATATAATAAATTAAGGATTATATATGCAATTGTGATGGATATATATATATATATATATATATATATATATACACACACACACACACAAATTAGACGTAAATTTCAACCTTTCAAAGACAGAATATTATAAAAAAATAAATCTCTAAGTGTTTGAGGAAATGAAATTATCAAAAAGTCTTAACTGAGTTGCTGTAATTAAGAACCTGCTTATTGGGTAATTAATTGTAGTGGAGACTTTGAATGAAGATGAGAAACTATGTGAACAGGAATTTTCTTTGTTGAAGCATTTCACCCCAAGCAAGGCAACAAAGCAACTGCAAGATGTTACTGAGTGTTAGAGAATTAACATTTTAAAGTTATATTAAATAACTTTTATATTAGAGAAAAATTATTAGTTTCAAAATAATTCAAGCCAGTATGGTCTGACAAACTAATCAAACAATACTGAACTGCTCATGTTGTATCTATTCTCCTCTATGATAATGAATGCTGGACAATAAAAAAAGACTCAAAGTGACAGATTTCCACAAAAAGTTACTGAGAATACAATGGACAGAACATATGGACAGAACATATGAACAATGGGGAAAAAGCATTTCAAAGTTTTGGGCCATATTGTGAGGAAGAACAGCTTGAAAAATGTAATATTGGGCAGTGCTGAAAATAAGTAAATAAGATATCCCTAGATATGGGCAAAGAAATGAGAAGAGTTTTACTCTGTAAATTAAAAGGGATTGAGTTTGAAATTCCTTACAGGTTATCCAGATTGATATACACTTGATGAAGGCTGGATGGAACAATAGCTGAAATATTGTCCATAACAAAGATGAGTTCAATAATCCAGATATAAGCAGTATAAATAATAATAATTCCACATCCCAGAAATTCAAGATATATAAATATTTGAGTTTCTCAAATAAGTTGTGCTTTTCTGTATTGATAGAAAGACCACTGAGTAATGAAGATAGTTACATATTTCTCCCCAGAGACATGGTCACTGTTTAAGCCCAGGTAAAAGCCATGATTTCAAATGCTGATTTTCAAGGTATATTAATTCCCCCTTTGGTGCAACACAATCTTCTTAGCCCTATTTTCACCTGTTTGACCTCATGCAGTATTTAAGGTCATCATGTGTTATTATTTAATCATACTTTGAAGATTATGAACAAAATTAATTCAGAAGTCAGTGGATTTTAATTATTCTATACTTCTTTTGCTTTTAAATGTGGAAGGAATTGTTGGGGCCCTGATGTGTTGAGCTGTCCACTATTCTCCTCTATCCGTCACATATGTATGCATGAACAAATACACGTGCGTGGATACATAGTGTTCTTCTATAAGTCTAGAAGGCCATTTTATTTTTATCCCCCAATGATAGTACAGGTTTTGTGTGAGGCTTGACTACAGGACATGAGAATGATTTAGTCAACCTGCATCCCCTATTCTCTAAACTCAAATTATTTTGGTGAGAAAGAAATAACCATTTTCCTAACTAAATATCTGACGGTATGCTCTATTCTGTTCTCTTTTTTTTTTTTTTTTTAATCATATCACCCTGAGCAAGGCAGTAATGTGACTGATGTTCAGGGGGCTACGTAAGATTGGAAAAGAGAAAGCCAGAAAAAAGAAAAGAGTGAAAAGGTTGGAAGAGAGAAAGCCGGAAACCACATCCTAAACAGGGAACAAGGGATGCTCATTCTCTTCATAAGTGTGTTCATGCATGTCTCTCATGCATAAGGTATTTTCAGATTTTACTAACATTGAATAAATGCAATGAACAAAAGGACAGAAAATTTACTTTGGCTTGAAAGCCTTTCTTTGTTAAATTCAAACTCATAACCTTAAGTAGTATCGTTTTTGCTAAATGAAATGCAACAAACTTCAACAACCTTTTCAGACACAGTTTCTTCTGCTATGATTCAGCAATTATATTTAATTGTTTATGTTTATGCCATATTGAGATTTTTCAAGTGCTGTTGGGTGGTGGGACAAAGTGGTGTCATGTCGTTTTCATGGACCTCCTTTTTTAAGATTATTTTATTTATCCAACACTATTCATTCTTTTTGGACAATTTCTCTACTTTTTGATGTTTGCAAATTTCACTTCTTTTTTCTTTTCTTCAAAAACATGAGCTAAAATAAATTGTTAGCTTGACCTTTGCACTGTCCATAGCTTTGTTGTTAGAATACTGGGTCATGACACGAATAGGAACCACTCAAATGACTTTTGTTACAAATGTTATAAGCAACTATATTATTACTAGCAGTATAGCCCGGTGTTGCTCGGGTGTAATGAAAGCTTTAAAACTAATCCATGGTCCTGGAGCTCAGACTCTTTGGATATTGGCACGAAAGACTAAAAAGCAATAGTTGTTTCCAGTTAAAGCGAAACCGTAGACTGAAAGAAAAAATGAATGGATGTAAGTCAAATTTTGATTTCCTGGTATCGATAGCAAATAAGTTTTTTTCATCATAAACTGAATTTTGAAGGCTAAATAAGTCCTCTGAGTAAATGGTATCATGGCTGAGACTAAAAACTATAATTATACCTACTTAGAGCCAAACCCAAAGCAAAAACTAAAATAAAAGGGCTGAAAAATACAGACATACAGGCAGATAAACAGACACACACACAAACATATTGCCTTATATATATATATATATATATATATATATATATATATATATATATATTATTGATTTTCTGCACTATTGTAAGAACTGCAACCTTGAAACTTCTGAATATCGTTTCTTATGTCTTTGTCTATGAGTGTATCAAATTTGATTAAAATCGAACCACTCTTTCTAAAACCCGATTTTTTTCGATTATCGCTTTTCGATATTTATCGGGGGGTATCTCAACACAAAACCTAGCTAAGAACACTCGCAGATGCTTATAGTACAACTGTGTAAATTTTCAAGAAAATCGGTTCAGCCATTTCGGAGTCTATAGGTCATGGACGCACACACACACAAAGTTCCATTTATAAATAAGTTTTGATTATCGTCACCCATTTCTTAAATGAGATCTCTTTAACTTTTCATCTGTTTTTATAACAGGTATTATATGGGGTGCAGCAGAAATAACATCCACATAAATGCAAGACATTAGCTAGATGAAGACACCATTGCAACTTATGTCTTAATCTATTTCTGCCACATCTTGTATATCTTTAATAACAATGTATACTTTCATAATTAACATAGTAATTCTTTTTTGTTACAAAGTATATTTTTTCTTTCTGACTTATAATAGGCATTTTCATCAAACCAATGTTAGAATCTATCTGGTTTTTGGTAAAAATTGTTAATTTCTCTATTATTTTACTAAATTCTGTTTATAAAAATGTTATTATTCATCAATAAAAAATAGTAATTGAATTGTTAAGAAAGCAACATTGTCTTGTTTTTACAATTCTTTAGTGCTGTATAATGATCCTGCTTTTCTCACACAATTATTATTGCTTGTTCACTATTTAAAAGTGCAACTTTACAAAGATTTTTCCAGCAATAAAAACTATAACTATAAGTTAGTGGTACATCAAAGAGACGAGCACTAAGAGGTCTGAGAATCTGCTCAATAGGTTTTTTTTTTTTAAGAGTAAGAAAACCCTGGAACTTCAAAACTGAGCAAAAACCTTTTCTTTTTGTGTTGTTTGTGGGATAGTTATAAAATCCCACAGATTGATTGCTATGGCTTTTTTAGCTTTTCTATGATTGAAATTATATGTGTTTCTTATTTCTTTTAATGTTTTTTTTAGTGGGTACATGTATTTCAGTTGCAATCCTTGGCTTTTAATTGTATTTTGTTTTGTTAAATTTCTTAAACGATGTAATTAATAATCAACTATCCTTGATTGAGAAATTGTCTCCAACAGGAATTAAAACTGCATCTATCTTTTTACCAGGAAAACTGCTTCTGTAGCAGAAATGTTTTCATGCAACTTCTCAATCTAGACTGCTTAGACAAAAAAACAAAAATGGATAGCAACTCAAATATGGGTACCCAGTAAAAATAATGTTGGAGTGTTGGGGGGAATTTATTAAAAAACATTATATCAACACAAGCACTTATGAACATTGCAATTTTTGTTAAGTTTAATTTTTTACATGGGGGTTTATATAGATCGACAAAAACAGGAAGCTATGGAGAGCCATATTTACCCATATCTTTCTTCAGCATTTATAGATAGCAATTAAATTTTGTTGAGCTTGTCGACTAATATCATAAAATTACTTATTTCTCTTAAGTTTCTAATAGTTTTTGTCAAAATTCCTGAATCATTTACTGATACATTTTTTTTTTTTCATGAGGTAACAGTCTTTTTCTAATTTCATTTAATTCCTTTTTGAAAATATGTTCTTTATATCACCCACACTGGAAATATTCAAAATAAAATG
Organism: Ascarosepion bandense; assembly: GCA_037127315.1. Classification (NCBI taxonomy): domain Eukaryota; kingdom Metazoa; phylum Mollusca; class Cephalopoda; order Sepiida; family Sepiidae; genus Ascarosepion; species Ascarosepion bandense. The sequence continues at coordinate 136,432 of JBBBDQ010028787.1, forward strand.
GATGATATTATCTATTACATTCTTGAAGTCTTGAACATTCTGATTGTGAGAAAACATTGGTTAAAAGGGAGAAAAAAAATCTAAATTGTTTAAAAAGGAAATCTGGGAAATTTGATAATTAGAAATAAAAATCTTAGAGGGATATCTCTTTTTCTTTTTAAAAAAAAAAAAAAATTCAGCTGACTTTCAGAAATATTATTTTGAATTGAAATGGAATCAGAAGGAACAATAGTAAAGCTAATCGTGATAGTCATGTGGTTGCAATACACTCAAGTTCATGGTTTTGACAAATCAATATTTTGAGGCATCTCCTATTTGGCTTGTTTCATTTTTTTTTTTTTTTTTTTTCATTGTATATCATATCTTTAAGCTATTAAAAAGCAAGAGCCCTGTGCTTTGAAGCTTTTAACTCGGTCTGATAACACATTTCTATTTTCATATATTGACAGGAAAAGGTCTGGTCAATAAAGAAATCCCGTCATAATATTAAAATAAATAAATAAATTTCTCTAGTTGTATCAGATAATTTTCAGTTGTTTTGAAAAAATTAAAGCAGATATTTATGTTTCAATTTTCTGTTAAAAAAGAAAAAAATACAACAAAAAATGGTATAGTATTAATATGTACCTTAGATACATGGAAATAGTGCTGATTCAATATTGTGCCTTGTGGCTAACTAAAATAAGCACAGTTTTTAATTTTTACATTTATGTCGACTAGTACATTTGTATGCTTGTAAAATATCTTACATCACAGTAGTTATTGAAGTTACCATTTTTGGTTAGGTATATTCTATAATTATGATTTTTTTTAAAGTACTTATCATTACTGTTTAATTCCTTTACAATTTTTCTTAATTCAGTGTGCAGCATATTATTATTCTTTTAATGGTTCAGAATACCTGTTTCTTAAAATAATTTTATTTGTACCTCGTGCCAAAATCCAATGTTGGGAAATCCAAAACCTGTTCTGTATTCTTAGAAATGGCTCCAGGGTAAATAGTGGGTGGAGGGTAGAAGTTGCAAAAGAGAAGGAGTTGAATACTTTGGTCCATTCATTGAATCTCAGTGCACATGGTAAAACACAATTCTATTATTATTCCACCAAGCTGTCACAGAATTTTAGGTTGCACTTAGCTAAGAACCACTTCCTGTTACACATGCACAGAAACAAGAGCTAAAATACTGTCCTAAGCATTTAAAAATATTTTTTTCATATAATAATAGGCAGTTTGTTGTCACTTTATCTCTAATGTAGGCTGCCGGATAGGCCTGGTGTGAGCATTTTAGGAGTGAAATTGAAAAAAAAAAATTTTTTAAATACAAATAATAATGTATTTTGGGAAAGGAACTTCTGGAAATGTAATTTTCAAGTATTTCTTTTCCTGGTTCTTGAAAACCGGAATGATTTAAGTAAAAAAAACAAAAAAACAAACTTAATTTGAAGAAATGATCACAGCAAGTTCAAAAGGTGGGCTAATTGATTACATTAAAATTTCATTAGAAGTCATCTTTTGTAGCACTAATAGAAATGAAAGAAATATCTCTTTCTTTCTTTGATTTTTTTCCTCTCTTTCTTATTTTCTTTTTTCTTCCTAGGTTTTTTTCAAAAAAAAAAAAGAAAACTTCTGTAATAACATTTGAAGTTGCTTATCCTTTCTACTTAAAGTGAATTTCAGAAAAAAAAATGGTAGCAGTTAAAAATCTTCAAAGAAATTATTTTCAGTCATGATTTTACAAGTTTTTTTTTTTCTGGTTTTTAAAATTTTAATAAAACTTAAAACATGAAGTGGAGCCAACTTTTCCCCCTAACAAGAACAAAACAGAAAATGAAACTAAACAAAAGAACGGATTTGTACAAAGAAAAAAAAACACTTGCTGAAAAATCTCAAAAATGTGATTCCAATTTGCAAACTGGGCAGGTGGGAAGAAGTGTTTTAGTGCATTAAATGAGGTCTTTAAGCAGCTTGTTCAGTTTCAGAGCAAGTAATATTCTTTTACGACTGGTCACTGAGAGAGCCAAAGTTTGTCAACACACAAATAACCTCATTCAGAACATTATATGTTCTGAATGAAGTTATTTTTTTTTTTGTTATATTGAAACTTAGTGTTGCGATATCAACAAAAGAATATAAAATAATATCACAGAAGAAAATCAAGACTGAGAGATTGGTTGATACCATAAAAACAATCAAGTGTGCCAAATAAAGAGTGACATGCTGCTTCGTTGCATAAGGACAATGTATGCACATGCACCTTTTTATATATATATATATATATATATATATATATATATATATAAGAGAGAGAGAGAGAAAGAGAGATGTGTATGTAATCTGAGTGATTGTATATAAACCATGTAGATATGTAATTTTTAAAAACAAACATTTCCTACCTGTCCCAGTGCTGAGGGTAAGGGTTTTGCCTGTTTCCTTTGTGCTTGACCAACAGTGTACCTCCCCACCCACGACACAGGCTGAAGATGATGACAAGAAGTAGAACAACAACAACAACAACCACGTTGTTGTTGTTGTTGTTGTCTGTTGAGTTGGTTGTAGTGATGAAGTCGATGGTCGCAGTCTTAATACCGATAACGGCGACAACACTGATGATGATGCTGCTGATCGAAACACTGGCGCCAGGAAGAATATTATTAATGATGATGATAATGATGATGATATTGACGGTAATGACGTTGCCGAAGTCGGTACATGCAGCATGAGAATCGGTTTTTATTGTTGTATTTTATCTATATATTCAAATAGCAAAAATTAATAGATTAATGTGTGTATGTATAAATATGTGTGTGTGTGTGTGTATGTGTGTGTCCTTCGTTGGACTGTGCCGTTTCTAAACTACTCATCCGTGCTTCCTTCATCCATTGTAGCACACCTCCACCACGAGCACACCCGCCACCGCCATCTCCCTCTCTTGTTTCCTCCTCCTCCTCCTCTTCCCTTTTTGCTTCTTTTGTAGCTGCAGCAGCAGCAGCAGCAGCCCACCGGTTCCACGAGCAAATGGCACCAACCACACCAATCTTGTGTGAGCTTCTCTTCAACTGTTCGATGTGGGTTGCGTTTTCTTTACCTCAGCCTCCACCACCAACAACAACGGAGGCAGGGGTGGAGGAGGAGGACGACGGAGAAGAAGCAAGAGTCCATCATCATACGCTTCTTTCTTCTTCTACCTTCCCTTGCTTTTCATTCATTCGTTCTTTACTTTTTTTTTCATTCATTTGTTCGATTGCTATTTTCTTGAATTCTGATAATTTTTATTTACTTTTCTGTTTTTCTTGTCTTTTTCTTTTGACTTCTTTCGTTTCACTCTTTTTTCTTGCAAAAAAAAAAAAAAAAAAATCTCCATCTCTCTCTGTTCTTCTTCCTTTATTTTTTATTCGTCTCTTTCATTCTTTCACTATTTCTTTTACTTTTCCTTTATTTTCTTTGTCTGTTATCTTCTTTTTTTGTTTGTTTCTTTCATCAGTCAATCCAGCTATGCGCACCTGTTTTTGTTTTAGTTTTTTTTCGTTCGTTCGCCTTTTTCATTTGTCACCAAACAACATAATTTTGGAGGGTCAGTTTTTCACACGGACAAGCAAAATCCCCCCAAAACAGAAGACACCAATCGGCATACAAAATGTTCAGGGGGTTCCATTGAAAGGGGAAAAAAGATAAAGAGACAAAGCGACGAAATAATAGCAGTCCGACTAATTTTTTTGTTGCTCATACAATTTTTTAAATTTTCTTTTATTATTTGAAATAAGAGAGAAAGGAGGAAAATATGAAGCCGGATAATGAGTAAAAACAAATACACAAACAAACAAAAATAACAGAAAGAAATGGTCGCTAAGTGTCAACAACTCTCCCCTGAATAAAATGTCTATGTGCCTTTTCTTCCCGTGTATAGTATTTTATATCCATATTCAACTGGAGTCTTTGTTTTTTTAATTTATCTACTTTATTACTACCTGTTCAGCATGAGCAAGAGCCGATTTGCGCGTGGATTTTTGTTATGGGTAAATTTTAAAGTAAATAGTCAGGCAGACACGCACATGTCAGAGGTGTATTGTGTTTTCTTCTCTTTTTTCTTTCCCTTTTTTTTTTTTTTTTTTTTTTTAGTCTCAACCAGCAAAACCTTGCAAGTGAATAACATGGGTTTAACATGTGTATTTACACTACAGTTTACACACACATAATTTTCAGGTTACGCGAATGTATGACGTGTGTGTGCGTGTTTATTGACATTATCTGTGAATTACAAACACTTTTTTTTTTACAATTTACAGTTTTTAAAGTGTTTATACGACACGTTAACTTTCAGATTTTGTTAACTGAAACTTGCGTATTGGAAATCTTATTTATAATTTACGTGTAGCTAGTGATTATTAGAATGTTCCTTTTTTTTTTCTTGCATTTTTTTAATTTTTAAAACATGTATGTTCTTAATGAGGATTTTACTTTATTATTTTCGAAAAATAAAGTTTCGGTTCTCTCAACAAATCAAGTCAAAACAAAAGGTTGTTACGGTTTACTGTCTCTATCTACCGTAAGATTGAATAGAAAAAGTTAAAAACTGAGAGAAAAGACGAGGAGTAAAAAGAGAAAAATGAGAGATATAGGGTGTGTAAAGAAAAAAAGAAGAAGGAAAGATGAGGAGAGAAAAACGAAAGATAAAGTGGGTGTAAAAGAAAAAAAGAAATGAAGAGAGAAATATGAGGGTGGAAAGAAAAGGGGGAAAGAATAAAAGAAAACTGTTTCAAATAAAGATGGAAAGAAAACATTTTCTCTTTCTTCTTAAAGCAAAATTTAATAGAATTCTTTCTTTAGTAACATGATTATGATCTGCTTGTCTGCTGGCTTTTTATGTAAACCTTTTTTAGTAAATTTCCATGTTACTAAATTTGTCTTTATTCGCTATTAATTATTTAGTGACAAAGTACTTACTATGGGAGTGCACTGCAGTATTGTATGCATAAGTAGAGGGACTTTACATGTATACCTCAATATTTTAGTGAATCATACAAATATATATATATATATATATATATATATATATAATGTGGGGGTCATAATAAAAGTATTCATAAATGTATGATGTATAAATATCTCCAAATAGATGTATATGTAGGCACGTTGATTATGATTATCGAATTGGCCTTATGCCAAACACAACCGAAGTTCCCACAATTTGAAATTATCAGGTTGAAAAGATAAAACTGCCTTGTTTGTATAAATAAGTGAAAATTTATTTATCAAGCAGAGTAACATCCAATTTCTATGTATGATTGGACACCTCGGCATGGTTTAATGGTTAGCAAGCTTGTCTTACTAGAACCAGTTACAACTAAGTAGTGAGTTTGATTCTTACTGGGTGTCCCATACTTTCGGCCTGGTTCCACATCTAAGCGGCACTTAGAAAATCACCTGTGTATGAAAATATTAAACTGAAAATGTTCTAAGAGAAAGTTAGAGCAGTAAAGAGTTTAAAGATTTCAATGTGATTTGTGTAGAAAAGGATAAGTCTGTTTTGCTGTGTGTATCAACATTTAATAGTAATAATGTCTTTGCTCTTCTCTTTCTTTTTGTGGATGGTGAGTAGGTGAAGTGGAAAAAGAACAGATAAAGAAAACAGCATAAGAGAAAGTGAGGGAGTGTGGATGCAACTGGCCAGGGGTGGGGGAAAGTTGGCATGACTATTTTTTTGCTACATTGTGACAGGTGTCCTCTCTGCTCTCTGTTTGATTTGACTTTCTTTCTCTATTTATATCAAAATGTGATTTGACATCGGCATGTTACTTTTTCTCAGTTTGTAAGTCACTCCCTTTTCATTGGTTAGAATATATTTCACACAGGCTCACTAAATTTTGCCTTGGTCTTTTCTTCAGAAGAGAGCCAATCCTTTTTTGTTTTTTTTTCTATTGGTCAAAAATAGATTTTCATATTGGCTGGCAAATTTGAAAGCAGTGAAGAAAAGAGTCATTTTTATTCTGTATTCACCACAAATATGTGCTCCTTGAGAGCAAGTGACTCAGCAAAAGGGACACACATGTTTAAAGAATACTTTCTTTTTCTTTCTTTATTCAATATAAAACACTACCTTCATTATGATTGTAAATTTGAATTTTCATTATGAAATGATTGAATTCATTTTAAGTATAATCAGTTAAGTGCTATACTTGAAGTATGCTTGGGTGACCATGTTGTTTTTGATCCATGACCAACCAGGTAGAATATTTTCCCGCAGTTTATTTCCATTTCTTTCTGTGGTAGACTGATTGCCAACAATGGTTAAAGAACCGAATCTGTCTTGCTATTCAACTCATAGCTGGAGGGAAAAAGAGATGAATTTAACTTTCCCAGGGGTATTTGCATGTAATGCATAGAATTTGAATTTGGCTGTCTGATTTTTTTCCTTCTGAGTTAATATCCATTGCACCACAACACACATAATACATTGCTAAACATCAGATTAAATTTTTGATGCATTGTGTACAAAGTTTGTTTTTTTTTCTTGGATGTTGCTTTGCAGAAGTTTACATTATACCAACCCACACACACGTATATGAATCCATTTTAAAACCTTGTAGTGTGTGTGTGTGTGTGTGTGTAAAAAAAATTATTTTCACCCCAAGCAAGGCAATAAAGCCACTAAGACACACATTGAACAGTGAATGAACAGAAAATAACAATTTATGTTACATTTCAATTTTTAAAGATCAAAGTCGACATGGAAGTTAGAAACCAGAAGAGAGTTCGACAAATGAAAAGTACAAGAAAAAAACTGTGAGCCTAAACCTTATAGTCTCATCCAGTATTTCAACTGTAAAATTATGAAATATTGTCTCTAGTCTAGTACTGCACTTAATTTCATAAAGTCTACGTACCAAAGAGGAAAGTTTATCAGAAGAATTACCATGAAAATATTTATAGAAAAAGCACAGGGAAGCTACATTATTGCGCTGGGAAAGTGACTGAAACAAAGATGCCAGGTCATGACCAATGTATTGGAGATTCTCTTTTGGATTTTATTAAGGATCACTAAATATATAGTAGAAACAGTTAATATGTGGCAGCACTATTCAAAGCACGGATGAATAGTCAGCCAGTTAAGTGCTATACATGATACATGTTTAGATGTTCATGTCTCTTTCAATTCATGACTGACAAGAAAGGTTTTTTCACAGTAGGTTGCCAGGCTGGTTGCTAACCAAGTCTATAGAACCAAGTCTGTTCTATTTAATTCATAGGTGGGGGAGTAGAGATGGATTCATACCAATCCTAAGAGTATTTGCACGTAAAGTGATTGTATTGAAAATGACTGCGATTAGAACTTGTTTGTCCAGTTTCTTATCCTGAGGCATTATTCATTATACTACAAAGCACATCAGAGCTCATGACGGCTTGTCTCCACTGTATGGGAGATGCAGGTTCGAATCCTGCTGAAAGATAGATATTTTCCTAATGAAATTTCTCAAATATTCAGGCCTCTGTGTGTGTGTGTGTGTGTGTCTCTATATATATATATATATATATAAAAATGTAAGTTTCATTAAAAATGACAGACAAGGTTATGGTTAAGTTTTTTTAATATAATTTTTTATGTGATCTTTTCAGAACGTCAATTATATCAAAATTGTACAAATGTTTTATTTATCCAATCACTTTCAGCTATACTTTTAGCCATTATCAAAAATGAATTTCATTTTACTTTTAATTAAATACATAGATTTTGTGTATGTATGTACAGTCATAGGAATGTTTTATATTTCATGATAAGCACATTGTGGCAATGTTCATAGTTGATATTGTTGAGTATTGGTTTTTATTTCTTATTAATAATGCTTCCATTCTTGTTAGCCTTTTTTTGCATGTAGAAGATGTTATTATATTTGCATTATCAACAAGTACCTTACAGATTGTGCGTTGTGGTACAGTGGATATCGGCTCGGAACGAGAAACCGGGGAGCCGGGTTCAAATTCCAGTTGAATCCATTGTATTCACTTATGCACAAATACCCTTGGGAAAGGTATTAAGCCGCCTATTCCTTCCAGTTATGGGTTAATTAGCAAGACAGATTGGGTTCTATAGCCTTGGCTGGCAACCAGTCTATCACAGAAAGCAATGGCAACCTACTGCGGGATAATCTTCTGCCCAGTCAGTCATGTCTCTTTCGAGACATGATTGTCCAAGCGTGTATCACGTATGGCACTTAACTGACTGACTGACCTTACAGATAGTTTGGTAAGTCTCTATGGGTGTTGAAATGAGATCTAATAAAGCTATAGTCAGAGGTTATATAATATTGTTTAAACATAAAAAAAGGAAATATTAAGAGTCGTATCAATCATTGGCTTGTTGACAATGTCTGGTGAAAGTAGAATTGCCTTATTTTGTCAAGTGAAATAGAAGGATGTGCATTGTGGTGCAGTGGATATCGTCTTTGAATGAGAAATCCATCTCTTCTATAGTTAAACAGTAGGACAGATTAGGTTCTATAGTGTTGGTTGGCAACCAGTCTACTGCAGAAAGCAATGGCAACCTACTGCCCAGTCAGTCATGTCTCTTTGGAGACATGATTGCTCAAGCATGTGTAGGAATCTTATAGAACAACCAGCCAGTAATCAACTAAAATAGAAGTTGAGTCCAACTGACCAAAAAAACCACCAAATTGGTAGGTGGTTTAAATAATAACCTGGGAGATTCCATTCTGTTCATTGAGCTCCATAAATATTGAGCACAATATCCACCATTTGTCTTTGGGCTACATAGGGACATGTATTTAGTTACAACCTACAGTGTTCCCCAAACTGCTAGTCTGTTGGTACGGAAAATTACACCAGAATTTTTACGTGAAATCTTTGTTACTGTGAGTACATCTTTTTGTTAAAGTGTTTTGTTTGTGTTGCCCATTTGTTTGATTTTGGGACGTTTTTGGAAAAAAAAATTTACATTGTGAGGGTGGGGGGCAAGCCAAAGTATGGCTTTGTCTCCCAAGCCGTCTACATCCGCGGCTACTCCAACGGTGACACCTTCGCCGTTGGTTTGGAAGAATGCACCGACAAAAAAAGGACGGAAATTATTACCTGCAAATGCAGGAAAAGTACAAGCCATTCTTCAAAGATAATGAGCTTATCATCATCCCTGAAGTTGGAAAAGAGGTTGCCACTAGGACAATTTCCCTGCTGACGTCTGACCCAAAAAGTAGGAAATTTGTGGGCGTCAGTAGGGAAAGTATGGAGGAAACATTAAAGAGCCTGGGCATCAATCCAAAAGTGCTGGCAAGAAGATCTCGAGCCATGTGGGATGTTCTCCTTGGCTCGGAAACTGAAGCAAAAAAATTATCAGGAATGTGCCTACAAGCTAAAGGTGTGCGCTTTCAGACAGAATATATGGATACAAGGTGCACACATATAATGGTACATGGTGTGCCTCTGGAAATCCACTGCGACCACATTGGGGCCTATTTGTCACAGTTTGGAGTGGTGGAGGAGGTAAACAGAGTAATGAGCAAAGCTGGGATACCAACAGAGGATGTCAGCACCTACGTTATCGTAGATAGATCAAATTTTCTACAAGTACCTGACGTCCTCCTATGTAATGGCCGAAAATTATTTGTAGCCGTGGAAGGTCGCAGACTGCATTGTTAGTATTGTGGAGCAGCAGGCCACATGGCAAAACTATGCCCCACTAGGAAGCAAATAGAACAGAAAGAGACAGCATCTGTAGTTCAAGGATCATCAGCAATGATGGTGGCACCAGCGGTGCAGCCCGAAAAAACGGCTTCAACAGAGTGGACCGAGGTAGGGAAAGTGAGGAAAAAGACAACCTCCTCTCTTTCAAAGCAGGACTCATTGTCCAAGAAGGCTGCTTCTCCCTCCAAAAAGGAGAAGAAGACAGAACAACAGCAGCGACTACTACTACAACAACAACAACAGAAACTACAACAACAACAAGGTGAACAGCAGATGCAAAAGCAGCAGCACATCAGCAACCAAGCCAGGAGCAGTGATGGAGGTGGAGGATATGCCACCACCATGCTCATCTTCTATGAAAAGGTGTCGCGAAGATGAGGAAGATGGGACAAAGAAAAAAAAATGGACTTTGGTGAGTGTGATAGGGGGAAAGAGTCAGGGCTATTACCAAGACTCTATCCGCCCCAGCTTCACCGGAAAGAACTTGCCCAATGATAGGGAGGAGTCAGTTTTCCTCTCTCGTAAGTCACATTTCGTCTTGCCTCCCCACACCTTCCCCCAAACCAGAGACACCCTCTTCCCAGCCAGAGGCTCCTCCTTCCCAAATGGAACTACCATCTTCCCAACCAGAATCACCCTCCCCAAAAGCCGATTATCCCCTCCCCAATATAGAAAAGTCCTCGCAAAAAGAGGAAAAGAAGAAAAGGAAGAACCCCTATAGCCATCCAGAAGTCTGCAAAATAGATCAGCTGGCCCTGGAAAAGGACGTTAGCACACAGAAGGCGGCCCTGCTAAAGCCCCTTTTCAAACTTACCTCAACTGACGGCAAGTCAACTGAAAACCCTGAGAATTTCCCTGAGGCTCCCTGGGTTTTAACCCTCATTAGAAGTACTGGAGGAAGTTTGAAAATTTGGGACTTCCTCCAGGGAGCCATAGAGGTATATCCTAAAATCAAGATGGCCCAGATGGCCACTAACTATTTAAAAAAATTGTCAAATTATTGTGCCGGGAGGGCCCCTGTTATCCTTCACCCCTCGTTATATAGGGCGGTAAAACTAACTTTCCCCATGGACGTCAGTGGAATTGTCCTGGATGGACGAATTACATCCGATATTGGAACTGGTTCTCTGGGACAATCCGTCGGGGTCCCTGCTCTCACAGATTTTCGCTCTGTATGTGACCAGAAGTAATTTTCTGCTTTCTTTTTCAGGTCTAAAAGATGTCAATTAAGTTAGCCAGTTTGAATGCAAAGGGCCTTAGGGATCAGAGTAAGGCTGCCCGCCTGCTTCGGGACCTCTTGTCCTTCAGCGTGGATGTCACTGCGATCCAAGAGACTTACTTTGTTTGCAAGTTGATGCCCGTGTGCTGTCTAATGACTTCGTCGTCTATTCAGCATATGGGAACCGACTGGCCAGAGGAGTTTCTTTGCTGGTTAAGCGTACCCTGGACGTGAAGGTGTATCTTGTCCATGTCGGTGCCGAGGGCCAGCTGATTGTGGCTGATATTGCAGTGAAAAGCAATGCGTTTCGACTGGTTGCAGTTTATGCGCCCAACAACCGGGAGGAGCACATCTTGTTTTTTCGGCGGTTGGAGACCTTCCTGGTGGATTCAACGTGACTCGTTTTAGTGGGTTTCTGGAATGCCATCCTGGACCCCAAGTTGGATAGAGGGTGGGGAGCTAGAGGGATGGCATGTGATCGTAGCTTGGTTGATCTCATCGAGGACTTCGGTCTAGTCGATAGATACCGGGTCGATCACAAAGGTGGGAGAATGTGGATGTGGGCTCATAGTTGGCCTTCTACCAAGGTGGCTAGCTACCTTGATAGAATGTTAGTTGGTAAAGCCGACATAGATCTTTTAGATTGTCCCACATTTCACTGGTTAGGTTACTTGGACCACAAACTCGTTTGTGCCTGGGTAAATTTAGAAAATAGTGTTAGAATGGCTGGTTACTGGAAGTTCAATGTGTCCTTACTGGACAGGCGGGACTTCCAGTACCAGCTAATTAACTTAGTGCAATGGGCGTTAACTGGGGAAGTCATCGGGAATAAGTGGTGGGAGAACCTTAAGAATAGTATTAGGTCTTTCGCCACCAAGTTCAGCAAACGGCTCAAACTAGATAAGGCTGACATGGTGAAGACACTTAGAGCTAATTACTCCCGGGTGGTGGCTGATAGGGATCCTTTAGAGATAACCATAGCTAAGGAGGCCGTGGAATGGTTGAATAGCGATCGTTACATGGGCCAGGTAGTTAGACATAAGTTAAGCAAGATGTCTTCTGAAGCTGTGAATATGGGCGCAGAACTGCACAAAGAAGTGATTCGCTGAGGAGGCGACCAGTACATTCGAGAGGTTCGCAACCTCGGCGGCATTTCGAGATCCTGTTTACCAAGGAGCCTGGTCTCCGTGATGAGGAGTTTCGTAGCTATTTGGCTGACTTCCCCCAGCTTTTGCTGGCTGATGCAGCTAGTTGCGAGGGAGAGATTACAGAGGGTAAAGTCTATGTGGCTTTGAAGAAGGTCGGCAGAAACAAATCACCGGGTCTCGATGGTTTGCCCTATGAATTGTACTTGAGGCTGTTGCACATCTTTGTCCCAATTTTGACTGTTGTGTTCAACAACTGGTTCCGGCAGGGGTCCATCCCCAACCTGTTCACTAGGGGTGTGATCACGCTGTTGAGAAAAGGCAAGGATGTGGGGAGGGAGCTAGAGGGTTACTGGCCCATAACTCTGCTAAACACAGAGTTAAAGATTTTGGCCAAGATCTTGCAAAATCGTTTGCAATTAGTTGCCAAGTCTCTGTTGGGACCTGAGCAGACTTGTGCTGTGAAGGGCCGAACAATTCAGAGCAACCTGCATCTGATACGCACGATCATAGAGGGGATAAAAGATGATGGACAAGCCGTGCTGATCCATTTAGATCAGTCCAAGGCATTTGATAGGGTTGACCATCATTACCTGGCGGCTGTCCTGCAGGCAGCTGGATTCAAAACCAACTTTCGCCACTGGATTAGCCTCCTGTATCCATCCCCCACGGCTGTGGTACAGGTGAATGGAAAATTATCGGGCATTCTGGCGCTGTCTAGGTTGGTCCGACAGGGTTGTCCACTGTTGCCCCTACTTTATGCTTTGGCGTTGGAGCCCCTCCTTCACCGGCTAAGGGACAGGGTGTGCAGTACGGCCCTATGTGGAATCGCTGTCATTAGTGGTGCTCGAGCCAGGGTTTTCGCGGATGTCGATTACGTCACTACTTTCGTGTCCTCCCGGAGTGACATCGAGGTGGTACAGAAGGTGCTTGAACAGTACGAACAGGTGACAGGGGCCAAGATTAACCGCAACAAGGTGTCCGGATTGCGGTTAGGTGCCTGGAAGGGTGTTACCCTCCCAGGGCCCTTCAACTGGACGGCCAGCCCGGTCTGCATTCTTGGAATGTGGTTCGGGCCCGACCTACAGTTGGAGAAAAATTGGTCTGAAGTACTGGCAAAGGTAGACATATCAGCCAAGACTTGGCGTTGAAGGAGGTTGTCCTTAAAGGGTTTGGCTGAGGCATGTGCTACATACGTCTTTCCCATTATCCTTTACCCGTTGTCAGTACTTCCACTTTGTAAAGAGTGTAGGAAGGCGATCGAGCGTTTGCTATTCTTCATTCTGTGGAGAGGATGCAAACACTACATCGACAAACGTGTCTGTTACTAACGTCCATGTCATAGGGTTTCTGGGAATGCCATACCTGATGGGCCATAAGGTTGCATCAAGGTTGGTTTTTCTCAGGCGAACGATTTTGGAAGACTCGTTGCTTAGGAGGATAGGCTAGGGAACATGTCCCTCACTTACTATCACTCCCCTCATCTCGAGGTGGTGCCGTACACCTTGAGGGCGATTGAGTTTTCTCCTCGAATGTCTGGCGGCCCTGTGGGCCATTCCATGGTCCAGTGACCTTTCACGGCCTAGGAGAGTCTTCTATCATGAGTTAGTGGAGGGCGTTGCCAAGGATTCATTTCATGATGTGCTGCGCTTGTCGGAGGATGAGTTTTGCTCGTTCTGGGCGCTCGTTCTGGGCGCCAGGTAGTGATTATCTCAGCAACTCTGAGTTTTCGCTCACCTGGCGATGAGCTTGGAATCGGTTGCCTTTTAATGACAAGGCCTTCATATGGGGCCTGGTGGATTTGCCAGATTGTGAACGCTGCAACTTCAGCTTGGAAGAAACGTCTTCACACGCCTTCTACCATTGTTCGTGGGTTCACCCTCTATGGGAATGGGTTGGCGAGTTGACTGCTCGTATTGTGCCGCGGTAGCTTGTGCTCATTGATCGTGCATTTGCCTGCGACAATGTGTCACCCCCGTTTTCTGGGATGAAGCATATGGTATTTCTGTCACTGCTAGCCACAGCTCGAATGGTGATTTGGATGACACGAAAGAAGGAAGTCTTGCAAGGTCAGCGTCTTTCACATCAGGATCTGATCCAATATTTTGAGCATCAGCTCAAAATAAAGATTAGAACTGATTGGAAACATTTGACTTTGACAGACTTCAGCAAAAGGAGGGTAAATGTAGCAAGTCTGGTTCGCTTGAACGGGGCTAGTCTTGATTTTCTCTTTTAGATCTACTGGTTACATTGGGGTGGATTCCTGTGGAACCCTCCCCTAGTTAAGGTAGCTCTCTTTTGTGTACCTAGTTAAAGTGAATGAATGTGTTCCTAGCCTGTACCTGGCTTTCTCTTTTGTTATGATCCAAGTCGAGATTCCCAACCTCCCCAGTTTGTTTTGGTCTCCTTTTATCTTGGCTGGTTCAGCTTTTTATTATCCCATTCCATTAATTTTTTTTTACCCCCTCCCCACTCCCTTAATGAGTGTGCTTCTTGATTTCGGCGTTTGGCGGAATACAGCGGCCACTCTTTTTTCTGGGATGGACGGTTCTTACTAACATTAATTATTATTTTAGTTAAAAATTTGTTGTATTTTCAGTTTATTTTTGGGTGCATTCCCCTCCCATCATTTCATTTTTCATTAAATGTTTTATGTTATATTGTACATAGCATTGTACATATTATATTGTATATAAATACATTTTTATTGTCATGGGTTATTACCCCACTTTTTTTTGGTGTCTTTTGTAAGTTTGTGGCATTGTGGTGTATGAAGGATTGGGAGTTGATGGATGAGTTCTTGTGGTGATTGTGCAAATTGTAATGAGTGAATGGGTCGTGATAGAGTTTAGCTAGGTATAAGATAGTTAAGTGAGGACCAACCTCTTCCCCTTCCCTTTTCAGCTTTGTGCCACAATTTTTGTATTTCATGCAAAAATAAATAGTGTATTCAGTTACAACTCTGTTTATTTTTGTCTGACAACTGGATGCTAGTTGGACACATCAGGAAGGTGAGTCTCACAATCTTGAATGTTCACCTTCCTACAGGGAGACAAAAGAAGATTACCATGTTGAAATTTGACTTCTACAGCGTGTATCACGTATGGCACTCAACTGACTGAAATAGATGGGAAGCAATAAAAGACCAAAACCCAAGTTTAACACCTCAGAATTTTAGGGGTTGACTTACATGCCAGCACCTATAGTTTGTATATACTCATATACACAATAAGATGACCCACATCAGTTTACTGTTCACATTACCCTGAAAAATTTTAAGAAATTTGAGAAGTTTTAGTATCAAACAAGGATTTGACCAATCAATTTTTTTAGTGTAAATTTACATTTCAAGATGTTCCAATTTCTTCATGTAATTTTTGTTGCTGGGCAGGAAGTTAAACAGCATCAGAACAAAAACTAAATAAGTCCTAATCAATATTTAAACTTCTTAATATACCTAAATTAAATATTTGATTAGTTTTTAGATACTGGGGTCCCATAAATTATTCTGTATTCATCTTGTATTCAAACTATTTCAGTTGTAAATGCTCCTCTTCTTCTAGTACATATGAACATGACATTACGTTTATAATGTTTCTGATATTCACTTCCTGGTAAAATAATAACATCTCTATTTAATGAGAAATTTTGGCTCACGTTCTACTTAAATCATTAGCCAAATCAAAAAGGAGTTTCAGGACAAATTCTGATGTTTGGTCATTTCATCAGATTTTGTGAAGTTATTTAGAGTGAAAACTTTTCAATATTGACCCCATCCTCCTAACCCACCAAATATAAATATGAAAGTAACTTCACATGTTTCTGAATTTCTGTCTGAATTATTGTGATGAATAAAGTTCTTGTAGGTAAACAATCAGTATTCAAGAAATATATATATTTTTTTTAATTTATTTGTTTAAACATTACTTTTAAATGGATACTTGTACTTGAGTAGATGCCTCCTTTTCTTTTTCTTCTAATTAAGCAGTATGTATATTTATTTACATTTACTGGCCTGAATAATTAGGAAATCTTGTTTGGAAAATATGTCCCCTCTAACAAGATTTCTTTTTATGAAAAAAAAGAACATCTACTTAAATAAAAATATTCATTAACAATAATGTTTAAACAAATAGATTATATATATATATATATATATATATATATATATATATATATATTAAACTCTACTCTGTATTGAGCAATCTTTATAAAAGTAAATGCTTGAACAGTGGGTTTTAATCAACATATTCTTTAACTTTTCTGTAATATATATATATATATATATATATATATATATATATATATTCCTCTCCCCTTGAATATTGAATTATCTACAAGAACATTATTCATCACAATAATTCAGGCAGAACTTATTTTTGGCGGTGGGGATATATATGATTCAGATCTAAATAAAGTCTGTAAAGACAAAATAAATAAAAGACAAAAAGAAAACTTGACTTCTCCAAAGTGTTTCATCCCCTGAAATGCATTGTTAAAAAATTTTTCTATTTGTCATATATGTAATTAATTACAATGTTTCATTTATAATTTATTCACTAATATAACTTGAAAATTATTTGACTAAACTATATGACTCACGCAATACTTATTTGGTTTTATTAACTACAATATACCTAAGTAGACCATAATTATTTGATTTTAATTCTAATCTAAACATTCTAGCCCCTTTACTTTGAGGTAGTAAAAAATCAAATTTAAAAAAAAAACCTGAAATCCAACCGGCTGTGAAAAATTGTCTACCTATTTAAATAATGTATGGTCTCACTATGTATCTTATCCAGATAAAATTAAAAAATGACATGCCTTAACACCAGGCTGCTCTGCTTTCTTTCGCAACATAAATCTGCAACTTCATAGTTCAACTTAATTCTCATTTATGATTGAACAATATTGACACACCTATAAGCATATTCTGCAACTACCACCCTTTCATTTACTAAATAATCATGAATTCAACTTGTATTTTCTAAATAAATCATTTTCAACATTTATTTTAAAATATCACCTGAAGAACAGTATTGTTCTGAAACATGAAAATTTTTGTGTAGTGATATAACGCTTATATATATATATAACTAAATTTTTTTTATTCAAAATTAACATAGTTTACATTGAAACATGGAAATTTCTTTGTTTCAAGATTTTTTACCTCATAATCAGGCAATGTTAGCTCATTGTTGTGAAAATAAATATATATATATATAATCTGATTTTTTTATCTGACATTCCTTCCTATTATCCAAATGTTATTTTGTGGGCCCATGTTTGATTAGACACTCTGTTTTTTTTTTCTTTTTTGTTTATAAACTGTGTGATTTAAATCTAAAGAACTGAACATCCAAGAGTCTTAATAAACAAAATATGCTGCAAGTTCGAACACTGCTGAAAAGCACTTGGTCTTTAATGAGTCACTCGAATGTACAGGCCAGTAGACATAATTCATTGTTTTGCAAAAAGAAAAGAAAAAAATTATGGCATTTCTTAAACATGGGGTATCTACATAATAACATTTAGAGTTGTCGGAAAAAATAAAAATATTAAAAAAATTTAAATTTGTGTCTTGTAAACAGATCTCTCAGGAAGCTTAATAAAATGAAACATGTTAGATTAAAGCACTTTAACTACTTTGTTCTTTGCATATTCTATCTATCTATCTATCTATCTATCTATCTATCTATCTATCTATCTCCCTCCATATATAAATTTGTCATTATATATGTATCAGTATTTAAATGTTTAGCTTAATCTGGTATACTGCCAAAATTTTGATACACTCGATAAGGATCAAACTATCAAAATTAATGACAGTGAAGCACACTTTTTTTCCATACCAATGGCTTGTCTGAGAGTAATTTTATTGCAATATATATATGTTGTAAAATGATATATGATATAAAACTATATAATATGATAAAATTATAAGTAGTATGAAACAATAAAAACAAAAAGAAACAAAATGACATCAGCAAGACTGTATACCATAACAGAGATTTAAAAAAAAAAAACTAATTTCAGCATTTCATGTGTATGTGTAATCATATCAACATAAACATCACTTTATTCTGATCCAGTTTTAAAGGATGAAATGAATCACACAGAATTTTTTTTTCATTTATAATTATGTTTATGAGAGTTTTTTTTTATTGTTTGGAAAGAAAAAACATGTTAATTAGAAAAGAGTTTCTTCTTTAAAAAATAAAAGGTACTGACTGTCCATTTTATGATAAATATTAATCTCAGAATTCTTTGAAAACATCTTCTTTATGTGCCATGTCCTTTCAGGACGTGGGTGATCCTGAACTTCGACTTATTCTTATCCTTTGTCTCTCTTAACACTTTCCTTCTTGGTAATTCTCCCAAACCCCACTCCAGCATCCACTTGCTAAAGCTCATCAAGTATATCTCATATTTGCTTTTCCCTGTCTCTCTTTTCCTCTATCCACCATAGGAGTATTAGACTCTCCAAGTCCATCTTTCACATTACGTGTCTTAGAAACTTCAACTGACTCTTCCTGATGTTAAGTAGAAGTTTCCTTTTCGTTTCCATTCTTTCCAAAACCTTGTCATTGCTCAGAGGTTCAGTCCATGTTATCCTTAGAATCCTTCTGTAAAGCCACATTTCTGTTGCTTCAAGTCTCTCCTTAATCTTTGAGGAGATTGTCCAGCATTCACTGCAATATAGGAGGACAGATATCAAATAACAGCCCAATACTTTTCTTTTTTTCCAAAAATATCTTCCTATCTCTCAATATTCTGTTTAGCTTTTGAAATGCAACTTTGACTATGCCAATATGCCTTTGAATTTCAGTATTATGCGTTCCGTCCTCTGTTAGAGCACTTCCCAGGCATTTTAAATTTCTGCAAATGTCCATATTTGACTGTGTCATGGAGGTTCAGTGCATATTATCTCCTGAACCCCATGACCAGGGTACACCCAAGTGTGATTGGGAGCCCCAGGCAGTCCTTTGCTATCTTACTTTAATTTGTAGCGCATATACATGTAAGCACAACTGAGTATTAAAGGATGAAAACTTTTTTGTGGATTTTAACATCACTTGTGTTTTTTTTTTATTTATTTTTTTCTAAATCTGTGAATTTGTTTTGCTTGAGCTAAGTCTCACAAAGACTTGACATAAAATTCACTAATTTCTTATATATAATGTTGAATGTGCGAAAACTATTCAACTTTTTAACAAGAAAAATCTCAAGTTGATGTTAAAAAATTGTTGCAAAACATTGTTGATTTAAGATTCAGTGGTTTATTATGTCTCTAATTTGTATTTAGATACATTGTATTTATTTTCAATTTCTCTAGTTGAATTGTTTACCTATATTGCATATGATACATTATTGTACATAATTAGGTTACAATAAAATTTATAATTATATGAATACTAACGATAACTGAGATGTAGTAAAATGGGGTGGGTTTATATCATACATTCATACCAAATCTGACTTGTACTACCTTCAACCCTTCACCCGAGATGGGGCCAAGCTTGATTGGGGACCTAGGATAGTGATTTGTGATCTTCGCTATCTTATTTTTTCTGCTTACATTTATATAAATTACATATTAAATTAAGCATATTTGACTATTGAATTATGAAACATTTTCGTGGAATAAAGAACCAGATAAAGTTCACTAATTTTTTAAATCCATAATGTCGAATGTGTCAAAATTAACTTTTTAACAAGGAAGATCTCAAGTTAATGTTAAAAATTGCTGCAAAACATTGTTGATTTAAGATGGGCTGACTCTGTCTATACTTATAAACATTATCACCAATATTGAGCATTCTACCTTTATAAATATACCAAATTTTAAACACACACACAAACATATATATATATATATATATATATATATATATAGTCATCCGCAGACAGATCTGTTTGGCTGTATCACAGCTCATCAGTACAGTTAGACTCCAATTGCTACACAACCCAGGCTTGAAACCCGACCGATTTGGCGTCAGGGGGCATTCAGTGGAAGAAGGCAGTCTTTTTAGTGCATATCTTATTACGTGCCCAATAACTAGTGTGCTCAAATTCATTTTTACTGAATGAGCGATGCGTACACGCTAGAGTGGCTACTGTTTTTCAAAGTCTACCTTTCTTCTAGAGTGCTCAATCAGGGTGTTACTTGTCAGATGATGAAGAAAGTTTTTTCTTGCACATGACGATTCTATCTTGCATAAAACTCAGACTTGTGCTACCAGTGATTGGGTGGGTGTAATGTGTATTCACTATTAATATAAATTATACCTCTGTTATTAGACATTGAGCACTATTTTATTGACATCAGCACTCTGTGTGATATATATATATATATATATATATATACACACACACACACACACGGGTTGATTATAGGTATTTGCAGGCTAACCCATTCTTATTTAGTAAAATTTTGATATAAAGCTTTCATTGTATATAAGGTTATTTGCTTAGTATTTTAGTTGCTTAGTTATAAGAAGTGTTAGCTCAGTTTTGCCACATGTTTAAAGCGTCCAGTGAGGACCAAATTCACAATTCATGATCTACAAATCAAACTTGCTGATCATTACACTATAATGCTTATGTTTATAAAAAGTCACAGTAATGATTTTTCTACAATGTCTGCCGTATGTAATCTAAATAAATTTACCTTTTTTTTTTTCTTGAGGAAATATGTGTGGGTATAGAACTGTTACAAGATTTACAAATTTATGTGCATCTGTAAATGCATTGAAATATGCAATACACCCCCTCAGCTCTGATTCATGATTCGATTAATTTGTTTTGAGCAGAAAAAATAGTCTTCATTGTTTTATGATTTGTACTGAAAATAATGGTGAAAATAATGATGATCTGTGCTGAAATAATAATAATAATTAAATAACTAGTCACTTGGAAATTATTTTAACAATTATTTTTTTCTTTTCATTCATCAAATTTCTCATATCAAAAACCATGTCAATATGGTGAAACTGGTTTATGCATGTTGACCAAAACTGAAAAGTCCAATTTTCATTTGTCTAAGGCAAGAACCTTCCAAAATCTTTTAAAGGAAAAATGTTTGCTCCTACACTTTTTTATTTTTTTAAAAATCATATTCTCTTCATTCGCCACAGAGAAAATGCCATTTTTTTTTTCTGCATGACATGTGCATTGTGTTCTCTTCTTCTCTTTGTATGCACCCCTCTGTTACCTTTTTGGTCATGTGATGTAGTCAGGATGACAACTGTCTGCTCTGGTCATGTGTGGAACGGAGGTAGTCTTGATAATGCTTGAGTACATGTGAATTGAGAAATTACAACTCTCTCTACACTTGTTTTTTTTTTAACAACATTTATACCTTAGGCTGCAGATAGAACTGACTTCGTTTTACACTTTCAGACTCTTTATTACAAAACATAAATCTAAATTTTAAATCTGCATTCTAACACACACACACACACATATAATATATTCATGTACTAGAATTTGTTTATGCCTCATGGTTGATTAAAATCATTTCTGTATGTGCATGCGTGTTAAAGATGCCTGTGCATATTTTGAAACACATTTTATGCATGAAAGTGCAATTTATCAAAATAACCGATTGGAATGTGTATGTGTGTTGGGTATATGAGTTTTCTTCTTTCTAAATTTATTGTATATTCATTTGGAATTGCTTCTCGAAGCCAATATATTTTGAAAGATTTTTATCAATACAGATCTATTTAGATGATTTTATTTGAGTCAAACATTAATCGTTTTAAATCTAAGAAATTTTTGTTCAGTAATAAAACTCCTCATAAGAGAATATCTGATGACACATTTTATGAAAGCATGTTTGTGTAATGTTCAGTAGGTAGGAGTTGTTTTATCAATATCATGTCTCGATCCATAGATGTGAAATTGTGTTTATCAGCTTATAAGACCCAATGTAAAAATGTATATAGATATGTAAGAAACCCCTAAATTAACGGAAATGCAAAAATAGATGAAGTGGATTCTACACCAGTAATTTTTGGAAGAGGGCAAAAATCATGCATTTTTGGAGGCCAGTTGTACTATACATGAAGAAATATAACTAATCCTTACTTTTAAATTAAAAATAATTTTAAGACTCTTTTTGATAAAAAGCTTTAAAGTAATGAGATTATTTAGTTAAGTTTTTGAAAATAAATATTAAGATATATATTTTTGCTTAAATATATAAGCAGTTGAATGACAAAATAACGAAAATCTGCTATATTATGCACTTTGTCAGTTTTGAAGGATTTCTTTCAAAGAATGAAATGTGTGACATAGGATGTTTTTTGCATTTTTGTCTTTCGAATAGTAGACAGAAAGGGTGACACACAAATTCAAAGGTACATTGGTATAGCTAAAGATGTATTCCAAAATCTAAGCAGAATATTAAGAAACAAAAATAAAATTTTGTTAGAAACAAAGAAAAGAGTTCAGAATTTTTACATATTATCAGTCTTCCTATAGGAATGCTAGATAATCTCTTCACAGATGAAAAAGAGACTTGAAGCAACAAAAATGGTGTTCAACAGTAGGAAACCATTAGCTGAACATGTGGGCAACTAAAAAAAAATTTAGAGGAAAGGGATACAAAGAGAAAACTTACACTTGACATGAGGAAGAGATAGATGAGATTTCTAGTGCACATAATGAGGAAAGAGAGTTTAGAAAATTTGATACCCAGAGGAGAGATTGAAGACAAGAGAGAAAGAGGAAAGCAATGCATAACCTACTTAGTGAGTAAATGGATAGCAAAACAAGGTGTTGGAAAGATAAAAAGACAAAATTTACTAAGAGCTACAAGAACCTGGAAATTGTGGAGAGTCATGATCGTCTACATCCATAAGGGGCATGCCACTTAGAAGATTACTACCCACTATTAATCTGATACATGGATTTCCTTATATCATGTCTTTCATATATACACACACCCCTACCTCCAATCAGTGGTTAATCTACACAGGAAATGGCTCCAAAACTAAACTGCTCTTTTTTAACCACCATAGAGAAACTTTCCTGCCAACCATCAGCATGGCTGATGCAAGTCTCCTGGAGAGCAACACACTGCGTCTCCTTGGCCTCACTTTTTCAACTGACCTGATGTGGAACAATTGTATTGAATCTATAGTTGCATATACTGCTCGGACAGTTGGGTCTCTCTATCAGGCCAGATAATTTTTCTCTTTAGAATCCTTCTTTCACATTTATAAATTTACCATTTTTTCATCCATTGAATACTGTTGCTATATCTGGTTGAGTGCTCCTGCTGTATTTTTTGAGGTTTTTTTTTCGACAAAATCCAAAGAAAGATCTGCAATGTAATAAGTCCTGGTTTGGCATCTCAACTACAATCACTTTCTCATCAACATGACATGGCTTCCCTCTATCTTTTCTATAAATGTTTTAATGGCAACTGCTCTGATGAGCCTTTCTCAATGGTTCCTCGATCATGCGAATTTAAGCAGGCTACTAGATTGGCCTCTAGGTACCACCATTTTACCACTGAAGTAGTTCAATATAACACCACTTCTACTCCAACAGTTACTTTTCTCACACTTTCTGGCTGTGAAACTCCCTTCTGTTTACTTGCTTCACTGATAGCTACAATCTGCAAAAATTTAAATCTAGTATCAATTACTAACTTCTATCTTCTTGAATCCCAAGCAACTTTTATCCTTTCTGTATCCAGTCTTTTCTCTAGCTATAACCACTTGCAAACCTGTAGAGGCCCTGCCTTGCTTGGGGTGAAAAGATTTATATATATATATATATATATATAAGAGAAAATTAAAGCATATTTTCTATGTCAGTGGTCGAATTTTCAAATAAAATTTATGTTGATTTATTTTCTATTAGTACATTGTTATAAAAATGTTTGGTGGCAGTAATTGTGAGTTCAATCCCTCAACCAGGCAGTTTGTACTTTTGTTCAGTTATATTGGAGTTAGAATTAACTAAGAAGTACCAAATAAAGAACTGGGCAAAATATTACTAGACATTCTCAGTAGGACAAAAAAAATTCATCTCGCTCTCTATAGAATCAATGAGTTCAGTTTGAAATTCCCTAAAGATTACTATCAACATCAACAATCATCTGATAAAGGTCGGAGGACACAAATGGGATCGTGTGTGTGTGTGCAATTAATGTAAATATATGAAAATACTTTCAGTTTCAAAAATTATTTTATAGAGATTTATTAAAATTAAAAAAAGGTTAAGTTGACTGGTTTAAAAGATGTTTGCACAACATTTTCTAATGAAATATAATTTTAAATGTTTATGTCTATATAAAAAAACTACTTTAAATTTTATTGCAGTTCACTAATTTGTTGGTTACAAACTTGCTTGTTACATGAAGTCCCAAGTATATGAAAAAAATTGTTTTGGAGTTAAACGAATGACATTAGAAAATTTATATTATTGCAAACCAATTTAGATCTTTTTTATTAATCATTTCACCCCTAAAAAGCCACTAAGATGCAGAGGGTTACTAAGTTAGAAAGAATACAAGAAAAAGAACAAAAATTAAGGAGAAAGAACAATAAAAGAACAGAAATTAAGACAGAAGATGATGACTGATATGGCATTTAAATCCTCCCCTTATATCTGCAATCCTCAAAAATCGAGATGGAATGCCAATTGCCATCTTCTGTCTTCTTGAACCCTGTTTTTTTTTTGTCCTGTCCTCATTGCTCATTTTGAATCTTCTTCTCTTTCACTCTCTGTAACCCAAGTGATACATATGAGAGAAGGAACTGTTAACATAGAAATTACAGTTTCATCTAGCCATTTCAGTTACAAATTGATGAGACCTTGCAGTCAATCTAGTACTGAACTTAAATTCATAAAGTCTTGGTATCAAAGTGGAAAACTCATCAGAACAATTGCCATGAAATTTACATACTTATTTTGAAAAAAAATTTAAGTTTTTGAAAATAATTATTAAATAATAAATAGAATGTAATCACTAATTTTCTTTGACAAGACTAATTAAGGAATTTGGTTTTAATCACCATACAAATTTTTTGTCAGACTATTTAAATTTTTGGATAAAAAAAAGTAGTTAGCATACTAATTTTCTAACCATATTAATCATGAGTGTCTTGTATATTGTTAATGTTTGAAATTAGATCTATTGATTTCTCCGGGGGAGGACTAAGCGTGGCCCAGAACCAAATTCAAATAAATTAGTCACTATTAAAGATTTCTTTCTTCACCAGAAGTGTATGTGTGTTGCAACTTAATTTCTTCCTGCAACATAAATGATTCAGATTTAGCAGCTCAATTTCAGTCACTTTCTCACCATCAAGATGTCTCTCTCTCTCTCTCTCTCTGAAAATATTTTCAAGGCTTCTTTCAAGCTTCTTTCCTTGATACTCCAACCACATTTACTCTTGCTACTAAACTGACATCTAGGTCCCACCTTTTTTACCTTCAAATGTAATTGCCACTTCTACTCTATCAACTTCTTTTCTCGCAGTTCTCTCCTGTGGAACTTTTTTGTATACTTGCTTCCCTGATAGCTACAATCTCCAAAAGTTTGAATGCAATGTCAATTGCCACTTTCTGTCTTTTTGAATTCCATTAATCTTTTATCCTTTCTTCAATAACACCTTTACTCAATCTTTTCTCTCCTTGAGTCCCATCTTTATCTTATGTTTTTTTTTTACATTCACTGTATCTTGTTTTTGTTTTTTTTTTCCTTCCTGCTCTATGAATGTAATCCCCTGTGCTCCAGTGGTGGTCCTGCCTTGTTTGGGGTGAAACGATTATAAAAAAATAAACACCTAATACATTTGTGTGCAGCTATAAATTAGATTTCAGATATATCTACAAAATATAGCAGAGTTCAAATCTCTAACTGGATTGAGGTTTTAATTTCTATTTTTAAATCTTCCTCTATTTTTTTTCAGAATTTTGGTAAATGATATATGTGTGTGTCATATATTCCAAAAATTTTCTGCTGTACAGTGAATGACAGAGGGGTGCCACAAAAATGATATTGGGATTCCCTAAAATGCCTAAAAATGAACCTTCATTTCCTGTGATATTGATCATCTCAAATGAGTAATGGAGGCTGCTGACTGGCTTTCTTGATGCCAGAAGATTTTCCAGGTGATCACTCTCACTCTCAATCATCAAACACTTTGAGGTGAAGAGGGGAGGAGACAGTGTCATAAATTTTGCACTTTTTCCCACCAGCATTTCAATTCCTGCACTTGCTTTAGAAAAATATGCCAGTCTTGCCAGTCAGTGGCACCAATCTTGCAACAGATGAAGAACTCCATCCCTAATTCTCCTTTTCAAGGTTAAGTTACAATGATTATGTACACAAGTATGTGGGTGTGTGTACACATTCACATACTTTGATGTATGTCGATTTCTATGATGGAAAAGACTGACTGGATGCCATATTGTATCTTTCATGTCATTTCTCATCATAGCCTATTTCTTAGTAGTGCCTGTCGAGCATTATCTGACAGGTTGAACTGATTTGCTAGTTGCAAAGTGCTAGTAATTCTTTAAGTACAGTTATCATGACATGCCAGTGAGGAGAACTTTGTCAGGACTGGTGATAGGACAGTGTTAAGAGAGAGGTGAATTTAAGCCTTTTACAAGTAGATTTGTATGAAGTGAACATGAAGTTCATTAATGTAAGATTCATTAACCCTATTTTCTCTTAAATCTTGCCATGTGTATCTTTATCTTTCCATTGATGTTTATATCATGATTTTTTCCTTTTTTTTTGGTTTTTTACTTTTTTTCCTTTTTTCCTCCCAGAAATAGAAAAAGTTTTTTTTATATCTGCACATCAGTCATTGATGGCTTCAGATCTCAACTCAGTATGTATACAAAGGGCAACTATTTACTTTTGAGTTGATCAGTTTGATAAGGTCAAATTAGCAGCTGATCTCAAAAGTTACTTCAAATCATTTGTTAATTGGTGCAAGGAATGGCTTGTGTTGTAGAGTGACTAACACTTCTGCAGCACTCTCAATGATGGAATGACCCATGGTCTGAAATGGTCTACTTAAGTAAAGAGTAGTAGCTTTCAAGGCATAATATTCCAGTGTCATTTGAGTAATACATTTGGACTGCTTACTTAAGTGGTTATTGCGATCTAAACCTCTCCTCTCTGTGTTCTAAGTTCTGTCTTGTCTGTTATTGTAACTATTGTACTGTTCTGTGTATATCCATTTATCACCAGATATTGTGTTGAATAATACTACTGCACACTCTCTCTGTGTATTGTATCCATCTCGGCAATATAACTGCTTATTTTCTATTAATCATCTGTGAGACCATTTTCTGCTTTCTGTCAGCATGGCTGATTCTAACCTCCAGGAGAGTGCCTCTTGGGCTAACGTTCACTGCTGACATGAAGTGGAAAGATTATATTGAATCAGTTGCTAGGTCTGCTGCTAGGAAAGATTGTTTCACATTGTCATGCCAGACAATTTTTTCTCTAGAATCTCTTTTACATATGTATAAGTCTACTGTTAGGGCGCTCTCCACCTTTTCAACAGTAATGAACTGTTCCAGGCACTATATATGGTGATAGTGCCGGGAGTTTGAGATGGACTTCAGAAGACTTTCAGATTAGTACAGATTACGAGTCAGTCGTGTATTTCAGGTTGTAAACCGGAAGTGATTCGTTGCACTCTACCATGTACAGAGACGTACACTTTAATACCATGTTTTCCTGTATTATACGAACCAACTTTGTAAATACCTTTCTTCCATAATACATTTTCTTATATTTATATTTCTGTTGTTTCGTTGTTATTACCTACACAACTCAACAGTGGCGACAAGCACATTCGACATTCATGTGGAGGAAACACTGAAATTTCAAATTTGTCACACAACTCAACAGTAGCGACATGGATTATTTGATAGTCACTCGAAGAAATAACTCTAAAAATTCAAAATCTCTTCACAACCCAATAGTGGTGACGAAATTATAAAATTGGTCCACAACACAAAAGTGTGATGAAATTTCGACATTCTCAAAAAAAACAAACTCAGTTGCGTTCCTTTAGTACAACAGTGAATTTAGTTTCACAGAAATTTTAAGTCATTGCACCAGAATTGCTAACAACAGTAATTTGGCAACAGATATTCGCAGCAAGAAAACTGTAAGTCCCGTTTTACTTCTTTCTTCTGTGGAAAATTTGATTTGGGTTAAAACTTGTGACCCTCCCCTCTGTGAAAGAAAAATTTTTTTTTTTGGCATTAAGTTGTTTGCTTTAAGAAAAAATTAAAAATGGAACAATTCCAAAATACAATACTTGAACTGATTAAATATCAGACTCAACAACAATTGGAATTACAGGAAAAATTCAAGTAATGCAAATAGAAAATGAAAAAAAACAACAACAAAAATTAGTGGAAATGCAAATAGAAAATGAGAAAAAATGAATTGAAAATGAGAAAATACAACAAAAATTTCAAGAAAGGCAACTTGAAAATGAAATAAGACAACAAAAACTTCAAGAAGAAAACACTAAAAAATACATAGAGCTGCAGGAAGTTTTACATAAAATAATTACTGAAAAAAACAAAAGCTCGGAGGAGAACATGTTCTTGCAAAATACAATAGGGTCTATGATCGAGAATTTCATCTACAATCCCAATGAGGATAGTACGTTTGAGAGATACTGTCTTAGATACCAAGATTTCTATGAAATAGAATGTAAATCGTGGCCGAATAAGAAAAAGATTATCTTCTCTTAAAGAAATTAGTGACATATGAACACAATAAGTTCACGGATTTCATCTTACCAAGGAAGACAAGAGCAATAAGTCTGTTGAAAGAATTGTTTAGTCCGAGGTTATCTTTATTTCACAAAAGGTGGAAGTGTTTGAATCTACAGAAAAATAATGATGAGGACTATACTACTTTCGTGTCTGTAGTAAACAAAAATTGCGATAATTTCAGACTAGCAGAACTGACTGCAGATAATTTTAAATGTCTAGTATTTGTGCTTGGGTTAGTATCTGACAAAGATGCAGATATGAGAAGAAGGATACTAACAAAACTGGAGAATGAGCAAAATATTACGCTACAAAAACTGGCGGATTACTGCCAACAGTGTGTTAGCATTAAGGAGGATGCAAAGAAAATCCAGGAAACCGCTATAGCAAGCATAAAAAAGTTACTAGAAGGACATGTATTCAGTCACGATCACCGAGACGCAAGTATCATTCACCAACGACAGGAAAAAGTGGGAGTAAATATGAAAAAAGACCCCCCCCCCCAACCTTGTTATGGTTGCGGTGAACGTCATTGAAGAAGCGACTGTCCATTTAAAAATAAAACGTGTAAAAACTGCAATAGACGAGGTCATATTAAGTCTAAATGCAGAGAAAAAATTAAAAGCCACATAAAAGTTACAAGATCAGAAGAACAGAACCAGAACATGAGGACATATTTGCAAGTAGAAATATTAAATCAACCCATTAAGATGCAGTTAGATAGTGGAAGTGATATTTCCATTATAAACTTAAAAACTTGGAAGAAACTTAACAGACCAACTTTATTGAAAACAAATAAAGTTGCCAGAACTGTCACTGGAAGAAAAATCAAATTCGAAGGAGAACTAATACTAAATGTTAAGTTCAACAATTGAACAAAAAGAGTGAAAATGTTTATCATGAAAGGTATGAACAATCTTTTCGGGACAAACTGGATAAATGAATTCGACTTATGGGATCTACCTATAAGTGCATATTGCAGAAATATAACTGAAACGACTGACGAAGTTAAAGAATTAAAAACTACGATAAAAAGAGCTTTCCCTAAAGTATTTACAGAAGGTCTAGGGAGATGCACCAAAACGGCAGCAAAAATCCAGTTGAAGAATGATATACAACCAGTTTTCAGAAAGAAAAGAAATACGCCTTACGCAGCAATTGAAAAAATTGATGTGGAACTGGAAAGATTGACAAAATTAGGTGTGATTTCAAAAACCAATTATAGTGACTGGGCCGCGCCTGCGGTTTCTGTGAAAAAGAAATCTGGAGACATTCGTATTTGTGCTGACTTTTTGACAGGGTTAAACAATGCCATACAGGACTTCCGTTATTCTTTACCTAGTCCTGATGAAGTATTCGCTAAACTAAATGGCGGGAAGTACTTCACTAAAATAGACCTCAGTTAGGCATACCTACAGATACCGGTCGATGAGGAAAGTTCAAAACTACTATGCATAAATACACATAGAGGACGATACAAATACGAACAGTTACCTTTCGGAGTAAAAATGGCACCAGCAATATTTCAACAAATTATGGATAAAACGCTGGCAGACCTTGACTTCACTACGGCATATCTCGACAATATTTTAATTAAGAGTGAAACAGTCGAGGAGCCCACAATACATACTCGGGAGATGTTCAAGAGGATAAAAAGATATGGGTTCAAGGTGAAGGAAGAAAAATGTGATTTCTTGCTAGAAGAGATCAGATACCTAGGACACATAATAAATAAGGATGGGAAAAGACCAGATCCAAATCATTCCTCTGTAATCCGAAACATGCCTGAGCCAAAAAACATTAAGACACTTCAGAGCTTCTTAGGTTTGGTAGGTTATTACCAAGCATTCATTCCAAACTTGCACAAGCTGCGAGTGCTTCTGAATGAACTACTTCAAAAAGATAAAACTTGGCATTGGTCTAATGAGTGTAAGAAAGCGTTCGAGGAAATAAAAGATAGACTAACATCAGATCTATTCCTTGCACACTATAACCCCAAACTAGAAATAGTGATAGCTTGTGATGCCAGTGAATATGGGATTGGCGTATGCATCTTACATAAGTGCGAAGATGGCGCTATGAAACCGATCGCTCACGCGAGTAGATCGTTACTACCAGCAGAACGTAACTACTCACAAATAGAAAAGGAAGCACTAGCGATAATTTTTTCAGTGACGAAATTCCATAGGTACATCCATGGCAGGTTCTTTACATTACAAACAAACCATAAACCGTTATTAACCATCTTTGGTTCAAAAAAGGGACTTCTTACTTACACCACAAATTGACTATTAAGATGGGAAACAATACTATTGAACTATGACTTTAAAATACAACACTTATTATCGAGCAAAATTGGTCATGCAGATGGCTTATCCAGACTAATCCCAAAAGTAGATGAACCATGGGAAGATATGGTAATTGCAGCACTGAAGGCAGAAGTGGAAGTACTAAATATGCTAAATAATACTATCAGAGAATTGCCAGTTTCTTTAGTAGAAATAAAGAAAGAAGCTGAGAGAGACAAATTCATTAAAGAGACAAAAATAAAATTAGCTGAGAAGGACCACCGTAGTTCAGAGACATTTTCAATATGTGATAATGTGCTGTTGTATAGCGAATGAGTTGTAATCCCAGAAACTTTGCAGAAAAAGATTCTGAGAGACTTTCATGCAGGACACCCTGGAATAAATTGCATGAAAAGTTTTATGCGATCTTATGTATATTGGCAGGGGATGGACTCGGATATTGCGACTATGGTTAGTAGCTGTAAAGGGTGTGCGCTTGCGGTAAAGGCGCCACAGATATTGCAGAAACCATGGCCAAGAACTGATAGACCCTGGTCAAGGATCCGTGTGGATTTTGCGGGTCCAATCGACAACATATATTATCTGATAATAGTAGATAGCTTCAGTAAGTGGCCGGAAGTATTTCAAATGAAGAGACCAACAGCAGGAAATACAATAAGAAGATTGCACAAATTATTTGCAAGATTTGGAGTCATAGATACATTAGTAAGTGATAATGGATCGCAATTTACGTCGAATGAGTTTAAGGAATTTTGTGAAATGTTCCAGGTAGAACATATAAAAACTCCACCGTACCATCCGCGCAGTAACGGATTGGCCGAAAGATTCATCGACACCTTAAAAAGGGCATTGAAAAAGGCGTCAGGGACACCTACTAAGAGGGCATTACAATTATTCCTACAAGTTTATAGGATAACCCCTAATAAAGCTGTGCCTTCAACACTGTTACCTACAGAATTGATGTTCACCAGAAAGGTGCGATCAGCATTTGATAAACTAATTCCAAGTGAAAAAGTACATACACCTACAATTCAATCTCCAAAACGGAAGTTCAACAAAAATGAAAAAGTTTATTTTAAAAGTTACAGAAATAATAATGCCTGCTGGCTTCTGGGAATAATTAAAGAACGTATCGGGAATATGTTATACATTGTTGAAGGGGAAAAAATTACCCACAGACGACACATCAATCAGATAAGAAAAAGAGTAGCTGAAGAAGCTATAGAGACACTGTCTAGGGTAAATGAGAACATTGAAGAAATTTACGACACGTTCGACTTACAAATGCCGCAAGAAAAAGAAATAATAGAGCGAAAATTGACAAGAAAAAGAAAAGCAACGCAACATTTGGCAGTGGATCCAAAAAGGAAAAAGTACGAAGATTAATGAACTAATCTTATATGGTGATAGTGCCGGGAGTTCAAGATGGACTTCAGAAGACTTTCAGATTAGTACAGATTATGAGTCAGTCGTGTATTTCCGGTTGTAAAACGGAAGTGATTCATTGCACTTTACCATGTACAGAGACGTACACTTTAATACCTTGTTTTCCTGTATTATACTAACATTTTATTATATTTATATTTCTGTTGTTTTGTTATTATCTACACAACTCAACATCTACCATGCTTTGAACATTGACATCATATATATTCTGGTGGTCTTACTATATATTTAGTGATTCTTGATAAAATTCAAAAAAGAATCTGCAATGTCATTGATCCTGACATGACATCTCAGCTAAAGTCAATTTCTCATCACTATAATGTGGCTTCCCCTTTTCTATAAATACTAGATATGGCAATTGTTTAGATAATCTTTGCTCTATAGTACCAAGACTTTATGAAGTGAAGTGCAGTACTAGATTGGTAACAAGGTCTCATAATTTTACAGTTGAAATATCAAGATGTAACTGTTATTTACTAAGTTTCTTTTCTTAACCTTCTTCCAGTTTCTTGCTTTCAAGCCAACTTTAATCTTCAAAAATTTAAATGCAATGTGAATCATTATCTACATTCATCTTGATTCCTCTTCTTTCATTGTTCTTGTTCATTATTGTTTTTCTTTTTCTTATATTTTCACACTAATTAAGCCGTTGTGTTTTAGTAGTTTTATTACCTTGATTGTGAAATGATTAAAAATATGAAAGCTTTCAGACTTTGTAAGTGACTTCCTCAGAACCATGGCTATAAAAAATATCAGAAAGAATCAAAATGGCTGCCATAAAGAAAAAGCTTAATATGAAGACTGGTATAATTACCCTGATTAGGTGGAGGAGGATAAACTGATTTGGACACTTAATCAGAAGAGAATAAAGTTTTGTGTACAAAAACAACTTGCCTGGCAAAAATCATGTGGTAGACCACCTAAGAAATGGGAAGACTATATCAAAGAGGACACTGGAATACCATTTCTGATACATTTAATGAATTGCCTTTAACAGGAAGAAACAACAATTGTGTAAACAAGTCCACAAAGATCTCTTTGAAATTAAGCTATTAGAAGATAAAAAAAATTCATTAGTAAAACATTTGTTAATCTAAAGAAATTCCTTCTCATTATGTAACATGTCTTGTGTTTTTTCAGAAAATTCATGAGGTTGGTTGCAAAAAAACACCATGTGTCAGAAGAAACAATCCAAAAGATTGTCCACAAAGACATCAGATACAAGTCTTATGTGATGAGAAAAGGTCATTTTATGCTAGAAAAGGTGAAGAAAGATTGCTTGATCCCATCTGAGAGGCTCCTAAACAAACTTAAAAATCTAGCAGAGATGTCATTTGATTCTTCTCAGAAGATCACATAATAATCCCTAACATTTGTTTTCCTAGCTCCCCAAAATATTGAACTACTATGTGTGGAACTGTTATGTCGCCAAATATAAATGAATAACTCAACAACAGAATCAGAATATAAGTTGTATTCCACGGAAAGACAGTATGTACAGAAGTGATTAGTAGTATTTACAATAGAAAGATACAAGAGTCCAATCCGTCGTAAGACGTGTGTATACGTGATTACTTCCGGTACACCACTAGAAGTGTGACTAACTCTTCACTGACTCGCACTGACTCTTCAGTAACTCATTAGAGACTCTCAAGTGACTCTTTACCGACCCCCTTGTAGAGAATCCACCATTGCTATATATAGCAATGGGAACAGTCCATTTGTAGTCAAATAGGAGCGCCACCCTAACAGGAACATAGTTAAGAAAGAAGTTAATATGCACCCTCATAACAATAAAGAATCCCTAAAAGCTTCCATAGTTTGAGTAATGTCTCTTTTTCCTAATTTTTTTTTATTTTGTTATTCTATTAACCAATATGATTTTGATATATAGATATTTATATCAGATCTTTTATACACATATTCTACTATACGCCATGTCTCTTCAGGATATTAGCAATTATGTCTCTACACAATTTCCTGTCTTCTGTAGCTCTTAGTAAATTTTGTTCTCTCTTCTAAACCCTGTTTTGCCAAACATTTACACAAGGTCAATAGATAGGTTATGTACTGTTTTACTTTGTCCTTCATCTTCTGTGAGTATCAAATTTTCCAAACCATCTTTTCTCATTATGTACCTTAGAAATATCAACTATCTCTTTCTGATGTTAAATATAGGTATGTATTTTATTTACATTGTTTTCTAAAGCTTCGTTGTTTCACAAATGTTTGCTCTGTGTTATTCTCAGTGTCCTTCTGTAGTACCACATTTCTATTGGTTTGTCTTTTCATCATCTGTGAGGAGACTGTCTAGCATTCACTGCTATATAGGGGGATTTGATATTACATAACAAATTATGACTCTTTACCTGGTAATAAAATTTTCATGGACTAGATATCCGTACAAAATAATCCCTGCATTTCAGTCAAGAAAGTCTTTGATGTTTTAGAGTTTTTTTATTTCTGGAAAGTCTTGAGCAGTTCTCCTTTACTTCAGGGATATTTTTTTTAAAAGTTCAATTTTTCCTAAATTTTTCACATGAATAAACTTTTGATCACTTGATTTCTTGTAAATTTTATTCTTACTCTAAAACGAGTATCAAATTTCTGTATTAACAAAAATTGTGACAAAAATCTTTTTTAAAAATTGTATTTTTCAGCTTTTTCTCTTATATTTCCTAATATAAATTTTATTTTCAGCATTAACAGATAGACTATAGTCTCCATCATTTTTGTTAATATCACATTATTTTCATTGTTGCAGCTACAAGCCTTCATTAGGTGCTTGTTGATCAGAGTAACTTTCAGGGAATTTCAAACTGAACCATTTATTTAATCAATGGAATAAATTGTTCTCATCCTGCTGGACATGTCTAGGAATATCACATGAGTAAATAGGTCTGCCTATCACTCGTTTTACACCCCTCGTCTTTTGAACAATAATAGAGGTTTTTCTTTGTTCTAGTTCCTTCTAAAACCTTTGCATTTTTTTTTTTACCCCCAATAATCCCTTGAACTTTAGAGGCATTATCACCTTGCTTTGAATGAAATGATAAAAAAAAAAGGGAAAAATGTTCTTGTTTAGTGCTGCTCAATTACAACTGAGTCCAAGTTTACCCAGCCCTAGGATTGAACTCACAATTACTATTGTAAATAATGATAAATCCTCATTTCAGAAATTCAGTAATCTATTTGCTTGATGTACCTTGATTTTAACTTTGAATAATGGTTAATAGAACATTTTTATAAATAGTTAAAATTGCTTCTGAACCGAGCCATTTATTTAATCTATAGCAGTAGACATTCCGCTGCCCATGTCTAGGGATACTTTGTCTAGTTCTTTTTAGTACAACTCAGTTATTGCTTGCTTATTTCCATTAAGTTCAAGTACACACTGTCAAGCCCAGAGATTGAACTTAGAGATTGAAATCCTCATTTCAGAAATTCAGTAATCTATTTGCTTGATGTACCTTGATTTTAACTTTGAATAATGGTTAATAGAACATTTTTATAAATAGTTAAAATTGCTTTTTTGTGTCTCTTAGATTTACTAAGAAATTTTGTTTTTAAATTTTTGTCATCAAAGTTTAATGCGCTAGAGAACTGAGGGATTGATTGCAATGGCCATGTTGTTCAAGTCTGAATGGTTGTTTTCATTGAATCCTCCTTTTACAGAGTTTTTCATGCAATATGAAGCATGGACACATGATCTAGTGGATAAAAGCATTGGTTGATTGATCCAAAGAGTTCTGAGTTCAATCCCTGTAGAAAAAACAAAAACTTATCAAGGCAAATTAACTGAAACTAAGACATCCAAAGGTATGGTACGTTTAGCTAGAACAATCTACCTCTGTGGACTAAATAAAAGGTTCGGTTTGAAATTCCAACAAATATCAGCTGAAGAAGGCTGGAGCATACAAAGATTGAAATGTGAATGTGACAAAAAAAAAATATAAGGATGAGGAAAACAACCGAAACAATGTAAATAGTTTAAATGAAGTAAAAAAATTTTTTTAAATGTATTTCATTTGTCTAAATTTAAATCCCATTAAACAAATTGTTCAAAAATTATCTAAACCCAACACAAATATTCTAAGCATATGACTTAGACAAATATTTTTGTGATTTATCTGTTTGGCAGATAAATTTTTTATACTGTTTTAAGCAAGGGGTCCAAATAATTTATTTATCTTTAGAAATGTCCCCGCTTTTCTTCTTGCCTTGTGGAGAAAAAAAAATGAATTTAAAGTCCAACAATAGATAAGTAACTTATTTACATTCAGACTATTGTTCTCATCTTTGTTATCACAAAATTTCAGCCATTATACTCTCTGTCCTTCATCATGTGTATATCAATATGTGTAACCCACAGAGACTTCTGAACCGAGCCCTTTATTTAATTTATAGCAGTAGACTTTCCACTGCCCATGTCTAGGGATACTTTGTCTAGTTCTTTTTAGTACAACTCAGTTATTGCTTGCTTATTTCCACTAAGTTCAAGTACACACTGTCAGGCCCAGAGATTGAACTTACATGAAATTCACAAAATTATGCTTTAAACCACTAGGCTAGTGTAAATAATGATAACTCCACATCCCAGAAATTCAGACAGAAAAATGCTTTGATATTTGTGGTAAGTAAAAGATAAAGTTTATCCCATTTTTATTCAAAAATAGGGAAAATAATCTTTTAAAGATTAGAAGATTCAAAACTCTGGATGACCAGAGCTTGTCTGCTGATTTCTTCTGGATGTAACTGCTTAGTCATATTCAATGCTTTGATAACCAAGCTAGTGATGTTACTTCATTGCCAAACAAACCCATAACTTTTACTAATTGTAATGAACAGGTGTTTCCTCAGAGAGACCCCCCCCATGTCTTGAGTGCCTATTGAAACGTAAGCTCAACCTAAACCTCAAGTTCCTAGTCCTACTATAATGCCTGACTCTTTCTGACATCCTCTACTTTTACCAAGAGCCAGATCAAGACATAAATGGAGTACTGTTGCTATATATGAGCAAAAGCTACACAGTTTTGACTTTACAATCTTGGAGTTCAAAAACACATCTTTATGGGTGATTATTTTCAACCCTATAACTTCTTTCTCACAGATGAAACATCGCAAGCTTTTTGCTGCTCTATTGCTGTTTCTGTGGAATGTGTTCAGATGAACAACATTCGTTAGTTTCACTAGGCCTAACCTGCTAACCACAAACATTGCAATCGATGCTCTAACATTGTTTCTATGGAAAGAGTTCAGATGAACTGCATTCCTTAGTTCCATCATGTCTGACCTTCCCTGTTAAGACCAGCCATGCCACATATATTGTAGTGAACCACTTTTATCCCTTCATATTCCTTTAGTGAGATTTAAGTTTCACTCAAGCTGCTTCTTTTTAAGAGTCACTGCATTGTAGATAGGGTTGTTTCTCCAGTCACTACAATCTTAACCTATTCAAATCTCAGGTTAACTGTTACCTTTCTGATATATATCCATAAATTGTGCCTCCTACATTGTAACACACTATACTTAGTGGCTTTTGTGCCTTGTACAGGCTGAGCACTACTGTGAAATGTCTATCTCCTTAGTTATTTTCTTGTATGCATTTTTTCACTGTATTTCCATGCTTTGTTTCTGTCTTTTAATTCAGCTTAAAAAAAATCCGGATTGATTTGATGTTTTCCTGTAAGATATTCTTAAAAGAGAATGGTTAATACACAAGCTCTCAGAATTATAAATAGAATCATTAACTGAAAATAACATTACAATATTTACGTTATATGGACTATTGCCCTCATTTTTGTTGCCATTTATATGACATTTTGGTCATTGTATGCTCCAGCCTTCTTCAGAAGGCCAGAGTGTACAAATGGCAACAAAGATGAGGACAATAGTCCGAATAATATAAATACTGTAAATACTACCTCATCTCAGAAATATAGACAAATATGAAAATAACATGCTTTAGTATACATATAAAATGTATGTGCTGCACAGATGTATATGTGCATGTGTAATACGCAGATATATATATATATGTGTGTGTGTGTGTGTGTGTGTGTGTAACATACATACATATACATATATCTTTGTAGCATATAAATGTATGTGTTACACAGAGACATGTGCATGTGTGTAACATGCATATATATATATATATATATATATATATATATATATATATAATGTATGTGTGTAGCATATATATATATATAATGATCTCAACTCATTAATTATTAAGCTGAATTTTATTTTCTACTGATCTATTTTAATTATCCGTTACACTGACAATACCAGCATGCTTTCTAAAGTGAGCCTTACCTCTGATTTTCAATAGTATGAACAGACCTGGCCTCACTTTCCGATGATTCAATAAGGAAAAGAAAACTACTTATTTTCATAGCACCCAGTTTTGCTTTATTTTTATTTTTATCTATTTCTCACCACCCTTTCCCACCATTATTCTTGTCTTGTGGAACATTCCGAAATATCAATAGCAGTAACTGCAGTGGCTTTTAGTTTTAGACTCGTCATGTGAGAAGTCACACTTAACAAGAAGTATTTCGTTCTTTCCTTTCCACACCCACATCTTTCTATCTTTTAATATTTAATTTATTGAGAGGCTGAAACTCACTACCACTATCTTCAACAGCAATAGAATACCTGATATATATATATATATATATAATATTAAAGATGGTAATTTAGTGGTTAAAGCAATGACTTGTCTGCCATGAGGTTTAAAATTTAATCTCTACTGCTGCTGCTACAATGAGAAAATTAAATTTTATGAAAAAAAAAACAAAACTGAATTCTAATCATAACAAAAATCTTTTCCACTTGAGTATCACAGGATGTTTGTTGTGGTGCAGTGGATATCAGCTCGGAACAAGAAATCGGAGACCCAAGTAAGAATTCCAATTGAATTCATTGTATTTGCTTACACACAAATACCCTTGGGAAAGGTATTAATCCGTCACTTTTTTCTCCAACTGTTGGGTTACATAGCAGAACAAATTGGGTTCTATAGCTTTTGTTGGCAACCAGTCTGCCATGGAAAGTAATGGTAACCTACTGTGGGAAAAACTTCTGCCCAGTCAGTTATGTCTCTTTTGAGACATGATCACCCAAGCGTGTATCACATATGACACTTAAGTGAATGACTGGTCAAAGATTTTACGAAAGTCAACTTAACATGCCTGTCAAAATAGAATTGGTTTAAACATACTGATAGCCTAGTTGTTAAAGCTTTGTAAAAGGTACATGAGATATTTTATTTTTAATTTAATTTTTTTATTTGGAATTTCTTGCATGAAATCTTGGTTGAGTAGAAACCAGCAAAAATCTTTGAAAATTCCTACTGAAGCACTTTCATAATCTGTTGTAATACTGAGATAAATAAAAGAAAACAAAAAACTTTTAAATATAATGCATATGCCTTGAATAAGAAATCTCTTTTCAAGGCAGGCAGTTTTTCACATTTCAAACTATTTCTATATTTTAAAGAAGAAAACATAAAAAAAACAATAGATAATGTCTAAGAAAATGAAAGTATCTTAAAATGTCTGGAAAATGATTTCCATTGACAGCATTTTTTTCATCATTGACTTTCAGGTGCAAACATATTTATAATGTTTTATTTATTGACTGATGATGAATATGGAGTGGTTGTACTGGTTTGCATCAAACAGATTTTAAAAAGTATGTTTATATAATTATTTTAAATTGTATTTAAAAAAAAATAATTGAAAATGAATATTGTGTGCATATTTTTAAACAATTGAACTCCACTGAAATTGTTTGAAATATTCTTCAGATTGAAATTACATTCAAGCTTTATCTATAGAAAAGAAATACAATACATCAGTTGATGGGTCTATCTCCAAAAGTCGAAATGACCAGAGGCTAGAAGCTGACCACTCCTGACCAACCTCAGGTGATTTAGTTTCTGAACTTTCACATAGTAAATGATTGGTAAATGATTGTTCTTCCAAAAAGGCTCCTTGCCTTTAATGCCTATTGGAACTCAAGAGCACCTCAGATATCAAGTCAAACTCATTTATATACGTGTGTGTGTGTGTGTGTATATATATATATATATATATATAGAGAGAGAGAGAGAGAGAGAGGGAGTTTGAATTGATATCTGAGGTATATATATATATATATATTGTTTCATCCCAAGCAAGGTGGTACTGCTACTGATGGGCAGGGAGCCACATAAGAGTAAAAGTTTAGACAGGAGGAGAGTGAAGAGAAAGATGGACCAGTTACAGGGTGTGTCATTGAAAGAGAAAGAGAAGGATGGGAACACATGTGAAGACAGTTGTGAAGATAGAAAGGAAAATATATACAGGGCGTTGTAGAAATAACTGAAGTCAAGTGGATAAGAGATGGGTATTGGCATTGCATTTAAATTCCTGGAGGTTATAGCCATCAGGAAAGCAAGAATATGGAAGGGAGGGAGTTCCACAGGCACGAAGTGCGAGAAAAGAAGCTGCTGGAGTAGAATTGTCATCTGCATTTGGTTAATCTATCTATAAATGGTTGGGACTTTGTTGCCAGTCTGGTTGCATGAGTAAATTCTTGTAGCGGGGGAACCAGTGACTTAAGTTTGTCAGAGCAGAAGCAATGAAAATATTTGTAGAATAGACAGAGGGAAGCCACATCCTGCCAGTGAGAAAGTGGCTGGAGTTGAGCTGCCAGGTCAGGACCAATCACATTACAGATTCTCCTTAGGAGCCTGTCGAGAACACTGAGATGAGCAGAAGGGGCACCTGACCATATATGACAGCAGTATTCCATGCATGGTTGGATGGTTGATTTGAGATATATATATATATATATATATATATATATATATATATAATTTCTAAAAATGTTGGTTTCTTGTAATGCATCATTATGAACTTGACTTGCCTTTCTATGCTCTCTTTACAAGAATGAGAACAGACAAAAAAAGGTGGGTACTGCTACCATATCTAGGCTAGGGCTGCCCAGTCCTCACTTTCCAACCTTGATAGAGTTCAAAAGTATCTTTGTAGATTTGTAGGTGAAGAATTATTTTCTATTCTACAACCCCTATCATACAAACAGAAATATCACATGTCTTTTGCTACTCTATTGCTATTTCTATGGTAAATGTTCTGACAAGCTATATTATTTAGCTCCACCCATTCAGCTCTTTGCAACTAAGACCTAGAATTCCATATACACTGC
The DNA here is from genome assembly GCA_037127315.1 of Ascarosepion bandense. NCBI lineage: Eukaryota > Metazoa > Mollusca > Cephalopoda > Sepiida > Sepiidae > Ascarosepion > Ascarosepion bandense. The sequence continues at coordinate 178,243 of JBBBDQ010028787.1, forward strand.
AATTAATCATCCCCATTTTCTTCCATTCCATTGGTAAGGATGTTCCATTAATACCATTTCTTCCTAAGAATTACTGCTTTGTGGGTCAGACTTCTGAGAGGATTCTCCCTTAATTTTTTTAATCTTAGAGCTAACACTTGTCTTCTCAACATCTCTTAAGCTGCACATCTTACCTCAGCTTACGTGCAACCTCACTCAGCAAGCCTCTACCTATTTATCAATGAAAGGAGTTTGAAAAAAATTAGGTGAATTATATTATGTTGAGAATCTCCCTCATTTTTCTACCTGCCATCAGCATGGCTGATGCTAGACACTGGCCTCACATTTTCAAAAGACTTGAAGTCAAGTGACAACATCCAGTCAAGAGCTTGCATCTACTGCAAGGAAAGTTGGGTCACTGTGTCATGCCAGAGTTCATCTTGCACATTTACAAATCTATCATTTGTCTATGTATTGAATACTGCTGCCATATCTGATCTGGTGCTACTGCTATTTATCTCAGATTCTGGACAAAATTCAAAGAAGGATCTGTAATGTAATAGTTCCTGATGACATCTTGACTTTGGTCACTTTCTCACTGACATGGCGTGGCATGGTGTAGATTATCTTCCCTCCATCTTTTCTACAAATATTATCATGGCAACTGCTCCGACAAACATTTATCCCTGGTGCCCTGATTACATGAATTAAAGTGAATTTACTAGATTGGCATCTAGGTCCTACCAATTTACTGCTGAAGAGCTAAATGCAAAAATCACTTCTACTCCAACAGTTTCTTTTCTTACACTTCCTGCTGGTGGAACTACTTTCCATTTACTTGCTTCCTTAATAACAATTTTCAAAAATTTAAATGCAGTATCAATCACAGTCATCGATCTTCTTGATTCTTGTTTTGTCCTTTCTCAATTCTCTCTATACTCAGTCTCTTCTCTCACTTTCGCTCCCTGTAACCCCCTGCATACTAGTAGCATTACAACCTTACTTGGGGTGAAATGATTATAGTCTATCTATCATCTATCTATCTATCTGTCTATATATATATATATATATAGAGAGAGAGAGAGAGAGATACATGAATTGATAAATATCTGGGTATACAGACATGTATTAAACATGTTTGTCATATGCACCTGATGATTGCGTAGTGCATGAAACTCCAAGTCATGTCACCAACGTAGGATAATATGTATATTTATTAATGTGTATGTATATATATATATATATATATAGAGAGAGAGAGAGATAGAGATAGATATCCGATTACTGTTTATTGTAATTTCTATTTAATGTCTATCATCTTTTCTGTTCAACTTGATTTAAATAAATAAATCAATAGTATTTAAACTTTATCAAAATCTATTATCTGAATGAAGAGAGAAAATAATGATCTTATTTCACAGTCTGAATGTTTAGTAAGGTCAATTTGAGAAGTCAATATTTTACTTCTTATTTTCAGCCTTTTGTCAAGGCTGATTGACCAAATTGATTGAAATGCTTTTGAAATTTCACCTTTTTCTTGTCCACTTGAACTGGTGACATTTGTTTATTGGTATGGAGGTGTGTTTGAAAGAAGCAGAAATGTTCATTGCTTTTTCTAAATTTTCTAAAATCAGTTTTTGCAAATTTACCTAAAATATTTCTACTTAAGCCATTATAATTACATTGTAGTGAAGAAACAGCCAAACCAAAAACAATTTTTCCAAATATGTGGAGGTAATCAGCTTGAAGATAAATCCTTAGGAGAAACTTCTATATAAAAACACAATGTGACTTAGTATATTTATTGGTCTTGCGAACTAATCTCACTGAATTTTGTTATTATGGTAATTATGGCATTACTCTATGTTGGTTAAAGTGAATATACCTCACATTGCCATTACAATGTAATAAATCTTTTGTGGAGATGAAGTTTTTAATACATTGTTCTTTATTTCTTTTTTTTTATCATATCACCCTGAGCAAGGCGGTAACACCACTGATGTGCAGGAGGCTACATAAGAGTAAAAAGATTAGAAGAGAGTGAAGAGAAAGATGAACTAGTTAAAAAAGAAGAAAGAGAAGGAAGGGGGGTAGGCTCTCTGACTGATGCCAAATCAGTCGAGTTTCAATCCCACCTAGAAGCAAGCGGATATCTAGCCACACTGACGAGTGAAAGAGGCTTGTATGTGAATAACTAACTTTATATATATATATGTGTGTGTGTGTGTGTGTGTGTGTGTGTATATATATATATATATATATATATATATATATATAATACTTAGAAGTTACATGTGTTTCAGTTGATATGCTATTTAAACAGTAAAATTAATGTGAACTGGCCTAGTCTCACTAATGAAAATTTGCCTCCTGAGATAAAGATGTTGAATGAAAAACATCTATTCAATGCTTAAAGATTATGCTGAGTTCTAATTATGTCAAGTTTGTTACTTTTACTTACATGCAAATACTGTTGAAAAAGGTATGAATTCATTTCTTCTCTCCCAACCCAGACATAAGTTAATTAATAGGTACTTTATCAGTAAATCTTTATTATTCTCAAAAATTTTTACAATCTAAAAATGTTTTTGGGCTTTAAATATCCTGCAAGTAAAAAAGTTGTAAAAAACTGATCAATTGATCATAATTTCCATTATATATATATATATATATATATATATATAGTGATGATCATCTACGTATACTGTCTTAATATGTATAGGAAAGAATATTAATAAAAAGTTTTGAATTTAAAAATGTACTTTTTTTGAACAGTATTTGTTTATTTTTATTATATTTTATATTTCAGACCGTCCTCGGTCCTTCATCAGAAACAAGTGAAAACTTTTTATTAATATTCTTTCCTATATATATTATATATAAAAGAGGGATTCTATTTTATAATTAAAATAAGATACAAAAGTATCACAATGTTTAAAATTTGCTAGGCACATTTTGACCGACTCCCCTTCAGAACAAAAATCGTCAGTAATCTAAGACTGAGTCAGTAATAAAAATTTTTCTTATTAGCAACTCAGTCTTAGGTTACTGACAATTTTTGTTTAGAAGAAGGATCAGACAAAAGGTGCCTAGCAAATTTTAAATATAATTTTTTTTCTTACATGCAAATACCCTTGGGAAAGGTATTAATCCATCTATTCCTTCCAGTTATGGGTTAAATAACAGGAAAGATTGGGTTCTATAGCCTTGGTCCACAACCAGTCTACCACAGAATGCAATGGAAACCTATTGCGGGATAATCTTCTGCCCAGTCAGTCATGTCTCTTTTGAGATCTGATCGCCCAAGCGTGTATCACGTATGGCACTTAACTGACTGAATGGCAAATTGCATATATATATATATATATATATATATATATATATATATATATATATTAATTTGCTTGATTTCACAGAAGCTTAAATTATATTGAAAGTTGGCAACCCAAGGTGGTTATGTCCAAACTGTTTTAAGAATCTTTATATAATTTTGAGAAGACTCTTTAACATATCTAACAATGTTCAAATGCTCAAATCTCTTAGTACGTTTGCTGTTGTTAACACATTTCATTCAACCCCTTTTGTCCCTTTTGTATTTGATGAGAAAATGAATGACAAAATCTATAAAGACAAGATTTGATCATTAGAACAATGTTGAATATGCTTAATAACTATTTAAATGAGACATGTTTAATTGTGGTTAGGAACAGTCATTCGGGTCATGGATCTTCACATTTTATAAAGATATTATAATATGATGCAAACAATTTGGGTAGACATCATACAAGAGAAAATAAAATGCCCAGAGGACTTAACCCATTTATACCAAAAGTAGATACACTCAGTTCTGGTATCCAGCCATCATTGTCCCTTTTAATTGAGCACTTTAACTCATAAATGTAGCATATGTTAGAATTTATACTATATATATGAGGATGTGTGTCGTGGTGCAGTGGATATCGGCTTGGAACGCGAAATCGGGGTGCCGAGTTCGAATTCCAGTTGAATTCATTGCATTTACTTATGTGCAAATACCCTTGGGAAAGGTATTAATCCGGCTCTTCCTTCCAGTTATGGGTTAAATAACAGGACATATTGGGTTCTATAGCCTTGGCTAGCAACCAGTATACCGCAGAAAGCAATGGCAACCTACTGCGGGATAATCTTCTGCCCAGTCAGTCATGTCTCTTTCAAGACATGATTGCCCAAGCGTGTTTCACGTATGGCACTTAACTGACTGACTTATATATATATATATCTCAGCATGCAGTGTGGGTATTAAAATCCTTTGTAAAATAAAGACGGAGGCTGATGTTGGTTTGCCTGAAATAGGCCTATACTTCTGATTTACCATGAAATAATGTGTCTGCCTTAATTTTTCTTATATATATATTTCTGTCAATTGTTATACATGATACATGCTTGAGTGATCATGTCTTAAGAGACATGAATGACTAAGCAGAAAATTTTCCTGCAGTAGGTTGCTATTACTTTCTGTGGCAGACTGGTTGATAACCAAGGTTATAGAACCTAATCTGTCCTGCTATTTAACCATAGCTAGAGGGAGAAGAGATGGATTCATTCCATTTCCAAGAGTATCTGTGTGTTAGTGAATGAAATATATTTGACTGGAATTTGAACTCAGCTCTTCAAACTCTCATTCTGATCTGATATTAATTACACTACAATGCACATCTCTCTCTCTTTCTATATATATATATATATATATATATACATACACACACACACACACACACATCTTGCAAACATTGTGTCTGCTTATTCTTATTTCTTGGGAACACCAAGAAATGAATAACAAAATCATCTGTCAACGTTGCAGCCCATTTCTTACATCTTTCTCTTTCAATAGTAATACTCAAAAAGATTATCCGTGAGTATGAACGGATTTTATTAAAAATAAGCAGATACAATGTTTGCAATTTATTTAATCTGACATGTCTAAAAGAAAATTTGCTGCCTAAATACACAAATATGCATATTCGAACCTGCAACCCCTATCAACATATGGGAAGCCACCAATCGACCACTCGCCCACATATATAAGCATATCTATATATAATGATACTCTTTATAGAATATTTCATTGTCTTTCATATTTATTTTATCACTTTAAACATTATTTTTACTGATACTTCTTCTTGAGTAGAGGCTCCATTTATTTATGAAACAATATATTTATTTTCATCTAGCAACCTGAATATTTGAAAAATCTTATTAAAGAAAGATGTGTGCCCTCCGGCATCATTTAAACTTTTGAACCCTTGGCAGAAGAAACCATCATTAGATCCAATGTGTTTATAGCAACTTAGCCATGAAGGACATTTGCTGATCAAGCAAGTCTTATCTTTTTAAGAAAAATCCTTCTTGTCACAGATTCTCAAAATTTCATATCGGAATGTAACCAAAGTAATTTATATAGAATTAATGGATTTTTATCAATTCAACAATATATATATATATATATATATATATATATATATATATATATATATATATATGTGTGTGTGTGTGTGTGTGTATATATTTACTTATATCTGTTTATATGTATATATCATTGTGTCATTTATATGTATTGAATGATTAAAATTATGATTTAATCTAAATTTTACAAATCCTATTCTTATGGATTTTAATTCTCTCAGTTTTATTATGAAGACTGAATGTGATCATATCATATACCATTCACATAAGGTACCAAGAAAATGACATCAGTTCATAATGCACTGGTTGAACTTGTTCAGCTTCAGAAAAAGAAAAGTATCAGTAATCAAAATCAGGTTCCATCTAAAAATTACATTGATTGTTGTGACAATAGCAGTAGCAGCCATTGCAGCTTGACTTCAGGACACTGCTCATGGTCACTTGGTGCACCCTGAGGTGACAGGATAAAAACAGTTGTGACAAAGGAAATATCATTACTGAAAAAGGTCAGAAAAAAAGGAAGCCAGAAATATATTTCTAGCCGTTAGATAAACATTAGAGTTTGAAAGACAAGAAGTAGCATCTTAATGGTCTTTAATTGGAAGTCTAAATGATTAATAGACATTCACTATCCATTTATTACAAATCTATTAAAAGCATGGATATTTTCATGTTTGATAGACTATAACTACGACGGTTTTAAATACAAAGTTGACATTGTCTCCGTCATGTCAAAAGAAAATAGCTTCAATGTCAACCGGCCAATCAAGTTTTTCTTTATCAGATCTGTTTTTTTTTTTTAACAAAACTTATCAAGTGCAGCATGTAAATATGCATTCATGCTAATATGTTCTTCAAATTCTCTTGACTTTATTGACATTTTCCCATGATGATGATTGTTTTCTGTCTGACTTATAAAGATAAGCTAAAGATTTTTTAATAGTGTAACAGCTATCACTTTATGCAGTTGAATCAGTGAGCCAAGTTCAAGATCTGGGCTAGTCCCTATCATTAGGTTGAAGTCAGTTCAAGAGAAGAATATCTTCACATTGCACACCTTCAAGAAAGCAACAGGAAACCACTTCACTATCTTTCCCAAGTACATATGGCAATTCGCAGGTAATAAAGAAAAGTAATTTTTGAAGAGTCATGCTTGCCTATGTTCTGAAGATATCAGATTTAAGTAGCTGTTATAAGTTAGATATTGTTAGATGAGTCTTCTCATTTTTGTTATTTTATCACAAGGTTTCAGTCAGTCTACTTCTGAAGCCATGTTTTGAATAGAAATTTTATTCAATGGATACTTGTCAACTTTTTTACATTCTTATACTTTCTTTGTTGGCTGCCAGGTCATGTAATTCAAAAAGAAATTAAAAAAATATTAACCACAGGGTGGTAGCACATATTGAGGTCCCAGTTATGAACAAATAGTTAATTTCCAAACAAAAATCAACATTACACTTTTATAGTAAAATTATCAAGAACACTTTTTTGTGTTGCAATTACCAGCAATATATATATATTTTTAAATTACCAGTCAAACATTTTAAAAAAATTACCAGCAATAAATTTTATCATCTACTATCAGTATATCTAAGATCATGTTTACTCTTAAAGTACATAAAATTATGTGTAAAATATCTTTAGTTGAAGGTATAAAACTGTGTTCAAAATATTTTTAGCTAGATCTATAAAATTGCATACAAAATACTCAAATTTTGACATTAGATAACCCATAGAGGTTGATATGATGTTGAGCAAAATCAATCATTAATATTTACTAAATGTAGCTTTTAGTTCTGTTCATGCAAGTATTTTTAATTTCAGTTTTCTTTATCTGAAGCCACAAACTGGAATCCACATATCCTGTGTTTAATTTGAATGATTCTATTTGTTTTTAAAATTTAGGAAATCTTTTAATCATATCTATTTATTTTAGTTACAAAATTGAATCTCGTGTGTTCCAAGATAATTTTGAGGAAATAATCATTAGGGCATCTCAGTTGTTGTAGGTTGTTGTAAATAATCAAACCGGTAGAAATAAATATATAATACTGTTTGATTATAAACAGAATATCTACTTAAATACAAGTATCTATCAAAAATAATATTCAAACAAATCATTTCAAATTGTCGGTTGCTTATAACCAGTTACCTTAATCTTAGTTAATTTCCGTTATATATATAGAGGCAGCAATCTTTTTTTTAAAACAGGTTTTGTTAACAACCTAGGAAGATTCCTTTTTGCTAGAGATAAAGAATGTAAAAATGATCCATAATTTTTGCATTTCCAAGTGCTTTCAGCCACTTCACTGGTCATTTTCAAGGGGGTTATATTTCCAATGTTGTTATTTTATCCCCATGTTTTGGCTGTAACATAATTTAATTGATTTTAATTGTCAGTTGTTTTCAATGAAGCACATGCGTACATACACACAGACACACACATATATATATATAACAAAAGAAAAAACTCCTGAGTCATCTATAGAGAAGATTCAGGAAATAGTGTTTGTCTGTTGTAAACCATAAAACATACTCTTTGATAAGCATTGTTTCTGTTGCTTGCTTTCTTAGAATCTTATTAAAAATGATTATCCATAATTTTATAGTCATTAATCTATATGTGTAGGATTATCTATTTCTGTCTGTTTGTTTATGTGCAGATCCACACAGATTATGTATGTGGATGTTTTGTTGAACAAAACTCTCTTGTCTTCTTTTTTCTTTTTTGTTTATTTTTATATGTATACAAGTGTCTTATTTGTACACATACAAGAAAAAGATTTTAAAAAATACTAAATATACCTTGTCAATTTTATTTAATGAAACAACTGGATTGCTGCCCAAATACACAAATATATAATTTAAAATTTTGCAAAATTGAAAAGGGAAGAATGCTCAGTTTCAGAGATAGTGCATTTATAGATGTGGACAGATGAATCAACACTGCATGGTGGCTGTCAGTTTCATGCCTAAATGTGATCTTCAAATTCAGTCATGGTATGGTTTCCAGGCACTTTCAGTGGTGCTACGTGCTGAGATCATCACTATCATGTCAGTATTATCTCTGAGAAATTGACCATGAAGAAATTTGAACTGGGATCTTTAAATATTATATACCTTATGTGCTGTGTCACTTCAGGATGTTGGCGATCATGGCTCTCCACAATTCCCTGTTCTTTGTAGCTCTTAGTAAATTTTGTCTTTTCACTGTCTCTCCTTATCCCTGTTCTCCCAACAAACTCTTTAGGTAGGTTATGCACTGATAGCCAGAAAATTCATCAATAGACAGTTCGCCAACAGACAATTTGCAGTCAGGTTGAGGCTTTAATTTTTCCTAAGTTCAGACTCTTATCCAGCTTTTTTATTTTTATTTTTTTTAGAATGTTCTTTTTAAGCCCTTCAGTCATCGTCATGGAGTTTGTCAAAACAGAACAAGGAAGCAAAAAGCTTTTATTTGAGGGATAAGCTTATACTGTTGATAAAACTAGAGAATCTAAAAGTTACTGGAGGTGCAAACAGCAATAACTGTGCAACACAAGGCTGACAACAATCAATGAAGTAATTAGCACAATACCTGCTGGATTAGAGCTTGAACTCAAAAAGACTTAAAACCTCAACCAATTGTCCTGTTGGCGAATTGTCTTTTGGCAACCTGTCCGCATGTGCATTATTTTTATCATTTACATGTGGATTATTGTCTTGATCTTTGTTGTTGCTATCACAAACATCATCAGATGTATATTGATCCAGGTAACCTATAGGAAATTTCAAACTTTAATTAATGTATGATGGTATATTGTTCTCATTTCATTACCCATATGTAGGGATATCTCATCTAGTTTTTATCTCAGTAATACTGAGTTATTACTTGCTCCACTTACTTAAATTTTTAATGTGATAGGCTGATTGTTCTGAGGAGTGGAGTTCAAATTCTCATGATGGCTTTCCCCCAGTTTGTAGGGAGTGTTTTGCTCATCATAATGTGAGTGACTACAGTTTTGATTTTAAAAAATGCTGCTCTAATTAAGAGAAAACAATTTACTAAAATGAAAATGTTTAGAAAGTTTTTTTTGTTTTTTTTGTTTAATAATTTCATCCCAAGCAGGGTTTTATTTTTTTATAATTGTTTCACCCCAAGCAAGGCAGTAATGTTACTGGTGCACAGGAGGCTAAAATGAAAGGAGAGGAAATACAGAAAAGAAAAAAGTGGTACAGGTGATGTTGTAGAAAGGGAAAGAGAGGTGGGAGTCAAGGAGATAAAAGATGGTAGTTGATGTTGCATTTAAACTTTTGGAGATTGTAGCTATCAGGGAAACAAGCATGAAGAAGAGAGTTCCACAGGCGGGAAGTGTGGGGAAAGAAACTGATAGTCGAAATGCCAGTTATATTTGCCTGTTTGATGGTAAAAGGGTGGGACGTAGTTGCCAATCTAGTTGCACCAGTAAATTCTTGAGAGAGGGAACCAGGGAATAAAGCTCATTAAAGCAGAAGCCATGAAAATACTTGTGGAAATGACAGATGAGAAAGTGGCTGAAGGCGTGCAGCCAGGTCAGAACCAATTACATTGCAGATCCTCCTTTGTAAGGTGACTAATGTGATTCATGTTGATGGAAGGTAGGAAAGCTTCTCTATGGTGGTTAAAGGAGAGCAGCTTTGTTTTAGAAGCATTAAAATTTACAAGCCATTTCCTATCCCATTCCATCACAGATTGGAGGTTCTTTCCAAGAGTACAAGTGAGGTCTACTTTGTCAGCTCTGGTAGATTTCATATTGAGACAAGAGTAGATTGTGGTGTCATCTGTATAAATGTCAACTTGGGAACTGACTACATCAGGAAGAGCATAGGACCTAAGATAAAGCTTTAGAGACACCCCTGTTCACATGAAATTATTTGGAAGTATGTCTATTCAGAACAGCCATCATTTTACGATTTGACAGGAATGATTGGATTAAATTGAACAACTGTCCAGTTATACTATAGCTCTATAGCTTGCACAGAAGGCCAACATTGCCAAACCTTATCAAATGCTTTCGAGTTATCAAGTGCAATGCTGTGGATGTGAGAACCTCAAAATTATTGAGTAGTTGAGAGATCAAAGGTTTGCTGTTGTTTAGCATACGTTTGCAGAGTCACCAGTAGTCCTTAGAGCCAAACTTGCGAGATTGCATATGCTACTTCATTCTATTAGCAAAAAACAGCTTAGTGTCATTTAGGACACACTTGCATTCATTGCGAGCAGAGATGAAAATGTGCCTATTATTGTCAGATAAAGCTGAAAGAAGTGGTTCCTGTGGGCAATGACAGCCAAGCAATCAAGAGAGAACCAAGAGAGAGAATAAGGCTTAATTCAGAACTTCCGAGATGGGATGAAAGCATTGATGTCAGCTTTCATTCAGGAGGCAATCTAGAATGCACAGCCTTCAACAAAGTCAAGGCTGAGTGCTTTGCTCACAAATTCTCTGACAACTCCACATTTGGTTCATCTGGAGTGCCCACATTTTACTTCCCTCCTAGAACTGAGGCCCAACTGATTGATATATACATAACCCCCTCTCTGGTTTCTAACATTATTTCTTTCTAAGCATGACTCCCATAAAGCAAGTGAATGTGCTAGAATTCAACTCATCATCCTTAAGAAATGTTCCCCTGAACTCTCTTCTGTCTTCTCCAAACTCTGTAACTCTTAACTTGCTGCTTCCTGCTTTCCTGCTTGTTGGAAGTCCTCCTCTGTAGTTCCTTGAAAGACCTCTGGAGAATCTTCTGACCCTTCTAACTATCACTCTATCAGCCTTTTATTGCTTTTTGGCAAAGTGTTCGAGGCTTTTATCAATGCTAAAATGATTCAACATTTCATATTCAAGGGCATCACAAAGGAAGTCGAGGAATACCTCCAAGTCCACTCTTTGATAGCATTAAGATATTCTGCTGGTAAGAGGTTCCTGAATAGAGGGGAAGTAGGAGATCTTAATCATCACTGGTATTCAGGGGGTTACAGTTAGAGATAAGACTGAGTACACATGAGGTATCAAAGATAAGCAATGGATAGAATATATTTTTTAAAAAATAAAAAAAAATTAAATATTCATTGTCCACTCGTGCATCTGTCACATCAATGTAAACATCAATTTAATAATATGAAGTCTTAAAAGAAAAAACTTAACAAAAACGTTTTCCAATTTGTTATATATTCTTCATTTGTAAACGAGTTATTACGCAACCTAGGTTTCTACCCTGTGGCGTCTTCAGGTAATTTATAATAACTATATATATATTTTAAATGATTAATGGATTTATTTTTAATCAAACATGTTTTTTATTACTTTAAACCTAATTATAGTGGATACTATTTAAAATAGATGGCCAATTTTTATTTCAATTTAGATAATCTATTATCTATAGATTATAGATGTAATACACTCTGTTTAAAATATATATGGGATTTCTATTTAAATTACAAGTTTGATGTGATATGATATGAAAAATTGGAAAAAGTTTTTATCATATCTTTTCTGCTCTTGATTTATATGAAATTCAAATATAGTGGGTGTGTGCAAAATTTCTTAGCACTCTTATTTTTTTAAAACTAGAAAATGCAGCAGGCTTTTCACACACACACACACAACTTATTTTTACTAATATTTACTCAATACAAGGCTCAAGAGCCACTCAATATACAGGGTTACTGTGTGTTGAATGAGCATAAGAAAGAGCAGAAATTGAAGTTTTGGCAGTTATGCAGGAAAGATAACGGCCAACTCTGTGCTTGAGAAAGTCAAGGTGGTTGTTATTGGAAAAACAAGTGAATGAACAGATTTTATAAGGAACTGAAACCCAATCAATCCTAAACAGGAAACAAGGAATAAACTTCTAGTTTGAACCCATGTGCATGTGGGTTTTTTTTGTTTAAATTTTTGTCAGTGTTGATACGAACACATATATCTCTTTCTATATATGTGTGTATTTTGGCAGCATTTTTTCATTAATACAGGTTTCGTTGAATAATAGAGACAAGTTTTGTCTATTTATTTTGTGTAGGATCCTTTCATATAATCTGATAAGCTTGATAGTGCTATCATTAAAAGACAATAAGAAATTGCAGTAATTGTTGATTTTTTTATCGGGTCAGAGCTTTTGGCTTACATAAGCCATTATCAAAGAATGAACATAGAACATTTAAGTTATTAACAAAGTGGAATTAAACAAAGAAAATTAAACCAAAAAGACAAGTCCATTTTTAACGTGGTGAATGGCCGCAGACGGTGACAAAATGGTGATGGTGTGGTTCTTGGTCACATGAGGGTATAGTGGCATGAGGGGATTGGTCTGTGAGCTATATATGTGTATACTTGTATATGCAAAAGAAGTTTTTTTGTGTGTGTGTATGCACAGATATCTATGCGTCACCATATAAATCCATTCATACTTTCAAATATCTGCAACTGCAGTTCTTCTCCTCTTCACTTGATGGCAGAATCTAATGCTTCCTTTCCTCCACCCGAGGAAGGTGGTGGTGACTAGGCACCTTGATCTTGCCTTTACTAATTGATTCTGTGTTATCTGACCAGAGCCAGATGGACACCAAGAGAACTGAGGCTAAACACCAATTAGACAGATTGATTTTCATTGTATCCAACTTATTTGAATTTCTGATGACTGTTCTTGGTTTAAATTCATTGTACCTGAAATCCATAAAGTTTGCTGATTAATCAATAAGACTTTTAGGGAACTGCTAGGTCTTAAAGAAGACACTCCTTATCAGATCTTACAGACTGGTGCTATAGAATCACAAAGAACTTTCATGATCATGAGTCCCATAACTCATTAGTCACAGGGGCATCATATTTAGTGCAGCCAGAGTAGAATTGGTGTTTTGGGAAAATGGCTTGACAGAACCCAACTCTCCCCAGGCTGGTTTGAATTCGGAGTTTTCCTTCTCTTACATTGGTTGCCAAACAAGGCAATCTATTACTCCACCGTGCCTCTAGAACCACTATTATAACACTGATATAATACTTACTGTAGATCTACTTTTACAGGCCACTGTATTTGTTTGCCTTTTTCTATAAGTTTTCTATTTTGTTCATCCTTGCCTTAGCTTCATAGTATATACTTTGTTAAGGTTACATATATTTTGGAATTCAGTTTTTCTTTTTCTAGGCAGGTTGTCACCCAGGGTTACAGAATCCAGTCTGTCTTGCTATTTACCCATAGGTAAGGGGAGAAGAGTTAGATTCACACCTTTCCTGAGTGTATTAGCATATAAGGAAATCAAATGGAATTCAAACTCAGCTCTCCAATTCTATATTCTGAGCCACAATCTATTATTCTACTGTCTCCAAAAAACTTACTAAATAACAAATGCTACATTAATTGAAGACTTCAGACAGCAGCAACAACTAAAATGGATAATACATGTAAGTTGATGATAAAATGATGATGTTTACTGTTCACACACCTTAAATAAAAGGTTTAAAATGAAACTCTTTTACTAGAAAGAGCAATAAAAATTAATGAACTTTAGTAACTTATTTCTTGAAAAACCTTTTTAAGAAAAAGATTTTATAAATTTGAACCAAGAATATGGAATGTTTCTTGTATAGAAATAGTTAATTTCATGATTTTGGTCCTGCACATTTTCAACTGGATTTTGATTAATTTCTTGTGCAGCTCTAGTCATTTCATTTAGATGTATCAGTAAACTTGAAATGCTACATTTTATGTTTTTAAAATCAAATAGACTTTAATTCACATTCAGTCAGTTAAGTGAATGATCGCTTTGACATGATCGCTTAGGGAAGAGACGGATTAATACCTTTCTCAAGGGTATTTGTGTGTATATGATTGCAACGAATTCAACTGGAATTCGAACTCGGCTCTCCAATTTCTCGTTCCGAGTCGATATCCACTGGACCACAACACACATCCACACTTTCAAAAATTTGTCAACTACTGCAGTGCAGGTTGGGTATTGCTTTCAAATAAGACTTAAAAAATATTTTTCCCAAACTTGATATTTACCCGATCAGAAATTAAACTCTGAAGGCTTTGTATTTCCATGATTATATAAAATATTAAGTTCCTGTTTTAGCTAAATATGACCTGAAAATCATTAAGCTAATTTGCTGTAAAACTAAAGATAAATTCTATTGTTCTATCCTGTTTTCAGGTTGGAAAAACTATGTGAAAGAAAGGCTCAGTTGATGGATCCCTTGACATTTGTCAGTTTATGCTAAGGTGGTTGTTATAACATTGTCATTTTATTATTACAATGGAAATGTTTGTGAAACTTAGTTTTCCTATTTGAATTTTCTCATCAATCTTAATTCTTAAATTAATAATTAAGCTCATAGTGAGTTCTATGGCAACAAAATATTTGTAGAAATTCCCTTATCACATCGTTAAATATTTCAGTGTAACAACTTTGACAAAATATTGCAATAATAGTGATAAATATGAATGCTGGTCATTATTTTAAGAAGTAATGAGGTGCAAATGAAAAGATTTGAAATTGACAACTATTTCATTGAAACATTTGTTAAATATTTCTATCTTCCTTTATTCTTTCTTTATTTTTTTTTATGAATTATTTCATCCCAAGCAAATACACTGGGTTTACTGAGTGAAATAATATAAGAAAAAAAAAAAACGTTAAAGAGAGAGAACTTAAGAACAACAATTAAGAAGACAAAATATTATGATTGGCATTACTTTTAAACTTGACTGTGAAGCAAGAAGTCAGAAGAGAGTTTCACAAGCAAGACGTGCAATAGAAGAAACTGTTAGCTTCGAACGTATGGTTACATTTAGCCATTTCAAATGCAGAATGATTAGAATTTGCTACCAATCTAGTACTCATTTATTTTCTCACTGAAACCAAGTAGCATTTCTGATATATTTGTTTCATTTTTACTCATGATTAAAATATAATCTTTCATTTATAAGGTATTGGCAGGATATAATTTATGCTAACTAAGGAAGGGACAAGCAGAATTGTTTCATAGCAGATCACTCTTGGTTATTTTTAAAGATGGAGGACAACATATCTCTTCAAATATCTAGCATTTTTCTCAATGTTTCTTTTTAATTTCACCCCAAGAAGTAAAACCGCTAAGACTCTAGGGGTTACTGAGTGTGAAAGAGTTACATAAGTGAAAAGTTCGAGAAAAGAAACTGTTAGCACAGAACTTAGTTACATTTAGCCAATTATACTGTAAATTGATGAGATTTGTTGCTGATCTAGTACTGCACTTAAATTCATAAAGTCTAGGTACCATAGAGGAGAGAGTTTATCTGAATGTATTCTTGCAGAAGTATTATTGTCTGAGTAGTTTCATTCCTTTATATATTTTTTTTATTTGAGCAATCTTGATTATTTTATTTTTTTTTCATGATTGCAATAACTAAGCCAAAACCTTAATTTTCCTCAGTTTTCTCAAATTCTAGTTTGTTTCTAATCGCCACCACTTTTTTTTCATTTTCATCCTGTGGTATAACAATACAGCTGTATGTACGATCCATCAAGTTCATTATTTTTATTTACCACTTTCTTTTTATTTATTTATTTTTTTCTTTAATCATTTCACCCCAAGTAAGGCAGGACCACCACTTGTTCAGAGGGGTTACAGAGAGTATTGAAGAAAAGATAAAAGATAAATGGGATTCAAGAAGAAAAAAGATATCAATTAACATTACATATAAGTTTTTGGAGATTCTAGCTATCAGGGAAGTAAATGGAAAGGAGTTCCACAAGTGGAAAGTGTGAGAAAAGAAACTGTTCAAGTAGAAGTAGTGGTTACATTTAACTATTTCAACAATAAATGGGTGGGACCAGTATGCTTAAATTCACATGAATGTGTGGCACCAGGGAAAAAAAGCTAATCAGAGCAGTTGCCATAAAAATATTGTCACTTTCAGATCTGGTATTCATTTTATGAAATCTGAATTTCAAAGTTTCTCTGTGTTTAACTTCTTTATGATAGCCTTGGGTTTATATTCATCCTGTTTGCTTGCATGGTTGAATGCAAATTGTTTGCACAGTTATATCTGTGTCACAGTGTCTTCCCTATCATATCTATTTTCATATTTCCTTTTTAACCACTACTGTTATAATGAGGCTCATTGTCTTATTTTTGTTGTCTCTACAAAGGCAGCCTTTATTGTCTGTCTGGGTTGTATCTATTTTCATGTTGATATAATTGGTCCGTAACTCACTGAGAGTAGATTTTTATATTTATCATCAACTTTAGTATAAGTTCATGCGTTTGAATTAGACAAGTTAGGCAATTTTAAAATTACATAACACAAAACTAAAAAAAAAATTCAATTATGAAAGATATTTTATACTCTTTAGAAAAGTAAAAGCTGATTTTTATTTTTTATTTTTTTAAATTGTGAATTTGGTGACAGTGATTGTGAGTTCAATCCCAATGTACTTGTACTCTCTGGAAACATGTGAGTAATAACTTTGCTGTACTAAATAAGAATACAGACTAGATGATATCAAGATCATTGGAACCAGAAGAGTCTACTCCTGTAGATGAAATAAAGGGTTCAGTTAAGAATTCCTTATAGGCACAATGGCCAAAATGTTGTGATAACATCGAAGATGAGGACAATAGTCCAAATATCTTTAGTGTAAATATTTTGCACCAGAAATTCAGACTGAAATGTCCAAATTTAGTTTAAAACAAACAAAATTCTTTTCATTTGTTTTCCATTTTGAGTCAGGCTTTTCTTTTTCTTGCTTTGTTTAACTAGATCATTATTATTATTGTTCCTTGTTTTGTTTGATTTCATCATTATTATTATTGTTTCTCGATTTGGTTGACTTAATGATTATTATTATTATTTTTATTATTATTATTGTTTCTGGCTTTGTTTGACTCCATCATTATTATTATTGTTTCTTGATTTGGTTGACTTAATCATTATTATTCTTTCTTGAGTTGGTTGACTTAATGATTATTTTTATTATTACCATTATTGTTTCTGGCTTTGCTTGATTCCATCGTTATTGTTTCTCCAACACCTGACACTGACTTACTTCCATGTTCCAAGCTTCAGCAAGCATCTTGGGAAGAACATTTCTCACAGTACTTTTGTGTTTTAGAATTCATAGTAATAGCACTTGTGACACTGCAAAATTATCCTGCTGAAGAAGGTATTTTTATTTGGATTCAAATTCTTGATTTGCATATCAGTTGTTCATCTAATTTTTTTTTTTTGTCATGTTATCTTTTCATTACTTTTCTAAATTTTATTCCATTCTGAGAGTTTTTCTTATGTTTGATATGAGGTAATTTCTAAAGAAATAATGGACTTTTATTTATTAGTCTAGCATATTCTTATCATTTCAAACATTTTTTTAGTGAATATCCCTATTTGAGTAGATGCTCTGTTTACTTTTTTTTAACAGTATCTTTTCATCTACTGACCTGAATATTTGTGAAATCTTTTTAAAGAAAAATGCACCCTCTTACTGGAATCAAACCTGCATCTCTTTTGCAGGAGAAACCATCATTAAATCTGATGTGCTTTTAACTGACTTGGTCGTGAAGGATGTCGCCAATCAAGCAAAGTTTCATACTGCTTTATAAGCCCATTATTCTTGTTCTGATTTCTGAAAGTTCATAACTGTTCAGTTTCTTATCTGAAATGTAAACAAAGCAATTTCTAAAGTAATGAATTTTTTATTTATTAATCCAACATATTTTTACCACTTTAGATATTCTTATTTTTAGTGGATACTCATATTAGAGTAAATGTCCCATTTACTTTTTTAAACAGTATAGTTATTTCTATATACTGTTTTGAAGAAATATAGGTTTGAATACTGCCATAGTGTGCATTTTTACTTTAATAAGGTTTTTTAATATCTGTCTATATGTCTAAGAAACTTCTGGAGTGGAAAACCCTTTTCATTAAAGGCAAATGAAGGGAATGGGAATAATTCAAGTCTGTGGACAAGGCAAGTCTTGACTGTAAAGGTCTGAGCTGGTGATAATTGTTGGAAGTAACAAAAGTGCAGTGATAAGATTCATCCTCCACAAGGCCATATAAATGTTTCTGAATTTTGTCAAGGCTGGAGGGTGAGAATTAAGTAGCTCCTGCACAAATATGTCAGCAATACTTGATTTTTGGTTTAATCTGACTCATAAAAAAATAAAGCATGGCAGAAAGACTTAGGTACTTTTGGGGTGCCGAGTTCGAATTCCAGTTGAATCCCTTGCATTCACTTACTCACAAATACCCTTGGGAAAGGTATTAATCTGTCTCTTCCTTCAAGTTATGGGTTAAATAATAGGATAGATGTTGTTTAGCCTTTGCTGGCAACCAGTCTTCCACAGAAAGCAATGGCAACCAACTGCAGGATAACCTTCTGCCCAGTCAGTCATGTTTCTTTCAAGGCATGATCACCCAAAGCGTGTATCACATATGACACTTAACTGACTGACTGACTGACATGATTTTTATGATTTAGTAGAAATTACAAAATAGCTTTGCAGTATATTCAAGAAAATCAATGTTTCTTAACAAACATTGATTTTCCTGAATATACTATTTAAGAAATCTTTTTAATTATGACCTGTACTAATAAACAAAATGTTTTACCTCAGAGCTTACAATAATTCTGTATATTTATCTCCATAAAATTATCAACTTTCAAGAGACCTATAATTTTACTGCTATCTCAAAACATTACTCCACATGCCCTGTCGTCTTCTAAATTGTATCACTTGACAGTTCCCATGAAGAACAAATAAGTTGTATCACTTGACAGTTCCCATGAAGAACAAATAAATTGTATCACTTGACAGTTCCCATAAAGAACAAATAAGTTGTATCACTTGACAGTTCCCATGAAGAACAAATAAATTGTATCACTTGACAGTTCCCATAAAGAACAAATAAGTTGTATCACTTGACAGTTCCCATGAAGAACAAATAAATTGTATCACTTGACAGTTCCCATGAAGAACAAATAAATTGTATCACTTGACAGTTCCCATGAAGAACAAATAAATTGTATTACTTGACAGTTCCCATGAAGAAAAATAAATTGTATCACTTGACAGTTCCCATGAAGAACAAATAAATTGTATCACTTGACAGTTCCCATGAAGAACAAATAAATTGTATCACTTGACAGTTCCCATGAAGAACAAATAAATTGTATCACTTGACAGTTCCCATGAAGAACAAATAAATTGTATCACTTGACAGTTCCCATGAAGAACAAAATCTCAGCTACCAAGTCCAGCCAATGTAGCTGTACTTTAACCACTAAAACTACTATTGAGTAATTTGTTTTTAATATACTTTCAAATAATTTATTGTAAATAGTTTTAATAAAAAAAAATATAAGGTAGAATGGTTTTATCATATGAATATATCCTGAAAATTTTAGCATTGGTTTGTTAATACAAATGGGATTATTCTCTCCTGTCATGTTTGTTAATACAAATGGGATTATTCTCTCCTGTCCTGTCATAGAGCAAGAGACAATAGCAAGGCAGAGTCAGCTCAGTTCATTAGAGAGACAATAATGACTCAGTTCCAGGTAAATTCATTCTCTTTACTATCAGTTATTAAAGCTCTTGCCACGTGTTTGCTCTTTAACAGTCTTGTTTTATTCTTTTACAATAATTATCGTCCAGTAGAATACCAAAGTAGGCAAAGAGAGGGAAGGAGACACAACCGGCATCTTTGGATTAGGAGTCCAGAACGAATGAGGAGAAAAATAGGTCCAATGGTGCACAGCAAATGACCAGGTAATGACTAACACCTGGTTTCAAGAACACTCACAATGTCTATGGACATGGAGGAGCCCAGGAGGTGAGACGAAGAACCAAATAGACTACATAACCATAAACAGGTTTAGAAATGCAGTGGTGCAATGTAAAACCAACCCAGGTACCACCTGCGGGAACGACCACGTCCCAGTCATCTGCAAACAAAGCGTAAAACTTTGGAGAATGAAGAAGCCTAGCACGGCACCAAGACTGATATACAACACGCTTGTGAATAACCTCAAACTGCAGAAAGAATACACTAACAGTGTGAAAAACAAATATGAAGAAAAAATTGGAAAAGGAAATTCAAAATGGGACTCACTAAAGGAAGCGATGGTAACATCAGCAAACAACGTTGCCCCAAAGGAAATCAGAGAAGAAAAAATGAGTGGATGACTGAAGAGATACTTGACATGATACAAAGGAGACAGAAAATGATGCCAAGACATGGAAAGGAATACAGGAAACTGCACAAGGAAATAAGGAACAAATGCAGACAGGCAAAAGAGAAATGGCTCAACGACAAATGTGCAGAGGTAGAGAGACTGAGCAGGACTAATAAAGCAGACATGCATAAAAAGATAAGAGAACTGACAGGACAAAATACCTGCTCCCCAAAAGGATGTATAAAAGCCAAGAATGGAATGACAATACTAGAGAAAAAGGAAATATTCAAGTGATGGGAAGAATATATAGAAGATCTTTTCCATGACAAGAAAGAGCAACCAAGAATACACAAAGATGAAGATGGACCGGAAATATTAAAGTCCAGAGTGGTAGCTGCAATGGTCAAACTGAATAGAAACAAAGCATCCGGTCCAGATGGCATTATAATAGAGCTGCTGTTAGCCCTGTAAGAATTCGGCATAGAAAAAATTAGAGAACTAATAAATGAAATTTATAATAGTGGTATAATGCCAGATGATCTATGCAAATCCATTTTCATAGCATTGCCTAAGAAGCCAAGTGCAAACGAGTGTGAACTACACCGAACTATCAGCTTAATGAGTCATATTACAAAACTGATCATCCAAATACTGATGAATAGAGTAAGAAGCAGAATCAGGCTAGAGATAGGACAAGGACAATGCAGGTTCGTGAAAGACACTGGAACAAGAAACGTCATATTTATGATTAGGATGCTCTCCGAAAGGGCAATACAAATGAAGAAGGACTTATACCTGTGCTTTATTGACTATGCAAAAGCGTTCGACAAAATATGCTACAAAGAATTGATGGAGATGCTCAGCAGGCTCGACATATTTGGAAAAGACGTTAGGGTTATTAAAAACCTCTACTGACAGCAAACTGTCTGCATACGGACAAGTAATGATTTCAGCAGTTATACAAAGATAAAAAGGGGCGTAAGACAGGTATTGTGTCTTTTCACTGAATCTATTTAACTTGTACAGTGAGAATATTTTGAGGACCCTACATGTTATGCCAGGATTTTTCATCAGAGGTCACAATCTGAACAACATAAGATACACAGATGACACAGTGTTGATTGCAGACATGGAAAAAAACCTGCAGGACCTCCTACAGAAGATAGCTGAAGAGAGTGACATGAAGGGATTACAAATAAACTGCAAGAAAACCAAATACATGGTCATCAGCACAAAGAAAGGCCCAAAGTGCCAAATACAGGTGGAGGGTGTTAAAATCAAGCAGCTATGAAAGTTTAAATATCTGGGAAGTATTCTAACTGAAGACAGAAAGTGCGACACAGAGATCCAAAGGCGAATTGGCATGGAGAAAGATGCGTTCCAGAAGCTGTAAAGTATTAAGACACAGTAAAATTTCACTAGAAACAAAGAAGAGAGTACTGGATTGCTATGTGATGTCAGTTCTTCAATATAGCAGTGACTGTTGGACAATATCAACAAAGATAAAGGGAAAACTTGAAGCAGCTGAAATGTGGTTCTACAGAAGGATGCTGTGGATATCGTGGACCGAGCATATGAGCAATGACAAGGTTTTGGAAATGAAAAGGAAATTAATATTGAGCATCAGGAAAAGACAAATGAAGTTCCTGGGACATGCAATGAGGAAGGAGGGCTTGGAGAACATGATACTAACAGGCCAGATAGAGGGAAAAAGAGACAGAAGAAAGCAGTGGATAACATATTTAAAGGGCTTGAGCAGGTGGATGACAAAACAGGGGCTGAGAGATGTTACAGGAGAAAGCGTGCTAAGAGCCACCAGGGATAGAGAGACGTGGAAGGCCATGATCGCCTACATCCTGAAGGGACAAGGTACATAAAAGAAGATGAAGTGGAGAATATATATATATTTTTATTGTGATAGTATTTAGCACCAAGGATGTTATTTTTCAGTGGTTATTACTGATAAAATGTATTCTGGCAAGCAGGTTTTTTATCATAAAGTGCTTGATATCGGAATGTAGATAGTTGATAGGTACAAAGAGTTTGCCTTTTAATAGAGCATATTCATGCTGACTTCAAAGTTTCATGAGGATAATATGGAAAAGATAATACCCAAACACAAGAATATCCTTAATAAAACTCATAACAACAATACAAACAACATGACAATATGAACGAATTTAACTACCGAAAGAAAGACATTTTTCTACTTAATAACAAATGTCTTACCAACAACATAATATACAAAGCAACCATAAAAAATAACACCAATACCAAAATAACATCAAATGAAAAAGATTACATATTAGCAACAGAAACATCATTGAAAGAAAGATTTAGTTATTGCGAAACATCATTCAACACAGAAAAATACAAAAACAATGTAATCAAAATACATATGTAACCTGAAAAAAAAACATTACCAATAAAATCAAATGTGAAATAGTAGAAAAAAAAAGCACCACCCTACAACAGAAGAAAAACTAGCAATAATTAATTTGATAAACTAAAGTAAAATTTTCAACAAAAAAAAAAACAAGATAATGGGAAGATGCAGACCTGTGAATAAATACCTACTTTGTTATACAAACAACAATAAATAACAAAATCAAACAAAAAATAGGCATATAAACAATATAAAAAGAATTTTTTTTTTAAATTGTAAACTAAAAACTAAAAATACTTATAAATACGAAACTACAATAAACAAAACAGAATATATATATTATATAAATACAAGTTTCTTCCAGACTGTGGAATTCCCTTCCACATGATTGCTTCAATCTCCAGGAGTTTAAATGTCAGGTCAATAGACACCTAACACACTAACTGCTCCCATTCTTTCAAACACTCTTCCCATCTACCCAACCCTCATCCTCCGTATCCTTACCCATCTATCACCTTCCTTCTGACATTTCCTACACCTAACCACTCCTCCTCTTTACCTTCCCCTATGTAGCCCCATGCTCAATAGTGGCAATGGAATGCCTTGCTTGGGGTGAAATGATTAAAAAAAAAAAATAAAAGTACATGCTAACACCCAGTCATGACAAAAACAGATAATGCAACAACCATTAAATGTAAAATAAAATAAACAAATAAAAGTAAAAATAAAAAGCACAGATAAAAGTAACAAACACAAATAAATTCAACCCAACCATGACCCAGAAAAAATAAACCATTATGCAACAAAACATACCAACACACTAGGTCAACAAAATAAAAAAACTTATCCCAACTAAACCCATTCATGCATACACTAAAAAATAAAAATAAATCAAATAACTATTCAATAAAGAAGAAAAATAAAGAAAATCAACCAATCATAAACAAGAAGAAAAAGAATAACTAACCAATCACAAACAAGACTACTCCCATAATATCACACCATATTCTATATAAACAAGAACTGTAACTTAACCCTGATAAGCAAGTCTGTAATGTGATCAATACCGACTTGGCAGACCGGCTGCAATCTCTCTCTCACCGACATGACGTGGCTTCCCTGTGTCTCTTCTATAAATACTTTCACAGCTTCTGCTCCGATGAACTTAGATCACTGGTGCCCCTTAGGTCTGAATTTGCATGAGATACTAGATTAGCAACTAGATCCCACCCTTTTACAGTGAAACCGATAAAATGCAACCGCAATTTCTACTCCAACAGTTTCTTTTCTCGCACTTCCCGACTGTGGAATTCCCTTCCACATGATTGCTTCAATCTCCAGGAGTTTAAATGTCAGGTCAATAGACACCTAACACACTAACTGCTCCCATTCTTTCAAACACTCTTCCCATCTACCCAACCCTCATCCTCCGTATCCTTACCCATCTATCACCTTCCTTCTGACATTTCCTACACCTAACCACTCCTCCTCTTTACCTTCCCCTATGTAGCCCCATGCTCAATAGTGGCAATGGAATGCCTTGCTTGGGGTGAAATGATTAAAAAAAAAAATAAAAGTACATGCTAACACCCAGTCATGACAAAAACAGATAATGCAACAACCATTAAATGTAAAATAAAATAAACAAATAAAAGTAAAAATAAAAAGCACAGATAAAAGTAACAAACACAAATAAATTCAACCCAACCATGACCCAGAAAAAATAAACCATTATGCAACAAAACATACCAACACACTAGGTCAACAAAATAAAAAAACTTATCCCAACTAAACCCATTCATGCATACACTAAAAAATAAAAATAAATCAAATAACTATTCAATAAAGAAGAAAAATAAAGAAAATCAACCAATCATAAACAAGAAGAAAAAGAATAACTAACCAATCACAAACAAGACTACTCCCATAATATCACACCATATTCTATATAAACAAGAACTGTAACTTAACCCTGATAAGCAAGTCTGTAATGTGATCAATACCGACTTGGCAGACCGGCTGCAATCTCTCTCTCACCGACATGACGTGGCTTCCCTGTGTCTCTTCTATAAATACTTTCACAGCTTCTGCTCCGATGAACTTAGATCACTGGTGCCCCTTAGGTCTGAATTTGCATGAGATACTAGATTAGCAACTAGATCCCACCCTTTTACAGTGAAACCGATAAAATGCAACCGCAATTTCTACTCCAACAGTTTCTTTTCTCGCACTTCCCGACTGTGGAATTCCCTTCCACATGATTGCTTCCCTGATGGCTACAATCTCCAGGAGTTTAAATGTAAGGTCAATAGACACCTCCTAACACACTGACTCCCATCCATTCTTTCAAACACTCTTCCCATCTACCCAACCCCCAGCCTCAGTATTCTTACCCATCTATCACCCTCCTAACATTTCCTATATTTCACCACTCTTTCTCTTTACCTTCCCCTATGTAGCCCTATGCACAATAGTGGCAGTGGAAAGCCTTGCTTGGGGTAAAATGATTAAAAAAAAAAGCAAGAACATCATAACAGTGTCCTCAGGAAATTTCAAAGTCAGCATGAATATGCTTTATTAAAGAGACAAACTCTCTGTACCTATATATATATATATATTTCTACCAGCCTGGTTATTTATGATAAATATTTGTTACAAAATATGTGCCATTTTGAACCTGCAACCCCTATCAATATAGGAGAAGCCACCAGTTGATCTGGCGCATCAAAGTCCTCCCGACCACAAATTTACGTTAATCAAAAATTGTATTATATAGACTTTATTTGACTTCATTTAGACTGTTTGGTCATTCATGGTTGAGGGGTCTAAGATGCACCAGATCAATTGGTGGTTTCCTCTATGTTGATAGAGGTCGCAGGTTTGAATCCTGCCAAATGAGACATATTTTTGTAACAAAAATTTATCGTAAATAACCAGGCCGGTAGAAATAAATATATATACTGTTTGATTATAAACAGAATATCTACTTAAATATGAGTATTGATAAAAAATAATGTTCAAACAAAATAATTTTATATATATATATATATATATATATATATATATATATACACACACACACACTATTATAATAAAAACCATTGTGTATTTATATATATATATATATATATATATATAACTTCTCTCTTGTCCTGCTTAGGGGTTTGGATAATTTTTTTTTTCTTATGTCTTAATGTATGATAGTCAATAGTAGATACATCAATATTTGTTGCTGTCATTTCAGATGGCATATTGATATAAATATTTTGCTGTCATTTGTACAGAATGACATACTTGTTGTATAATAAAATCTGATATAGTATATCTGTAACTAGCACAATATGGTTTAGACAAATAGTTTAAACACAATGCCACATGACATAAACAGTTATCTTGAACAGAGATCTTATAAATTTG
Source organism: Ascarosepion bandense (assembly GCA_037127315.1). Lineage (NCBI taxonomy): Eukaryota > Metazoa > Mollusca > Cephalopoda > Sepiida > Sepiidae > Ascarosepion > Ascarosepion bandense. The sequence goes on from JBBBDQ010028787.1 coordinate 204,651, forward strand.
AAAATAATTCTTGTATCTTTAAGCTGTTTTCCTTGGGTTTTAATGTACTGTCTGTTTACATTCAAAATGATATTGAGACAACAGTACAGCTTGACTTGTTTTACAAATGTTTCATAAAATCAATTTCAATTGCTTGCTTCTCTTTAAGTACAATGTTGAGCATTATTTTTTTGTTGTTTGGTTTGTACAAAATTGCCTGATTTTAATTTATAGTCAAATTTTTCTGGCAGTTGATCATGTTGATTTGAACCCTGTTCTCTCAGTAACCACCATCACCACCACCCTTTAATAAGATTAATTAATCTTTAGCCATAGAGTTTGTTCAACTCTGTTGGAGCAAAACTGAATCAACCCAATTAAGACATATTCTTTTGTTCTGTCTTTTAAAATGGATACATTTTAAAAGAAAGTTTTTTTTAATAATTTTATCATGAGGAATAGCGTATATAGAAAGCAATGTAGCATCAACTTTATTTGACTCTGGTGCAAATTGTGCATTTTGTTATCTTCCTGTGACTTGTCCTCTCTTTGTAAAAAAAAAATTTTTTTTTTTAAATCTTTTAATGAAAAGTCTGTATAAAACATTTTTTAAATCAATTCACCCCAACCAAGGTAATGATTCTAAGATGCAAAGAGCTACTGGGAGTGAAAGATAATGAAAAGACTTTAGATGAATGAATGAGAAACTCAATCTTAAACGGGAAACAAAGAATAAACCTCTATTCCTGTTCAAAAGAAAAAAGAGTAGTGTGATCCGCATGATAAATGAACTGATCTACTCCTATTAAATTATAAATAATGGTAGGTAGATCCCAAAATCTGTTGTGTTGGCTTCATTTTTTTTCATGTCAAAGAACATAAGCAACAGAAATGTAGTTCTACAGAATGACAGAGAACACTGTGAACCAAACATGTGAGAAACAAAGTTTTAGAGAAAATCAAAACACTTACACTTAACATCAGGAAGATGAAGTTGAAATTTTGATGGCACATAATGAAGAAAGAGAGCTTGAAAAGCTCAATACTCACAGGATAAATTGAGAGCAGGAGGGAGAGAGAAAAACAGTGTCGCTTACTGAGTGAATCTGAGTAAATGAATGGGAGAATGGACTTTATTAGGAGTGACAAGGAATGGGAAATCATAGAGAACCATGATTGTCAACATGTAGAAGAGACAGCACATAATAGATTTAACTTTGCTGTCCAGTTTACTTGATAGACAGAAGGTGCGATGTGGCTGAAGTTGTAAGACATAATGCAATAAAATGTTCTGAAGGAAATTTGATAAGTATTCTTTAGATTCTCTTAGTTTTTTTTCCCCATATTTATATTTAAGGCATTAAAAAGTTAAAAATTTTGAAGATCATTAAGACAACATTTTTGAAAAATCAGATCAAGAAAGGCATTAAGTTTGTCTATACTTCCTCCAAACACATGGCCCAGCATTGGTTAGATCTAGTGACTTGACCCAAAAAGTTGTGAGTTCACTGCCTGGCTAGAACAGTATTGAACAAAAAACTTAGTGCTCTGAGTTAAAGAGAAATAACTAAAATATCCAAAAGTATCATGACTCATGGAAGGAGAACAATCTACCTCAGTGATTGAAATAAAGGGTTCAGTTCCAAATTTCAATCACCTAAAGATTAGAGCATACAATTGCTGAAACATTATAAATATGAGGACAAGAGTCAGAACAATGTAAATAATGTACTTTAGATTTACTTAATTTTAAGATTTCAGAAATAGACATTTCCTGCAATTTGAAAGATAATTTTTCTTATTTCAAAACTTTATAAAATGTCAGTTTTTAACATTGAAGAAAAAAAAAACTCAAAGTGAGTTTTATTCATTAACCGAAAATTTAATGGTATTGCTTCTGATTGGTTATTGTATAAAAATGGACATTAATACTCAAACAACATTTCGAGACTAAAGGACTAAAAAATGTATATTGCAATGAAAACTATTCTTTGTTTTTCTATCATTTCTCTAATTCTGTACTTTAAAATTAATTTCCATAATTCAGATTTGATAAACATGCAAAAATAGCTGAAAAGAAACAAAATTTCTTTGGATATAGTTAGGTGGTTAAAGCATTGGGACAAAGTTGTTTCCAGTTGAGGATTTGAGATGGTCTGGCAAAATTAGAAAATTATTAAAGGTGAAGGAGAATTTCAAGCCAGAACAGAGGGGAATACACATACTACTTACATTTGAGCTAATGGGCTTGTTGTTGTTGTTGTTAACATATTAACTGTACTTCCCCCAGTTTTTTCAGGTATCTATCAAACTTAATAACCTTCAGTGAATTTTGAACCATTTTTTAATCTATAGGGATGGTTTATTCTTACTCAGTCTCTAATAATATCTTGTTCCTTTTTTTCTTTTTATACCTCTTCATTATTTTATAGCTCAACCTGTCTTAACAGTCTAAGTCTACTACCCATCCCTGAAATTGCACTCACAATTACTATATCACCAAATTCATGAACCAATTTTTTAATCCACTAGACAAGTTTTAAACTATCAACCAAAAAAAAAGAGAAACCAAAATTTGAAGTTGAACATACTCAAAATTGAAAGTACTGAAGTGAAAAATAAAATTCATCATGAAAATCTGTTTCATTTCCAAATACAAAAATGAAAATGGACTATGAATTTATTTGAACTTTTTTTAATCAGTTACATGCAAATGCCCTTGGGAATGGTATTAATCTGCCACTTCTCCCTCCATATATGGGTTAAATAGCAGAATGAATTGGATTCTATAGCCTTGATTGGCCACCAGTCTACTGCAGAAAGTAATGGCAATCTACTGCAGGAAAATCTTCTACCCAGTTAGTGACATCTCTTTCAAGACATGTTTGCCCAAGTGTGTATCATGTATGGCACTGATATAAGTTAATGAAGCAAAGAACTTCCACCATCTGAAATTTATTTTTCAAAATTATTTATTCTCTCGACTCTACCAAGAGAGATTTTCAAAGTTTGTGAAACAAACAAGTTCTAGTTAGTTTCTGATTTAAAATTTTACTTGATGTTAGCTTGAGAGTAGACCAGCCATTTATTTAAAAATGACCATTAGATATCGGTTCAAATAAGATATGATTTCTGATTTTCCATATCAAATATTTAATACATTCTTTCAATATTTTAGAAAGTTTACACTTTTCCTCTCTTTTGTAACCCTGCTGACCATATTTGTCAGGAAATGATCTCTTTCATTCCAACCGATCATCATCTCACTGCACACACAAACCTTTTCTCTGTTTGGAGGCTATTTGTTAAAAATCAAAGCACCCCATTGCTGGCCACATTCTATTCTTCCACAAGAACTTTTTTTTAATTAAAAAACCATAATCCTTCTTCCAAGTTGAGTTGCTGTTCTAAAAAGGATTTCCAACAAGTTTGAAAAATCTTTTCCCAAATATCCAATTCTTCATCCCCTAAACGTATTATAATAATAATAATAATAATCCTCTTTAATCAAAACTTTCTTATTTACTGAGAATGATTGTGTTGCTCCAGATTTCCATGTGAGAAAAGCTTGCTTGCTTGAAAATCAACCTTTTGAATTTCTGATTTTTACTTTGAACAATAAACTCTGACACTAGTGGAAAAGGTACAACTAATTCAACTACATGGCAGAACACACAAAAAATAATCTTGTCTAAGATTATAAAAAAAGATTTATTTTGTAAATCATATTGTAACTTATAATTTTTTTAATTAATGTTCACCCAACCAGATAATAGGCAAACTTATCTACTCTTATGTCATAAAATACTTCTGTCTGAATTTCTGGGATGAGGAGGTATTATTTTATATAGACTATTGTCTTCATCTTTGTTGTTATGTTATCACAACCATGGTAGCCTTCAGACTTCTTCAGGTGCTTGCCAATCAGGTAATTATGAACGGAACTCTTTGTTTAATCAACAAGAGTAGATTTATCGCATTCTAATATGTCTCTAGAATGTCAACAGAATGAGAATAGTAAGTGACTCAGTTGAAAATTCACTGAAGATTACCAAAATTGATAAGATTGGAGAGCGCAGTGACTGAAATGTGATAATCACAACAAAGATGATTATAACAATCTGTGGTTAGATAGAATGCTTATGTTGAATTAAAAGCAGAATTTCACCTGAAAATTCAAGATTGTTGCATGTAAACAGAAAATACTTTTATATTGTTTTGTCTGTTCTTGTCTTTAATGTCATATTCACAATATTTCGGCTGTTGTACACTCTGACCTTCTTCAGATGATTGTAATTTTGAACCAAATTCTTTATTTCAATCACTGGGGTAGATTGGTTTGGTTCAAAATTCAAATCACCCGAAGGTCAGAGTGTACAATGGTTTAAACATTGGGAATATGACAATAAAGATGAGGACAACAGTCTGAATAATGTAAATACCTCACCTCAGAAATATAGACAAATATAGAAAGAAAACTTGTTTTCTTAATTTGACACTAAAAGTAACTTGGTATTGTTACTATAGAAATAATTTTATTTTTAAAAGTGTTTAAGACATTTATTTTAGATTTGAGGTTTGTGTCTCTGACAGGCTGTATTTTCAATCCAATTAACTGGTATTAAGTGATGAGGATAAAAAAAAACAAGAATAAAGAGACTGTCAAGCTAAGCTAAGTTCAGTCAGGCAATATAAACCCTATTTTATGCCAGCAAAGTCATTATTCACAGTCTTGTTTTGTTTTTTCAATTTTTCTTTATCAATTACTAGGTACTAAATCTTTTTCCCTCTTGTAACCTGAATCCAATAGACTGTCAGTAATTTCTGCAGTCTCCATATTTCCTGTCATTTGACAGGTTTGTGGGGAAAGTATATATACCTTTTGATTAAAGGACAATGATCAGTGCCAGATTTTAAAATTGATACTTTGAATCCAGGAACAGCCCCAGGCACGTGCAAGAGACATTAGCATTGGTGAATATGATGATGGCTTATTTTGTTTTAGTTCTTACTTTTCTGATTCAGCATGAGAAAACAGGTTTTTCTAAAAAGCATCATAGTTTTTTTGTTTTTTTTCTTGTCTGTTATTCCAGCTAAGCAAAGCAAAGAAAAATAAGCAAGTTTATTTTTGCTTTTTGAAATTAGGTGAACTGGTCTGCTCATTAAAAAAACAGGGAAAAATTTGAATGGAATAATTTTTGTAGGTTAGCCTTCATTAGATCTTCCTTGACCCATAGCATTTATCAGAATAAAAAAACTATTGATTTTTAGAAGATGTGGGGAGGGTCTGTTTTTATAATATAAATACTGTCAAATCAATCCCTGAAAAAGTTATCAGTATTTTATATAATGTATTTTTTTCACAAATGTAACATTTAAAACTGTGTTTATGTCATTGATGACTGCATACTACTGATGATGTCCTTAATCCCAATTCGTAATAGTATACAATTATCAATGATGTCTACACAGTTTTAAATTTGACATTTTAAAAAACAAAAAAAAAAGAAAAACCCAGACATAACTCTTTAAGTCAGGGATTGATTTGTACTGTGAACATGCCCTCACTTCTAAAATGTCAAAGATCATGGTTAGATTGATTGATTTGTTTTCCATGACTTATCAACCCTTTGCTGTTTATTTAAAGCTAGAAATTATTTTTTAGATTGTAGGAATTTATTCTTTTTTTGTTGAGGTAATAATGTAAATGTAAAATGGGGAATCAATTCTATATTACAATCAATAAATTAATCTTTCACTTTGTGACCACAATAGTTTTTTTTTACATTTAACTAGCAGTATAGCCCGGCATTGCTGGTGTAATGAAAGCTTTAAAACTAATCCATGGTCCTGGAGCTCAGACTCAGCCTAAAGAATATTTGTGTGAAGTTTGGTAAGAATCGGATAAAAATTGTGGATTTGTATAAAGGACATACAGACAGATAAACAGACACGCACACAAACATCTTGCCTTTTATATATATATATATATATATATTATTGATTTTCTGCACTATTGTAAAAACTGCAACTTTGAAACTTCTGAATATCATTTCTTATGTTTTTGTCTATGAGTGTATCAAATCCGATTAAAATCGGACAACTCCTTCTGTAACCCAATTTTTTCGATTTTCGATATTTATTGGGGGTACCTTGACACAAAACCTAGCTAAGAACACTCGTAGATGCTTATAGTACAACTGTGTAAATTTTCAAGAAAATTGGTTCAGCCGTTTTGGAGTCTATAGGTAACGGACACACACACACACATACACACATACAAAGTTGCATTTATAAATAAGTTTAGATATTTCAGAGAAATTAAGTAAATCTGAGATATTGCCTGTGTAGTTAATCAGAATTTCATTGATTCATTCATTCCTTTTTCCATGGCTTATCAACCTTTGCAGTTTATTTAAAGCCAGAAATTATTTTTAGATTGTAAACATTTTTTAAAAATTGTTATCATCTATCGTTTTGAATCCCATTCATCTTTTATCCTTTCTCTGACACCCACTGTACCCAGTCCTTTCTCTCGCTGTAACCCTCTGCACACTAGTGGCAATGTTGCTTTGCTTGGGGTGAAATAATTAAAAATAAAAGTTGTTTTTCTGAAAAGTGTAGCTGGTTTGGCACAAGCCTTCACCACTGAAATTTGAACTCAGCTCTCTAATTAACAATGCCAAGCCATTATCCATTACACCACCTGCACATCCAAGTTTATGCCACCTAGTATTTCCAAGCAGTCTTTCATCTGATCAGGCTCAACATTACTTAACTTTGATGATTGTATATGAATTGATGTTTCAATGTGATGTGGCTATAAGCCATCATAGAAAAGTCTAATAAATGTGAATCTACAAAAATTATTCCTCTCCCTAAATATTTTCCCCTAATTTTCAGGAACAGATTTAAGTCAATTTAAGTTGTGCCATTATTTAAAAGAAATACATGATCTGTTAAATGACATAAGATAATTTTACTGTGAGCTTTGAGAAAATTCCCTAACTTGTCTTTTCTGGTAAAAAAAGGAAGCACAAACCCTATATTTCTCTGTTTAACCATTTCCATGCTTGTTAAGGCTTATACATCAAACTGGACATTTCTTTGATCATCTGACTAGAAAAGAGTTTGGTGTACATGCCTTTACTAAGCACAGAAATGGGCTTCATTGTGTGTAAAAATTTTTTTCATGTTCTTTCATATAAAACTCAGACTAACAGGAAAAATCAGTTACTTTAAAATAACTATCTTTAAGTTTTTTTTAATCGATTTCACCCCACACAAGGCAGTAAAGCTACTAAGATACAAGATTATTGGGTATGGAAGAATTAGAAACAGAAAGAGTAATCAGGAGGACAATTGATAGTGATTAACATTTCATTTAAATTTCTGAAAATTAAAGTTGGCTGGAAAACATAGAGCTAGAAAGAAGTTCCACAAGTGAGAAGTGTGAGAAAAGAAACTGTAAGCATAGAATTTATGGTTACATCCAGCCACCTCAACTGTAAATTGAGATCTTGACACCAATCTAGTAATTTGCTTAAATTCATAAAGTCTAGGCACCATAGCTAAGAGATCATCCAAACAATTATGACGAAAGTATTTATAGAAAAAGCACAGGGCATGGATGTTCGTTGTGGTGCAGTGGATATCGACTCAGAACGAGGAATCAAGTTCAAATTCCAGCTGAATTCTTTGCATTCACTTATGCACAAATACCCTTGGGAAAGGTATTAATCCATCTATTCTCTCCAGTTATGGGTTAAATAACAGGACAGATTGGGTTCTATAGCCTTGGCTGACAACCAGTCTACCGTGGAAAGCAATGGCAACCTACTGTGGGATAATCTTCTGCCCAGTCAGTCATGTCCCTTTCGAGACATGATTGCCCAAGCGTGTATTACGTATGGCACTTAACTGACTAACTGACTGACAGAGAGGCAACCTTACAGTGGTAGGAAAATAGCTGAAGCTAAGCCACCAGATCAAGACCAGTAATATTGCTGATTTTTCTTTAGATTTTACCAAGGAGCTTAACGTGAATAGCAACTGTTAATAAATGCTTTGCTGTCTGAAGAAATGTTGACCTTTTAGTCCAAAGCTCTTCAGCCTCTAGGTACAAGCCCATTTAATATGAAAATTTCTCTGCCTGCAAACATAGTAACAACAATGCAAGCTGTGAAATATCTCAGATCTCTTATGTTAAAAACTGAACCAACATGACAAAATGAAACCGCCTTTGGATCAAGCATTGTGTTGATGTGTGCTAATTCTTTTAACACAATGAAAGATTGCAGAATGAACAATTACAATTTACGTGATTGAATAATCCATTGCAATATGAACTTGATCACCTGTGGAATGTAGAACAAGGCTTTTCAGATGGTGCAGTCAAGTGGTCAAAGTGTGGCTTCACAATCACTTTAGGTTTTGATTGCTCTAAAGGCCAGTAGTGGATAAGGTCAACACAGAGGTCAAGGACTGCATATAAAAAGCTTTAGCTGATGCCCATAGCTGGACAAATCAATTTTAAATGAAATGCTCAACAACAGTCCTCTCCCTACTCTTCTTTGTATTGTGTTTTACCATAACAAATTTTTCATAAAAATGCACTTGTTTCAGATAATGGTTATTACTTGTAATATGTTGCTTTCCTCCAAAGTTTTCTTTCTTTCATTTTCTCTAGTTTCTTTTCTTTTTTTTTTGCTTTCTCTAGTTTCCTTTCTTTCTTTCACTCTCACAAGTTTCGTTTCTTTCTTTTGCTCTCGCAAGTTTCATTTCTTTCTTTTGCTCTCGCAAGTTTCGTTTCTTTCTTTTGCTCTCGCAAGTTTCGTTTCTTTCTTTTGCTCTCGCAAGTTTCGTTTCTTTCTTTGGCTCTCGCTAGTTTCGTTTCTTTCTTTGGCTCTCGCTAGTTTCGTTTCTTTCTTTGGCTCTCGCTAGTTTCGTTTCTTTCTTTGGCTCTCGCTAGTTTCGTTTCTTTCTTTGGCTCTCGCTAGTTTCGTTTCTTTCTTTTGCTCTCGCTAGTTTCGTTTCTTTCTTTTGCTCTCGCTAGTTTCGTTTCTTTCTTTTGCTCTCGCTAGTTTCGTTTCTTTCTTTTGCTCTCGCTAGTTTCGTTTCTTTCTTTTGCTCTCGCTAGTTTCGTTTCTTTCTTTTGCTCTCGCTAGTTTCGTTTCTTTCTTTCTTTTCGTTTCTTTCTTTTTCCTTTCTTTCTTTCACTCTCACAAGTTTCGTTTCTTTCTTTGGCTCTCGCTAGTTTCGTTTCTTTCTTTGGCTCTCGCTAGTTTCGTTTCTTTCTTTGGCTCTCGCTAGTTTCGTTTCTTTCTTTTGCTCTCGCTAGTTTCGTTTCTTTCTTTTGCTCTCGCTAGTTTCGTTTCTTTCTTTTGCTCTCGCAAGTTTCGTTTCTTTCTTTTGCTCTCGCTAGTTTCGTTTCTTTCTTTTGCTCTCGCTAGTTTCGTTTCTTTCTTTGGCTCTCGCTAGTTTCGTTTCTTTCTTTGGCTCTCGCTAGTTTCGTTTCTTTCTTTGGCTCTCGCTAGTTTCGTTTCTTTCTTTGGCTCTCGCTAGTTTTGTTTCTTTCTTTTGCTCTCGCTAGTTTCGTTTCTTTCTTTTGCTCTCGCTAGTTTCGTTTCTTTCTTTTGCTCTCGCTAGTTTCGTTTCTTTCTTTGGCTCTTGCAAGTTTCGTTTCTTTCTTTGGCTCTCGCAAGTTTCGTTTCTTTCTTTGGCTCTCGCAAGTTTTGTTTCTTTCTTTGGCTCTCGCAAGTTTCGTTTCTTTCTTTGGCTCTCGCAAGTTTCGTTTCTTTCTTTGGCTCTCGCTAGTTTCGTTTCTTATTGCTTATACTTCTTTCCACTCAGTCACACTATTTTATTTCATTCTTCCAGGGATTTTACCTTCTTTTGTTTCTCCTAAGGATTGTTAGGAAAAAAATCACTAAATTTGAAAGAGAAAGTGTTTTACTTGGAATATTTTCTTTGTATTTTTGATTGCATTTCAAATCTGGTTATCCTGAAAAAAATAAAAGATGCCTAGGCATCTCTGAAAGATGCATGTGCAAAATTGTTCCCACACACATCCATATTCAATGATAGTTGATAAGAAGGTACTGATAAAAAATAGCATTATTTTTAATCAAGTCAAAAGAAATTTGTTTCTTTCATTGGACAGTGTTTGCTTCAAGAAAGGAATAAAAACTAAATCAAGTGATTTACTGAGGATGAGTAATTGTATGTCCAGAGCAACTGCTTCTCATTTGCAGTTTTAAACTAAACAATGAATCCGAGACTAAATAAATATAATGCACTCACTCACTCACTCTAACCGCTACCTGTTTGTTTTGGTTTTAAGACAACAGATGATTAGATGAAAGAAAAACTTGTAAGATGGCTTACCTTCTTGGATGCTTAATTGTTTTAAGTCACAATTGAAAGTATGGAAGTGGGAAGAGAAAATAGTAAACTGGGCAGAGTTTGTTTTTGGTTCTTAAAGACACTCCTGAATAGTTTCCTTCCTACGGAGTTGATTTAGTGTCTGGCTTTTTTTTCTATTTTTTTTTTCTCTTGGTCCCTTCAGATCTAATCAATAATTTTCTCCATTCTCCCTCTCTCTCACAACAATACACACCTCACTCTGTCATACATTCAGACAATCCTCCTTCCATTGTCTATTGACAATGTGAGCCTTTGTGTATGCATCAGACCAGGACTGCAAGGAAACGTTTAGAAGGAGAGGGGGTGTAAGAATTAAAAAGAGATTGGGTAAAAAGCAGAAGTATAAACAAAGAAGAGGATAAAAGAAATAGGTAAAAATGAAGAACAATAAATGAAGATAAAACTAGGAGGAGAAAAGAGAGAGAGATTAGGAGTTATAGTGGAATGAGAAAGTTGTAGAAAGAGAAAGAGTACTAGAAAAATGAGAGATAAAGGTAAAAATGAAGAACAGAAAGAGGAAAATAAGGATGTTTTTTTTTTGTTTTTTTTACAGAAAAAATAAAAACTAGTCAAAAGGCAGAGGAAGTAAAAAGGTGCAGAAGTGCCATAGTGGTAAGACTTTAGTAATAGACAACTGGACAGCAAATAACTAAAGAAATTAGAATTAGGAATGAAACATATGTAAGATCCCCTTTTTGAAAAATTTCCATGTCTAGGCTATTGCCCATCCCTAGAGATATTGTGGGCAGTGGAATGAGAACATATTAAATAAGATTCAGTTCCAAAATCTCTTTAATTTACTCAGATGAACATACACCTGATGAAGGGGACATCAGTTGAAACATTGTGATAAGAATCACAATGTTTCAACAACAACAAGGATGAGAACAGTGTCTAGGATATTGCCCATCCCTAGGGATATTGTGGGCAGTGGAATGAGAACATATTAAATAAGATTCAGTTCCAAAATCTCTTTAATTTACTCAGATGAACATACACCTGATGAAGGGGATATCATTTGAAACATTGTGATAAGAACAACAACAAGGATGAGAACAGTAGTCTGAATATAAATGGGGTAAATAATAACTCTTCATCCCAGAAATTCAAAACCCTTTATTTACCCTATGGGATAGACTGTTCTTGTTCCACTGTTCATGTCTAGGGATATAGTTAGCATTGGAATCAGAACAGTCTATTCCCATATCATCATCGTTTAATAACCATTTCCATGCTAGCATGGGTTGGACAAGGTTTTCTTGATGGCTCTGTAATTGACCCATCATGAATTATTGGAATGAGTTTTACAGCTGTATGCCCTTACTAACACCAACCATTTTAGAAGACTGAAAACTCAGTGTTTTTATTGAGATACTATGTCTAGGAAGATTACCTACCAAGGTTAGAGAGTTCAGCCTACTTTATTCTACAGAGAGTAGGTGTAGAAGTTCTCTTAGACAAGTTGCTATTAAAAACTAAAGACTCTTGCCCAGCCTAACTTTTTCTTTTTTCTCTTAAATGACTCCCGTTTGAGAGTTTACTTTTTGCCCATAGCTGGGGCCTGAAGAGGTGCTACCACTCTGGGTGAACCTGGGAACAACAGCAATTAAGTGGTGGTTCCACACTCCTCTAAACCTCCTGATCAGAGGCCTTGCTGCTGGATGTAGTTTATCATCACATCTGTAAGAGGCTCCAAGCATTAATTTTGCTTCTTATCTGGTTGAAAAAATAAATAGCTATTTTAATCCACAAATTACTAAATGCCATAACTCTTTTGAGCATATCATTGTGTCAAAGTAAGTAGCATTAGAATCAACGCCATGTTGCCAATGATCCACTCTTGAATTTATTCTATCAGGATATAACCTGGGGTTATGTGAACATATACTATTGGAAGACATTGATGTGCACTTTCTGTATATTAGGTTCAGAAAAAGTGGTAATTGATATTGGAAATGTCTGATGAATATGAATTATTGAGCAGGACCTTTTTTTTTTTTTTACACAATACAATACAGCTTACCCTGTAGAAGGTCCAGGGACCACTTAAATTAGAGGGTTACATTATGGTGTATTTATATGAATAAGGAGGAAAATAATGATTAACTCTAGACTTGAACTGGTTATGGTTGTAGTAATCTACTTGGGAGTCTGGCAATGCCTATCTGCATAAATTTTTGCCTAATGGTTAATGAAGTGTTGTCATGTTTGGGACAGGCTTGGTTGGCTATTTAAGTTTGGAATTTTATTTAATTTAGCCATTGAAAAATATGTCTATCTTCCCCAATTGATTTGTATAATTAAGTTAGAATAAATACATCTAAGAATGAATGGTTATTAGCTTTTTGAGAGACTCAAGTTGAACTTCTACTCTTGAGAGTTTTTAAGTGATAATTCAGTTGTATATTTTCTGTGATCATTGAATAAAGATTGAGTTATTTCTTTTTTAAAAAAATAAGTAATCAATTTTTAAAAATTAATTAATTTCTGAGATGAGGAGTTATTATTTATATTATTTACAGATGGATTAATGTCCTTATCTTTGTTATTATTATTTGCAGTTGAATAAATCTTCTTTGTTGATATAACAATTTAGCTATAGAACCCTCTAAATTTCTTCAGGTGATGCTTGATCCAGGTTGGCTTCAGAGAATTTGCAACTGAACCCTTCATTTAATTTACAAGAATAGATTGTTCTTATTCCACAGTCTATATCTCAGCTTTTTCTTTTATAGTATTCATCTCTTATTGCTAATGTTGCTTCTACTGAATCTGAGTGTGTACTACCCTGCTCATGTATACAGCTCACAAGAGCAACATGATGAGATATTCCAAGACGTAGACAGAACAAGAATAATCTACTTCTGTAAATTAAATAAAGTGTAGTTTTAAAAGTTCCTCAAGTGGCAACCTGAAAAAGCCCAGAGGATACTACAGCTAAAATGTTGTGATAACAAAAAAGATCAAGATATTAGTTACATTGGAAATAATAATTCAGGACAATGCTTATATTTTATGCAGTTTGGCTAAAACATTTTCAGCTGTATCACATACTTATAAGGTAAATATTAAAACTAGATTTGTGCAATTCTGAATACAGATTCAGAATCAGCATAGTCAATTTCATTAAGAATCTGATTTGCAGATAAACTTTTTTTTTAGGTTATCCAGTGTTAGAACAGGAGAATTTTGTGTCCTGCACATAAGTGGGGAGTCCTGGATATGATGATAAACAACAAGGCCTTTGATTGGGAGATTAGAGGAAGGTTTGAGGATCATGGAAGCTCCTCTTGATTGCTGTTGTTACCAGGTCCATCTATGACCTGAAGTGGTAGCATCTGTTAGGGTCCAAGCTACATGCAAATAGAGGACCTCCAAACAAAAATAAAACACTATGGAAGTGTAAAAACACATTTTTATAGTAAAAATTCCAGCAATACACACACACACATACACACATGCAATTACTTTCAAAATATATTTAGTTGAAACCAAAAATTGTATTTAAAATATTTAGATTTCTGAATTAACCCAGAGAGGTTGATCTGTTGGCAAAACAAAATCAATCAATCAATAAATACTTTCACGGCTTCTGCTCCGATGAACTTAGATCACTGGTGCCCCCTAAATACGAATTTGAATGAGATACTAGATTAGCAACTAGATCCCACCCTTTTACAGTGAAACCGATAAAATGCAACTGTAACTTCTACTCCATCAGTTTCTTTCCTCGCACTTCCCGACTGTGGAATTCTCTTCCACACGATTGCTTCCTCGACGGCTACAATCTCCAGGAGTTTAAATGTAAGGTCAATAGACACCACCTAACACACTAACCTGCTCCCATTCTATCAAACACTCTTCCCATCTGCCCAACCCTCATCCTCGCTATCCTTACTCATCTGTCACCTTCCTCCTGACATTCCCTATGTCTAACCACTCCTTCTCTTTACCTTCCCCTATGTAGCCCCATGCACAATAGTGGCAGTGGAATGCCTTGCTTGGGGTGAGATGATTAAAAAAAAAAAAATCAATCATTAATATTTGCTAAATGTTTTAACTTGGTTTTGTTTTTCCAATTATTTTTAATTTTATAGTTTTTTTTTTATTTTTTATTTTTTTATCTGAAGCCACAGACTGGAATTCATGTACCCTGTGTTTTCATTTAAATCTGAATGATCCTGTTTTTAAAAAATATACTTTTTACCCTGAAAGTATATAATGATCTACAAAATATTTAGATGTCAGAATTAAACAACCTATAGACGTTGATATGCTGCTAAACAAAATCAACTAAACCAACCAATATGATTGGGGAGGTATTGTTTTATATTAAGACAACATCTGCATGACACAAAATTCTCCTGTGCTGGAACAGATTCGGAATGAGAACAATAAATTTATTCTAAATCACATACTTTTGTTCCCAGCAGCAAAATCTTTGTTGCCAATGTAAACATTGGATTAAGAAAATACATTTACAAAGTAGTGATGAAAAATCCTTGGCCAAACCCTACCACCGAAATTCTTGGCCAGACCAGGTTTCTCTCCCCAACCAACTTCTGACACTTGGTCATTTGATAAGGAAGTTGCTTGTTGTGAGAGCTTCCCAGCATCTTTTTTTAATTAATTTAAAAATTTAGTTAACATATAAAAAACAATAATTTTTGATACTGAAAAAAATTAGTGATTTTAAATCAGGTTAAAATTTTGGAGTCAAATATTTGGCAAACTGCCATGAAAAATAAAAATTTTATTTGATAAAATTTCATTATATAGTAATGTAGAATTTATTGCCAAGTTTCAAAACAAAAGTACTTGTACTTTTTAATAATTTCCATTAACTGGTCATGGGTTAGTTTTCCTTCAAATGAAACCATTTTCTTTTCCCAAGTTATTTATGAGAAACACTTAACAGAATACTTAACACTTAAAAGAAATTTTTGATCCACACCTGTGCACATAAAAATTCTCTCTTCTGAGCCTGAACTTAAAAATAGTTAATGTGATGTAATAATCTAACTCGGGATGTTTTGAATGGACATATCTGAGAATTTGGTACTTCCAGAGAAATCTCTCAACTCCAATTGCCTGGTACATTCCTTCATATTATCTAAATTTACCAAAACATGGCATTTTTGTCTTCTAGGCAATTACATTTTTGTATAAAGAACCCTGAAATTTGATTCTTGTTTGATCTTGATTTTGAAAATATTCAGGCACATATTCAATACCAAAATTTTTCAAAATTAACAAATTTAAACTGTGAAACAGTGGTAAATAAAATTGTTTCTGCAATAATTAAAATGTGTATTGTGTGATAGCTCCAAAAGTTCAACTAATATTTTGTTTATTACTGCTGTAGACAGGTATTGAACTCACAACTCTTTGGGTCAAGTCACTGGATGTAAATGCTTTTATCCACTAGGCCATGTGTTCTTGTGGAAGTGACATAACTCATTGAATGAGAGTAATCTACCCAAATGATAGAAATAAAGGGTCCAGTTCGACATCCCAACATCACCTGACGAAGGTTGAAACATACAACAACCAAAATGTTGTGAATATGGCAAGAAAGATTGACAACAGTGTAAACAATGTAAATAATTACAATACCTCATCTCAGAAATAAAGAGAAATAACGAATCATGTAGGAATAAAAGCATAGACATTTACTGTTTCTTTTATAACTAATTTCTCTTTCTTTAAATTTTGCCATTTTGAAATCTCAGAAAACAAACGTAAGGATTATATTTATGAAAAATGTCAGTTTTAAAAATGTTTTGATTTTTAGAGCATGTTTTCTAACAAAATTTTAGTTATATTTCTTAAGATTCATTCAATATTTTTTCATTAATACTTGCTTTTTAATTCTACTATTTCTGGTTTATTTTTTATAATGATGACAGTTTTTTATTGTCTTTCTAACATTCAAAAAATAAGCTTATGAAGCTAAACAAAAAGCTTTAGAAATCTGGGTTTTAGCAAAAAGAAAACTTTCCTTTACCACTCAATCATAAGTTATTTTCAATCAAAACAAAAACAAAGTCTTTGCTTCTGTCAAAGTGTAAGCTTATTTTTTATTGGTTGAAAATTCTGTTAACTTTTTATATTTTCTTTGAAATTTCATTTTGTCTTTTTGCTAAAGAAATTAGCAATTCAGATCTATCTGTTCTTATAGGTGTTATTGAAATGAATGAAACCAATTTTGAAATAAAAATAATTTGAAAAAATTTAAACATAATTTCTTCTACGTGCTGTGTTCCTTCAGGGTGTAGGCGATCATGACTCTCCACATCTCTCTTATCACTAGTGACTCTTAGCATGTTTTATCCTGTTATCTCACACAAACCCCACTCTGCCATCCACTTGCTCAAGCCCATCTAGTATGTTATGCATTGATTTTTCCTGTCCTTCTTTCCCTCTCTGTGATCTGTGAGTATCAGATTCTCCAAGTCCTCTTTCCTCATTACATGTCCCAGGAACTTCAGCTATCTTTTTCTGATGTTAAATATTAGCTTACATTTTATTACCATCCTCCCCAAAACCTCATCCTTGCTCACATGTTTGGTCCATAGTATACTCAGCATCCTTTTGTGGAATACATCATTTAAGAAATTCAAAAGCACCACCAAGCCAAATTCACTTAAATTTTTTCATTTCTTCATCTGCTCAGGTATCAGTCTTAGGACTTTTATGGATATTCATCATACAACTAGTGTTTTATTCAGTAAAAATGCTTTGCTTTCATTTATTTAGAATAAATTATAAAAAAAAATTACATATATAATCATATTATTAATTTGTTTTTCTATGTGTTATATATGTGGGTGATGATGTCTCTCCACAACTTCCTATCTTTTATTAACTTTTAACAAATCCTCTGATTCCCTTTTCTGCCATCCATTTCCACAAGCTTGTTAGGTAGGTTATTCACTGTTTCCCTTCTGTCTCTCTTGTCTTCTGCACTATCTTTCCCAAGATGTCATAGCAACTGACAGATAAGGAAAACGAAATCTGTATAGAGCCATGATTTTTACAGCTGAAAGGAGAAGGACACCTTTGAATTTAAAACCTAGGTGAAGGCAATGGAAAACTACTCTGCTATCTTTCCCAAAGTGGCATGGCAACTGACAGATAATAAGCAAAGAGATACTGTGGAGTGCCAGGATCTTTTATGGCTTGAAAAGAGAAGGATACCTTTGAATTATCCTGTGAGTGTTATAATTTACAGGGTTTTTTTTCTGATGACATGTTCCACAAACCTATTTCCGATCTTATGTATGATTGTTCTTTTTTGTTTTCCTTTAAATTTCCTTGTTACTTTCATGCTTTGTCCATGGTATTCTCATCATCCTTCTGCAGAACCACAGAAATACCTTAAGTTTTTTCTTCATTTGTGAGTTTAGTTACCAAGAGAATTACCTTCATAAGTTTGTTAAACGAAGAAAAAATACATATCTGATATGTAATATCAGTGCTCCTATATAGCAGTGAATACTAGACCATATCCTTACAGATGAAGAACAGACTTGAAGCAACAGAAATTTACTTCTACCAAAGGATACCGAGAATACCATGAGACAAACATGTAAGTGATGACAAAGTTTTAGATAAAATAGAAACAAAAAGGTTACTTACACTTAACATCAGTTAGAGTGAGTTGAAATTTCTAGGAAACATAAATAAGAAAAAAGGCTTGAAAAATTTGACACTTACATTGAAGACCAAATGGATTGAAAAAAACAAAACAATGCATAACCTACTTAACAAGTTCGTATAAATGAATGGCAGAACAGAATTTTGGAGAGGTAACGAAAAAACTAAATTTACTAAGAGATACAAAGGACAGGAAACTATGGAGAGCCATGATCATCATTGTCCTGAAGGGATATGGAATATAGAAGAACCATTTGCAGTTATTCAGAAATACTTATTTAAAGAAAACACTAAAATGTGGTCAACTTATATCAAGTGAATAACATAATAAGATAAACTCATTCTTTATATATTAATATGTAATCCCCCTTGACCCATAGGCACAAAATGTATACCCTCTGTCCTAAAAATATTCTACCTATCAATTCAACTTCTAAGATTTCATTTTTCAATTTTATATTTAAGTTTTAGTTTAAATTATTACTGAAAAAAAATAATGTATATCTTATTAGTAAAGAAAATGCTGCACATTTTTTGCATTTCAATAATTTTAATCACTACAAAAATATTTTGTAGGCATTCTTATTAAAAAATACTTTATTGTAATAAAAGACATTTTCAAATGAAAAACATGCATTTTGAATCTGTAGATCTTATATTACTATCAATCCATTTCTGTCTAAATTTCTAGGATGAAGAAGTATCATTGTTGGCATTATTTACATTTGCTGTGGTCTTTCAAGTGTCTTTTGATCAAAGTAAATTTAAAGGAATTTCAAACTGAACCCTTTATTTATTCTTTGGAGATAGATTGTTCTCATTCCATTTATCCATATTTTAGGTATTATGCATAAATGAGTTAATAGTCCTTTTAGTATTGCTTAGTTATTACTTGTACCATTTCCCAGTGCAGAGATTGAACTGCTAATTACTATGCATGCAAATTCATGAACCAGTCGTTTAATCTGAGACAATCCTGAAGTGAGAACATGGAGCCTTAAAAGTCTTTTTTTTTTCTTTTTTTGTATAGTATTTCCTGCTATTTAGACCCTAGCTGGAGAGAGAAGAGAGAGATTAATAACTTTCCCAAGGATATTTGTGCATTGAATTCATTGCATTCACTTATGTGCAAATACCCTTGGAGAAGGTATTAATCTGTCTCTTTTCCCTCCAGCTATAGGCTAAATGGTAGAACGGATTGAATCCTATAGCCTTGTTTGGCAACCAGTCTTCCACAAAAAGTAATGGTAACCTACTGAAGGAAAATATTCTGCCCAGTCAGTGATATCTCTTTGGAGACATGATCATCCAATCATGTATCACAATATGGCACTTAACTGACTGAATTTTCATGTTTACTTATTGTGGTAGGAACAGTCTGGTTGTCTAGAAAACCTTCATATGAAATACAGACTCACTATGCACACCAAATAGGTACTTATATGTATTTACAAAATTTAATTAAGTCTAGCATAAAGCCATACTAATGGGACATTTGATAACAATAAAACTCACTGCACTAACAAGTTGGTCTGCAAGATGAATTTAATTCATGATAGGTACTTGATAAACTGCAATTACTTTGCATAAATGCTTGGTACTTGATAAACTGTAATTACTTTGCATAAATGCTTGGTACTTAAATGATGTTAAACACAAGTGAAAAACATAAAATGTCATAAATTTGTTCATCCCCACTTCACTATTTTTTTTAAATATATGAGTTGGTGCAGAAATGTTTTTTTATCCTAGCCATATCCCAAAATTTAACCAATAATTAGAAAGAATTTCTCTCTTTTGGCCTAATCATCACTTGTTTTCTCAGTCTCTCTTGGTGTTTACTTCTCTCTCAGTCTTTACATCTCTGTCAGACTCTGTTTTGGTTTTTACACCTCTCCGAGTCTGTTTTGGTCTTTACATCTCTCACTCTCTTGACTTATTCAAATCTCTCTCTTTTGGCCTGTTCATATGTGTGTGTGTGTGTGTGTCTTTCTCTCGGCCTGTTCAGGTGTCTTTCTCTCTCTCTCTCAACTTGTTTATATCTCTCTCTCTTCATGTTCATCTTTTCTTTCTTTCTTTCAGCTTATTCATCCTCTCACTCTCTCTCCAGTATGTTCATATTTTTAACACTGTTACATAAATGAAAAGGTAGCTTTCCTTTCTCTACTGAGAAAAGAAAATGCTCACATATAAAATAAGAAGAAAAAATCCCATATAATCTCAACCAAGAGGAGGAGCTCTTGGGCATTGTCAATAAAAAAAAAAGTAAAACACATTTCCGATCAGATGAAGTGCCCGAACAAATCCCTTTTGGAAAGTGGTGAAGTGCATTAATATAAGATAGGGATCCAGAATGAAAACAGATACATAATATTAATTGTTATTATGCTCCATGGTGGCTGATGTTGAACATAGCATTCAGTGGTGAGAAATGATTTGGATGTTTCATGAAATGAATGCAAAGCAGACAAACTGATTTTGATCCTTTTGAAAGATATTTCAACATGGCTACCTTTTTTTTTTTTGTGCCTGTTGGGTGATTTTAGAACATCAGTACTTGGACAGTGATGAAGAACTACATGTTTCCTACATTTTGCATATCTTCATCACAACGGTAGATCAGCCAGTGCAGATGAAATTTCTGATCTACTGTATTAATCTGGTAACAGTAGCTCTATGGCTGGTACTCTCTTTGTTTGTATCTTCTTCTCTGTGCCATGTCTCTTTAGGCTGTAGGTAATCATGAAGGCGGTCTTCCACATCTTCCTATCTCTAGTAGCTCTAAATACACTTTCTCCTGTTACCCCCTCTTACCTTTGCCATCCAATTGCTCAAACCCATCCAGTATATTATGCATTGCTTTCCCCTGTCTCTCTTTCCCTCTATCTGACCTGTGAGTATCAGATTCTCTAAACCCTTCTTCTTCATTACATGTCCCAGTAACTTCAATGCATCTTCCTGATGTTTTTATATAGATACAATTATGTCTACAGAGTTATCGATTTGGTTGGATGCAAGAAGGTACAGTGGGATGTATCAGTTGGCAGAAAACTGAATTAATAAAAATATTTTCTATTATGTTTGGCAATCATAATGTCATCTTAAAGTTATTTCTTAAGAAAGGCATGAGCTTTTATTTTCATATTCCTAGTCATTTAATTTGTCAGTAGTATAATGACAAAAATAAATAAATATGATGAAAACGACTGATTTTGTTTAAAGTTACAAAGAGAAGATGACCATCAGTCTTCTTCTATATGCCTGGTTTCCTTCAAGATAAAGGTAATCATGACTTGTCACAACTTTCTGTCTTTTGTAGCTCTTGGTAAAGAATATCTTTTTGCTATCTCACCTGTTCATTGTCCTACCAACTCTTTATATGTGTTAATTAAGTAGGTTATTTGTTGCTTTCCTCTTTTACTCTTGCTGTCATTGTGTACTATGAGTGTCAAATTTTCTAGGCCCCCTTTCATCATTGAAATTTTAGTTCTTATTCTGAATCTAAGTATAAAGATCTTTCAGTGAAAATTATTAACTTGATCAAATATTATTGTTATATACCTACCTGTACACAGGAATGAGATGTTCTTATCTTCTTAAATATGTGAACACTATTAGAGTAGAGTAGAGTGATTATACTAACATGTCACTCAATAAATCCTGGGCCTAACTAATAAAACAACAACTTTTATGTAAAATTCAACTTTATTCATCAACATAGTCTCCTTCTAGAGTGATACATTGATTTTAATACTTCTCTAACAATTCAATGCCTTTTTTGTGGAATGGTTTGTCTTTGGCTTCAAAATTGCCTCAGTTTCCGATATCACTTCTTCATTAGAGCCAAATCTCCTTCCCTGGAGCATTCTTTTGAGGCCTGCAAACAGCCAGTAGTCACTGGGGACCAGATCTGGAGAATAGGGTGGATGTGGAGGCAATTCAAAGTGTAATTCATGTAGTTTTGTCATCGTTGCGATTGAGTTGTGAAATGGTGCATTATCTTGGTGAAAAATCACTTTTTCTTTTTCTTCATTGGTGATCATTTTTTGGCAATTTCTTCCTTTAAACACACCAATAGTGCTATGTAATATTCACCATTGATGGTTCTTTCTTTCTCAAGGTATTCAATGAAAAAAAAAACCTTCTGCATCCCAAAATAGAGAGACCAAAACCTTGCATGCTGATGTTTGTGTCTTTGGTCACTTTGGATGGTTTTCACCTGCTGCTGTTCACTCAGCTGAATGTCGATTTGAGTCCAGAGTGAAGTGATGGATCCATGTTTCATCCATTGTCACACATTTATGCAAAAACTACTTCTTGTTATGTTGAAACAGTTGCAAACAACACTCTCAATCATCAACATATTGTTTTTGATCAACTGTGAGTAAATACAGCACCCACTTTCAACACAGCTTCTCATTGACAAATGTTCATGCAAAATAGTGAATACACTGCCTTCTGATATGTTCAACTTTTCTACTTTCTCACGCAACTTCAATTTACAATCAGCCAAAACAAGTTTGTGGATTATTTTAATGTTTTCTGGGACAACTGCTGATTTTGGGCAACGTAAGCATTCAGCATGTACAACTGCGTTTAGTCAGCATACTGCCTCTTAACAATTGTTTCCAATAGAACAGTCTGAATAAGCCATTGCTTTTCTTGAGCGGTATTTTTTCCCAACAGAAAGCAATGCTTTATCAACAAATGATGAAATTCAGATTTTTCCATTGTTTTGAAAATATGCAACAGTAGCTTCACTTAAATAACAGTAATTTGTAAATTAAGAGTCCAACTGGGCCCAAATTTTGTCACGTGCCAGTTGAAGATTAGTACTACGTAAAAATCATATGGATTTTTTATTAATAGTGCCATCTATATGTCGGACTCAGGACTTATTGAGTGATATATTATCTACTTCTTGCAGCGTGTGAGTCTTCTTGTTGATATACTATTATTCCCAACCTCCATTTTGGTGATTAATCATGCAGTAACCTTTTAGGGATACAGTAATTACAAAAATATGCCATGCTAGTTTATCTTCAGCTGTTTTGTATTTACAATAAGGTTCACCCTGTACAAGGCCCAAAAACAACTTGAGCTACAGGGTTACAGGGTGGGGACACCAGAAGTGAAAGAAAAGAAAACAGTTTTAAAAACAAGAGCTAAACTTCTACTCCTGTTCAAAAGATCAGGGAGGAGTGTGAACTGGATGACAGGAAAACCTGTCTGCCCCTATTGAGGAAAGAAAAATGTACATAAAATAGGAAATAAAATTTCAGATTTTAAGCAAAGATGTTAGAAGTATAGAGCTGAAATAGACATTAGAAGGAACCGAGAACCCAGTCCTAAACAGGATAAAAGGAATAATTATCTGCTTATATTCAAAAGAATAGCAGAGCACACATAAAAAAAATAAAAAAACCTAATGGATTGTTTATTTATGGATTTGCTTGGTTCAGAATATCTCAACTAGGCCTACAATCAAAGTGTGGATCCTTGAAACATATGCCTAAAATTTGTTCAGGTTGTCACACACACACACACACACACACACACGTGTGTGTGTGTGGGTATTTGTTTCTTACTACTTTATACGTAATGGATAGACATGTTTGAGTACATATTGTTGCAAATTTTCTTAATCCATGTAAATTTACATCTGTTTCTATCATAGCTCAAAGTTTAGAACATTTGTCCATATGACCTTGGTTGAAATCTCACCATCTTCAATTTGTCCAGGGTGTATCTCCTTGATAATAATGGCTGGGGAGAAAACAAAATCAGTGCTAAATAAACTTGAAAAGGTTGATATACCATAAAACAAATCAATCTATTTGTATTACACATCTCATTTATCATTACAATTTTGACTGTAACCCTCTATACTCAGTTGCTCAAAACTTTTTAGCAAATGAAATTTATTTAAAAAAAAAAGTTAACTCTGAAATTAGAGGAAAAAACATTAATGATGTTTCTGCTATGACTATTTTCTTCATTGGAAGTGCATTCCTGAGAGAAAAAGTGATCTACTGACAACTTTGACCAAAACAAATATAACAACAAGCTGATGAATTCAGGAATGGCACCTACAAATCCAGAGAAAAATTGGGCCTTAGTAACAGAAAACAGTTCTTACAGTTCTTCTATAAATGAGGTTCTATTGATAGGAGAGCTGAATTTGACAAAAACATCAGCTGTGGCAGAAATCAAGGTGTGAGAACTTGATAACCACTGGACAAGTTCTGATAAGAAAATTCTTTCAAATTCCCGACAACTACAATCTCCAGGTGTTTAAATGTAGGGTCAATAGACACCTCCTATCACACTAACTTACAATTATTCTCAGAACACTCTCATCTACCCAACCCTCATTCTCGGTATCCTTACCCACCTATCACCCACCCTCTGACATTTCCTATATTTAACCATCCTTCCTCCACTCTATGTAGCCCCCTGCGCAGTAGTGGCAGTGAAATGCCTTGCTCGGGGTGAAATGCTTATAAAAAAAAAAAATCAATGTACAAGAGGATGTTGGAAAAAGGCCACTCTCCTCCAAAATCCAGTCTGTTCAAGTTCTTTTCAGCACACCCTTATATTGGCTGAAAAACTAATAAAATGAACAAAGAATAACTCAAGGACAATACATTGTTGTCTAAGGAATTCAGATTGAAATTAATGTTTCTGTTTCTAAATGCCTTTCAAAGAAGAAAGGAAGAAATAATGAGAGAAGCCAAAAAATCTTACAATTTCTTTGTTTTTATTAAAGTGTGTGTGAGCGTTCAGGATGAGAGAGAAAGATGAGCAGTGTATAATCATGTTTGGGTCTTTAACTAAAGTTGTAGTGGATAAATAAAGACTGGTTTAAGTTTCAAAACTAGTTACTAAGTAAACACAACCTTCTGGGAATACATTAACCAATTTGAAATGGAAACTTGTAAAAAAATGTATATAGGTAAAGAAAAAAACTTGAAGTATCCAAAACAGTCTTTCTTTTAGCCAAATATCAAAGAAAATTCTCTCTTCTTGGAGAACTACTTCATAAGAGAGAGCATTTTAAATAAAAGGCGATACAGTAAATTCTACAATAATTGGCTTGAGGTTAGAGTTAGCGTCAGGGTTTGTTCAGTTGTTTAAAATGTTATTTTTATAACATAATTAACTGTGGTTCACATTTGAACTATGGGTTGTCTGCAAGATTGAGAAAAAAACATATTCATCAATATATATTATACACTTGAAGAAGGCTGTAGAATTAATCAGTCAAAACATTGTGGTAATAATTTCTAAGCTTGACTCCCATAAGGCAAGTGGATGTGATAGAATGTGCCCTTGAGCTGGCTTCGGTCCTCTCCAAACTCTATAACTATTTCCTCATTGCTTCCTCTCTTGTTAAAGATCCTTTTCTGTAATTCCTGTTTTTAAAACCTCTGGGGAGCCCTCTGACCCCTATGACTATTGCCCCTTAGCCTCCTACCTCTTTTTGGCAAAGTATTTGAAGCTATTATCAATGCTGAAATAGACTTCTGCTTTGCTAGATCTACTGCTGATGTGTTAACAACCATCACTGAATATATAAACCAGGTTTTTGATATCTCAAAAGCATTTGACAGTGTTTGGTATGGTGGCCTTCTGTGCACGCTTCAGAGCTACAGTATTTCTGAATGATTGTTTGATTTAATTGTTAATATCAAATCATAAAATGAAGGTTATTTTAAATGGTCAAACTTCCAGATCCTTTCGTATGAACTTGAGTGTTGAGCCAGGAAGTTTTTCTTGTCAGAATACATCTTGCACATTTGTAAACCTACCATTCACCCATTCATTGAATACTCTTGTTATATCTGGTCTGGTATTTCCGCTATTTATCATGATTTTCTCAACAAAATCCAAAGAAGAATCTGCAATATAATCAACTTTGACTTGGTAACCTATCTTCAGTGTGAGGTGGTTTTCCTTTGTCTTTTTTACAAGTATTTTCATGGCAACTGCTCTGACAAGTTTTTTTTCCTAGTTCCCAGACCCCATGTATTAATGTGTGCTCCTAGATTGGCATCAAGGTCCCACCCTTTTACTGTTGTAATAGTTAAATATAACCACCTCTTCTAATCTAACAGCTTCTTTTCTCACACTTCTGATTTGTGGAACTCACCTCCATTTGCTTATTTCACTGATAGCTTCAATATCTGAAAGTTTAAATGCAATGTCAATTGGCATCTTCTAACCCCTTGATTCACATCCATTTCTTATCCTTTCTTCAACATCCTCTGTACCTTGTTTTTTCTCTCACTGAAGCCCTCTGCACACTAGTGGTAGTTCTGCCTTGCTTGGAGTAAAGTGATTTCAAAAAAAAAAAAAAATTAAAAAATGACAAAAGCCACAAAAGAATGAGTTTAGTAAACAATTAAAATAACTGATTACAAATTTGCAGCTGTAATTGACTCAGCTGCCATATTATATGTATGTTTATATATAAATCTTTACTGTGATGAACAAAAGAAATGAACCACTAAGAAAAGTCAATTTAATTTTTTTTTTTAACTCAAAAGCTCTAAGTGTTTATTTATTTTCAGAAGTAGTATTTATAGTCATTTTTGACTGTAGCAAAGGTTCTGTTTAAATTAACAAAATATAATGAAAGATACAGATCTGAATACACGATGATGATGATGATGAAAATAATACATGCAAAAGTTAAGAGCCACTAGAGTGATAGCATTAAATTTATATATTTTAGGATATTGAAAGTCATAATCAGTACTTAGTAAAGCTCTCATTGACCCGGAATACAGTTTCTATTCAATGTCAGATAGAAGCCAATCCTTTAGGCAGACCAATCTTTTAATGTAACATTTTTTTTTTCTATCAATGAGAAACTTGTTTGCTTATGTGATGTATTGAAAGATTCTCTACCATGTTGGAATATTTCACTTTCTGCTATATCTGGTAAGATCTTAGTAAAATAAGGCATTTTTTTTTTTCAATATTTGGTATTCTATATTTTTTTATCAACTTGTTTGCATATTTGTTTTAATGTAGCTTCAACTATTAGATTCCAACCGCCAAACTTCACAGTCTTCATTGTCTGTCTGGATTGTTTCTTGTACTAATTAATCTTCAAACATATTCTTTGATTAGAATGTGGTTCAGTTTTTGCTCTCATCAATGTTGCTCACTTTTCATTATCCCCCTAGCAGATATTCTCTCACCTTTTCTTTTCACAAAGTCGTTCAGCTAGATTTCTCATTTCTCTTTTCTCTATTATATACAGAAAGACTTAGACAGGTAGACAAATAGATGGATGAAGTAAACAAGCTTTGACATGAGAGATGAGGTTACTATTGTAATAGGATGCTTAGCAAACTTATCTTACAGCCAATTATTAATAAATTTTGATCTTTAGTAGATATATTCTGTTACTGTAAACCCGTGCCTGAGGAAATTTTCCACTAGCATTCATGATCAAAACACACAAAACCAGAATTTCAGACACTGAGTTTTAATGGAACTAAACCTGGCAACTTTTCATGATTTTCTTCCACATTATCTCTTTTCAGTAATATGACCATGTTCCATATTTATTTTCCAAAATGTATATACTTATGTCTGTATATTGGTAAGAAGACAAAGACTGTTGCACCCAAGAAACACTACTTTGTGGAACAGGCTCCAAAGAAGATGCAGTCAACTATTATCTATCCTACCTATCCTCATAATCTGCACTTGCTTGCTCCTCTTATATCTATTCAACAACCCTGTACCTTGAATGGCTTTTGGGTTATGCATCTAGTGAATGTTTAGTGTAAAAAAAACAAAATTGGGCAGGTACCATTATTCAAGATATCATGAATCCCATAGTACTTCTAAAGAAATTTAATGGTACCACAACACTCTCTCTAAATTTGGTATTTTTCAATTTTAGCAAAATGCCACACCTGTGTTTTTAATTGGTTGTATTCTTATATCCAGTACACTTGTATTGTGGAGATAATCATGCAAGCAGTGTACTTTAAGCAAATAAGCTCATTCTTAGGGGATTCTAAGTAAAGTACCAAACATATTATTAGATCTACATAAAAGCTAATTGTATTTAAATCAGCAGTAAAAGGCTTGGCATCCCTACTGGTTATAAGTGGATCAATCCTGGAGCTGTATTTAAGGTCTACCTATTTCTCCTTTGTCAGGTTTGGATTAAGTGCCTGATCAAGCCTTGTCCTTTTTAACAAGAAATTACTATGACTATTGCTGTTAGCTTCTTTTGGGTTTTGTTTCTACTCCTATAAATATGGCTAGTAAGTGGTTCTAGAATTTTAGGAAGTACCCAGATACTAAAATGGTGGCATCAAAAAGTGTTTCAGCTATTTTGACTACATAGCTATGTACCAATTTTCTGCTGCCAATTTAAATTTTATTTTGATTAATTTGTTAACTTTTTCTAGAAATGCAAAGATAGGTATGCATGTCATTGTGATTAGAAAAGTTCTTGAACTTGTTTAAAATATACAATTGTGTCACCCATATGAGTGCTCGTTATAGTGTCACCTTTTCTGCTATCCACTTTCACCTACGCAAGGAAAAACTAGGCATTTTTTTTAATTATTTGAATGTTTACATTGTATTAATTTTCTTTATTTTGATAGACAAAGCTTAGAAAACTTGGTATTTAAGTACATATATATCAAAATAGGATACGTTTTGTAGTGATGTGGATATTGGCTTGGAATGAGAAATTAGAGTTGAGTGAAAATTCTAGTTGAATTCATTGCATTCACTTACACACAAATATGCTTAGGAAAGGTATTAATCAATCTCTTTTCTCTCTAGTTACTGGTCCAGGGCATGACCATAAACTTCATCTGGCAGCAAGTCTTCTGATTGGGAGGTTGTGAGGAGCATGGAACCACTTCTTAATTGTTGCTGTTTCCAGGTTCACCCTGACCCAGAGTGGTAGTACCTGCTAGGGTCCCAACTATGGGTAAATAGTTAACTCCCAAACTGAGGTCAAAAGTATAAAAGTATAAAAATACACTTTTATAGAAATATAAACATAAAAATAAACTTTTATAAAAAAATATATATTTTTGAAGGAAAAATATTACCAACAATATATTTTTTAAGAAAAAATTATGACCATAATACATTTTTGAAGGAAAAAAATATTCTCAGCAAAACATTTTTGAATACAAACTAGAAAACATTTTTAGTTTTCTAAAAAGAATAAAAACAAAAAAAATTTCATTAAAATCTAACTAAATCAACCTTCTCACTATAACCAAACATTTCAAAAAATACCTTAAAGCCCCCACCTTTTTGGCATTAAATAACCCACAGAGGTTGATATGCTGTTAAACAAAACTCGAACTCTCTCCAGCTACAGATTAAATAGCAGGACATATTTTGTTCTGTAGCCTTGGTTGGCAACCAGTATGTCACAGAAAGAAATGACAACCTACCGTGGAAAAATTTTCTGCCTAGTCATGGATTGAAAGAGATACGATTGCCCAAGCGTGTATCATGTACGGCACTTAACTGACTGTTACCTTCCACAGAGGATAAAGAAGTTTGTGTAGGGTCCACACCCACTACCTGTAAAAAAGATAAGTTTAAGAAGTATCAAAAACCCCCTTGTCAATGGCCTATGGGCTTTGAATGATTGATTGACAGCAAAATAGTTTCAAAATTTTAGTAGTCACCACAACAGAATGAAATTACATAATATATTGGATATGGGTATCACACCACCCCACTGAATATTGATTGAGAGTGAGTAGTTTTCGAAATGACATCAGCTTCTTTATCCTGTGAAAAAGTGAAATCACTACTAAATGATATGCTTCAGTGAAGTGTTAAAATGTCTCAATTTTGCCAGCTGCCAACCTCCTTGGCTGTATTTTCCATAGACTTTATGATCTACTTCCCTTTAATTAACAGCATGGAATCTTTGACATGGTTGACTGCTTTGCAGCCAGAATTCTGTATCAGTTCAATTTGAAAAGGCAGAGGATAAACCAAAGCCATCGGTACATGCATGCATTTTTGATCATCTGTTCTTACAGGCACAGCAGTTCATTGCTCATCTAATTAAACCTTTTCTCATTATTGATTGTTAGGATTAAGAACTGCTTCAGATGCTCGTTAAAAAAAGTATTTTGAGAAATTCTGTGACAAATGGAACTCAGACTGATGCTGAATTTTTCAGTTTGTAAAGTAAAATGAGATGAAGTTGATGATTTTTCAACAGCCATTTTTCTCAAAGAAATTCCCAAAAATGTGCACCGAGTTTTTTTTTTTAAATTTATCTTGCTGTTTGCAAATCATCCAACATCATCAGTTCAAAATATTTCAACAATCCCCACTCTTTCTCTCTCTCTCTCTCTCTCTCTCTCTCTATATATATATATATATATATGTAATAAACAGTTTTAAAAATCTTGAAGATTTCTTGAATGCAGAGGCTGATAGACATATTACATGCTTCTTAATAAATACAAAGTGGGCATTTATTTCAAATAAATGTCCACTATAATAACATTTGAAGTCTTAAAAAAGTGTCTGATTAAAAAAAAAAATTGATTAATTTTTTAGAAATTACTTTGTTTATGTTTTGGATATGGGTTTTCAAGAAAAATAATCTCAGCCTTGCCTTTTCATGGTCTTAGTCAGTTGCTCAATATCAGCAACATATTTTGTTACTTTGAGTTTTGCACAATTTGCATGCTATTGGAAGTTTTTTGGTGTGCCATGTGTGGCTGACCCCTGCCTTACACCACCATGCAGATACACACACACACACACACACACACACATATGCATATATATGTCACTTAAGTGACTGAACTACAAAGTATCCCAGAAGTTACCCCAGGATTTAAAAATCTAGTAATTTTTACATTTATTTATTTTTGAAAAACGGAATCACTGAAAGGATCTTCTTGATTATAAAATCCTTCCCAATCAGTAGGCCCCTGAAGGTAGTTATTAAAAGCCAGTTCAAGTGTCCTCCAAGTGTTACTTCTTAGTCCAACCCTCTTTTTGATTTACATTAATGATCTGCCTAAAAATATACTCAGGTCATTTGTAAACATCTACACCAATGACACAACTATAAACAGGTGCACCTCTAAAACTCTTTATGATCAAAGTTTGGCAGCTGATCTTTCATCTAATCTCACGTTATCTA
This sequence comes from Ascarosepion bandense, assembly GCA_037127315.1. NCBI lineage: Eukaryota > Metazoa > Mollusca > Cephalopoda > Sepiida > Sepiidae > Ascarosepion > Ascarosepion bandense. Next base: position 235,894 of record JBBBDQ010028787.1, read on the forward strand.
CCCAGTGTAGGGTGGGGAAATGGCTGATTACATCCAGTCAGTTAAGTGTCATATGTGATACACGCTTTGGTGATTATGTCTTAAAAAAGACATGACTGACTAGGCAGAATATTTTCCCACAGTAGGTTGCCATTAATTTCTGCAGTAAACTGATTGCCCACCAAGGCTATAGAACCCAGTTTGTCTTGTTATTTAACGCACAGTTGGAGGGAGAAGCAGCAGATTAATAACTATCCCAGGGATATTTGCATATGTGAATGCAATGAATTCAATTAGAATTAGAACTCAGCTCTCTGATTTCTCATTCTGAGCCAATATCCACTGCACCACAATGTATAATGTCTCAAAAATCAAACTAGTTAGATTCTATCATTGTTGATCAGACACTGAACTACTGCCACTTGATGTATCCTTGTAAAGGCTAAGTATCTTGAGAAACTCCCTCTCCTATTTGTATAAACTGCCTCTTAAATATAACCTTCTACCGTGAATGGCACCTGGACTTTGTACAAGGTGAACCTTACTGTAAAAAATACCCCCCAAAAAAACTTAATACTGCTTAGTTATTGCCCACTCTGTTTCCACTTGGTTCAGGTCCAAACTTCCTAGCTCAGGGATTGAACTCAGAATTATTATATCATCAATTTCATGAACCTATGCTTTAATCCACTAGGCTATCATCTTATGTGAAGGTTAGAAGGTACAATGGTTGAAACATGATTATAACAATGAAAATAAAGACAACAGTATGAATGTAAATAAAGTAGCTGTTGTTTGTCAATCAGGTTATTCACTTGCTCTGAAAAGGATAAAGACAAAATCATTTCAGGTGGCTGGCAAATTTTTCTTCTTCTTTCTGGAAACAGGTGTTAAGCAAGAACATTTCTGGGGTTGCATTAGACTTGTGACTTTGTAGTTGAAACTATTACCAATTATACAATCAACATTTTGCTTATATCTGGTACCTTAACCTATTAAATGCAGATGATAGGAATTTCCATCATTGCAGATCAAATCAAATGAAATTTTCTGCTGCAGTTAATGGATGGAACATTCAGTGTAATACTTCAGCAATATGCTTACTAGATTTAGATTAGCTTAGTCTGGCATAAGGCTAAAGAAAAGATAATTTATTGGGAGCTACAAAGGACAGGAAGTTGTGGAGACAAGATTGCCAAGATCCTGACAAAACATAGCATATAGTTTCCACAATTTATATCTGTCAGTTAAGTGTTACACACTTGGGTAATCATGTCACTTTTGATCCATGAATGACTAGGCAGAAGATTTTCCTGCAGTAGGTTGCCATTTCTTTCTGCAGTAGACCAGTTGCCAATCTACTGCAGACTATAGAACACAATCTTCTATTTAAACAATAGCCAGAGGGAGAAGAGATTGATTAATACTCTTTCCCAAAGATATTTGTATATAAGTGAATGCAACAAATTCAACTGGAATTAGAACTCAGCTCTGTGTTCTTATTCTGAGCTGATATCCACTGCGCCACAACACACTGACGTATTTGGCCAATTTACATTTTATCATAATCACAGTTAACTGAAGGTTTGAGTCTATGACAACCTTTCTGAAATACATTTTAATTTTAATTGTTAAATGGTCACTCATCATGGAAAATATTTCCATGCCTCATCTCAAAATGTATATACATTAATATACATTTCAAAAATTAATTGCATTTTAAATGTTGCTACAATTGAATCTTTCATAAATTAACATTTATTAGTAAAAAAATCTTGCAATGAAACTTTTTTCTGATAGATTTAACTGCTGTCCTAAAATGTTTTTACATCCTGAAATATTGAGTAACTTGTTTGGCTATAAAAGGACAGTATCGTCCCTTGATTTCATAAGGTTTCAATGTGCTTCAGTTTGAAAGTGCCTTTGGCAAAAATATTTATTTTTTTAAAAAAATCATCCCCCCCCCCCAAGTAAGACAACAAAGCCACTAAAACAAAAAGATTTACTGAGTGTTAGAGAATGAGAAAAAATGCTTTTCAGGAGAGAGAAGAATAAAAGAACAAGAATTAAGAAGGCAGAAGATAACGATTGATATTGCATTGAAATTTTTGAAGATCAAAGTTGACTGAGAAACAAGAAACTGAAAGAGTGTTTCCCAAGCAAGAAGTGCAAGAGAAGAAACTGTTAACACAGAACTTAAGATTACAGCTAGCCATTTTAATTGTAAAACGATGAGACATTTCCACAAATGAAGTACTATGCTTAAATTCATAAACTCTAAGTACCATAGAAAATTTTTTATCATAATTAACATGAAACTATTTACAAAAAAGGCATGGGGAAATTCCATTACAGCAAGTAAGATAATGACTGACACTGAGATGCCAGGTCAGGACCAAGAACATTCTTTGGATTTTATCAAAAATCTCTAAATACATATCAAGAGCATCAGACCAGATGTAGCAGCAATACTTAAAGCTAGGATGAATGCTAGTTTTATAAATATTGGTATAACTAGCAGTATAGGCTGGCATTGCTCGGGTATAATGAAAGTTTTAAAACTAATCCATGGTCCTGGAGCTCAGACTCTTTGGATGTTGGCACGAAAGACTAAAAAGCAATAGTTGTTTCCAGTTAAAGTAAAACCGTAGACTGAAAGAAAAATAAATGGATGTCAGTCAAATTTTGATTTTCTGGTATCGATATCAAATAAGTTTTTTTCATCATAAACTGAATTTTGAAGGCTAAATAAGTCCTCTGAGTAAATGGTATCATGGCTGAGACTAAGAACTATAATTATACATACTTAGAGCCAAATCAGAAGCAAGGGCTGAAAAAATATAGACATAAAGGCAGATAAACAGACACACACACAAACATCTTGCCTTTTATATATATATATATATATATATATATTATCGATTTTCTGCACTATTGTAAGAACTGCAACCATGAAAATTCTGAATATTGTTTTTTATGTCTTTGTCTATGATTGTACCAAATTTGATTAAAATCGGACCACTCCTTCTATATTGATTATCGATTTTCAATATTTATCGGGGATACTTCAACACAATACCTAGCTAAGAACACTCACAGACGCTTATAGTACAACTGTGTAAATTTTCAAGAAATTAGGTTCAGCCATTTCGAAGTCTATAGGTAACGGATACACACACACACACACACACATAGACAAAGTTCCATTTATGAATAAGTTTAGATTTAGATTTAGATATATAGATATAATATATATACTCTTAAATATGTCATTAAATTTTTCTTACCAGGATCTACCTGTCAAATTTGTAATCAATGGAAAGTGTTTGAATTTCAACTGAAGTCACACTTATCTGCTGTGAATTCATTCCTTTTTGGATAAGCATGAATCTATTGTTCTACTAGCAAACATCTTGACAAAATCCTTATAGAGAAGAGTACAAACCTATCAAGGATTCAGTTTATAGACTGTATGTCAATTCTGTCTATCTCATGGTGTTTAGAGTTGGTTGTTTTTGTTTTGCCGAATATTAAACTCTATAGGTTATTTAATGCCGAAATGTAAATATTTTTTCAGCAAATTTTTATTTTATTTTTTAGAGACAATAATAGTTCAGTAAAACAAAACTTACTAATTAACCCATAGCTGTTGGGAGAAGAGGCAAACTCATACCTTTTCCAAGAGTATTTGCATATAAGTGAATATAACTAACCCTATGGGAATTAAACTCATCTCTCTGATTAACAATTTTGAGCCTTTATTCATTACGCCACCCAAACATCTAAGCTTACAACACCTGGTATTCCTAAATGGTCACCCATTTAGTTACTGACCAGGCTCGACATCACTTAACTTTGGTGACTGTAGTGTTCGCAGAGACAACAGGCAATGCCAGATAACCCTTCTCTTATCTCTTGCCCAATAGATGCTGTGAATAACTGCCACCAGTTTGATGGTGGAGTGAATAAATACGGTCAAGTGGGAGTAAACCAATTAAAGATGATAATTGGAGCTGAGAAAACCGCACAAGAAAAATAATATCAAACAAGTGTTTAACATTTGAAAAGGCAAGGGAAGTCACCATTGATGAAACTTTCTACTCAAATTTGCTTGAATTCTTCACTTCAGCTCCTCTGAAAAGATTTTACCTTTATTGATAATTCATTGAGGAAATTAAACATTTTTAGGATCTAAGCTTTCTTTTTATATTGATTTATTACTTTTCTGCCTGTCTGAACATTTATCTCCCCCTTACATCAAAAGCTGCTTAGTTTTTTTTGTTTGTTTTTTTTTGTTCTTTCAACTGAAATTTATGTGTTTTTATTATGGATAATTTCCTTTTCTAACTTTGACACATTTTTTTTTTTGTTGTACAATTGCCAAGTGGATAAGAGCTACCCTCATCTCTCCCTAAAAAAAATAAAAGAAAAAAGTTAAAATGGTTTCCTAATTGCTTTGTAATATTTCTGTTAAAGCTGCAATCTGTTGCAATTAATAAAAGATTATTTTTAATCTCCTACCTCTGGCTCAAGCTTTTATATTGGGACAAATTATCTGTAATGACTTTCATTCATCAATGTTTTAGTGCCTTTTTGAGTGGGAAGAGGAAGTTAAATGAAATGATTGGAAGGAATATACTAAAAAACAAAAATGGTGCATACAACACATGAATATAATTCCATAAATTATACCGACTTACCTTTATTGTTTTCCTCATAACATTTTTATCAACATATTTTTTGGTCTTTGTGTCAAGACATTATTTTCATTTTTTTCTTTTGACATGTTCCTTAATGGAGTGGGAATTTTACAGAGATTTTTGTGTGTCAAAGTTTCAATTTGTCATAAATCTCAAAAATCCAGTCAGTAGATATGATGATAGTTGGAAGTAGCATTAGTATTAATTTTTACTAAACATAAATCTTCTTTTATATGCCATATCCTTTTAGGATGTTAATAATCATGATGCTCCATAACTTTGTCTCCTTTGTAGCACAATATGCCTCTTTATTATCTCTCATAGTTCAGGGCCTGCCATCTATTTACACAAGTGGTTCTCAACCATTTTTTTACCCATGGACACACGTTTACTCTTAATTTTCTTTGGTGGACCCTTGTAACCATTCAATAAAAAAAAAGCTTATTTTATTTTTTACTAAATTTTTTACTTAGATAAATTTAGGAATTGTATTATATAAATAGTAAATGTATATGCTTCTTTATATGTAATCTTTATATAATTTATACATTAAATGAAATTTACTATTAATATTTTATTTTTTAATATTAATATTTTATTTTATTAATATTCTAAATTAATACCATTATTTATCATTATATTAAATTAATTTATATAATTAATTATAATCTTCATATAATTTTCCTTCTATATATCTACTCTTTCCTTTATATATCTTTCTCAGATTTTATTCAACATTTACAATCAATACAATTATAAATAGTACTGTATTAAGAGGTCCCTCCTGATAATACATGGTATCCTCTCTTAGGAGTCCTCCTGAGTAATCTGCTTAAGGACTAAATAGTAATCTCACACTGAACTCTGCTGTAACTAGTATGACTGCTACTCTCGATCCGGTCAATTCTCTCGGTTGATCCCCTCAGACTTCTTTTTAATGCTTAATATAGGTTATCATCATGGTCACATGATCCCCAGTGGAATAATCCAGTCTTATAGTTTTATTTGTTATCTGGCGATCAGCATTAAACCTCATGTGTTGGTATCAACACTTCTTTTTACATGACACCTCCCTTTTGAGTTGACTTCTTCTGGAGTCAATCTTTTGTATTCTACATTTTTAAATGTGGATTCCACATTTAGAAATTCTGTATTGTTTCTTTTTCTTTTTCCACATTGCCACAGTTCCACCATTACTGGTAGTGTAGGTATCAAATGTGTCATAAATCACCTCTATCAAGATTTCAGGTATGGTATTTTCCAGTTCAGTATACCTGCATCTGAGTTGATTTAGGTGACACTTATATTCTCATCTGGGTCCTTGTATTAAGTACACCATTTGTTCGATCCTCTTCTTGATTCATCTTCCCAGAACTCCTTACCCCTTTGATACATTCTAAAATGTATTTTTTCACCAGGGTAAAAGTATTTATTCTCTGCAATATTTCTTTGTGATTTTGTTCTTCGTTCAGGTAATATCTTATTAAATACTGATTTTATCTTCCTCTCAAAAACCAGTTCCACAGTCAACGTCCCAGATTGGTTTAGTATTGGATTTAGTGTAATCCTATGTATGCTAAAAAAATTGTTGAAGTACCTTTTCATCCATTTGCTCCCCTTGTGATTTTTTTGAGTGACCTTTCAAATGTGTCTACAAAGCACTCTGCCTGTCCACTAGATCTTGGATGATATGGTGTGTACTTATGTGTTTGATTTGTAGTGATTTACAAAATAATTTAAATTCCCCGGGCATAAACTGTGTCCCATTGTCTGATACAATTGTATCTGGTATGCCAAATCTTGCAAATATTTCATGCAAGAAATTAATTACTATATTTGAAGTAGGTATTTTTCACTTAATTATTTCCTGCCATTTGATATAGATGTCAACCACTATCAAATAATATGCTTTGTCTACTGGTCCAGCAAAATCTAAGTGTAGTCAGGACCATGGAATGTCTGTTTCTGGCCAGGGTCGATATTTAATTGGCAAGAATTTTGCCACCACAGCACATCCTCTACATGACTTAACTAGATTTTGTATGTCTCTGTTAATTCTTGGCCAGTACGTATAACATCTTATGAGTGACTTCCTTCTCAACATTTCAGGATGGCCAACATGAAACTTTCAACATATGTCTTCATAACGATGCCAGAATCACAACTCTATTGTTGTACATTAATAAACCATCGCTTATGGAGAATGAATTACAAATATTTAATTTCTTATTTGTTACTTTACTTTTAGTTTCGTCCTTCATGGTGTACTTTTAGTTTTGTCCTTCATTTTCACAAAGTTATCATTCTTACTAGCAGTATAGCCCGGCATTGCTCGGTGTAATGAAAGCTTTAAAACTAATCCATGGTCCTGGAGCTCAGACTCTTTGGATGTTGGCACAAAATACTAAAAAGCAATAGTTGTTTCTAGTTAAAGCGAAACCGTAGACTGAAAGAAAAATGAATGGATGTCAATCAAAGTTTGGTTTCCTGGTATCGATATCAAATTTTCTGCACTATTGTAGGAACTGCAACCTTGAAACTTATGAATATCATTCCTTATGTCTTTGTCTATGAGTGTATAAAATTTGATTAAAATCGGACCACTTCTTCTATAACCCGATTTTTTTCGATTATCGATTTTCGATGTTTATCAAACGTACCTCGACACAAAACCTAGCTAAGAACACTTGCAGATGCTTATAGTACAACTGTGTAAATTTTCAAAAAAATTGGTTCAGCCGTTTCGGAGTCTATAGGTAACGGATACACACACACACAAAGTTCCATTTATCAATAAGTTTAGATTTTGTCAAGAGTTATCAGCAACTCTTTTATTGTATTCTCCAGGATATTTATTATTTCATTCTTTGCCCTTAATGCAGCAATAACAGAATCTTCTTATGATTGACAAAACTTTGGAATTAATTGAGATAGGTCATCCACATGACTTAGTTTCTTTGATATTAACAATTCCATTTTAAAATTATAGTTTAGCAATATGGTTCCCCAGCATTGTAATTGATTTGCTGTATGCATGGGAACACCTTTCTTAGAACCATAAATAGATAATAGTGGGTGATGGTTTGTTTGTCACAGAAATTCAAATTCATGTAAGAACTTGTGAAATTTTTTCATCACAAATGCTATGGCCATAGCTTCTTTTTCAATCTGACTATAATTTTTTTCAGCAGTTATCAAAGACTTAGAAGCATGTGCTATTGGCTTCATTGTTCTGTCATCATATGTCATGTAGAATAATGGCTCCTATTCTAAACTCACATGCATCAGATGCTACAATAGTTTTCAATTTTGGATCAAAATGCATTAAATCAAACATGAGTACTTTCTTAATTTTTTCAAAGGCATTTTGACACTTTTCTGTCCAGTTCCATTTTGCATCTTTTTTTCAGTAAAGCATTTAATGGTACAGTTCATGCATATTTTCGATGTATATTTGATAGTGGTTTGTAAAACCCAGACAATTGCACTTGCTCATGCAGTATCTGATTGTTGTTCGTTATCATCTATTATTTGTCTCAGGTACTTGATTCACATTTAGTTTTGCTTAGTTAAAACCATACTCTTTTATCTTTTTGAACACTATTTTAATATGTGGTTTCCGGTTTTTCTCTTTTCCAATCTTTTCACTCTTACGTAGCCCCCTGCGCATCAGTGGCATTTTCGCCTTGCTTGAGGTGATATGATTAAAAAAAAAAAAAAAGTTCCATTTGTTGCTATTTGGTTTCACTTTTTATTGATATATCGTCCAGATAGGCTTGTGTAAAATCCACTCCTGCAAGCATTGTGTCCATGACTTGCTGGATAATGCTCGGCATAACTTTAATTCTGAAAGGAATCCTATTGAACTTATAAAGACCCTTATGGGTGTTTATTTTCAGTAGTTGAGAACATTCTTTTTCAACAGGTATCTGATAAGTCCATCTTGGAAAAAAAATTTTCCACCATTAAGTTCAGTAAAAATTTCTTCCAGACTTGGAAGTAGATAATTGTAGTTTTTCAAATTCTCATTAAACCCTGTAGAGAAATATGTGCACACTCAAATCTTATTGTTCTTTATGGGTACAGTAGGTGATGCCAACTCTGAATATTCTAATTTAGATATGGCCTCTAATTTCTCGAATCATTCCAATTCATTGTTGATTGGGTCTAATGCCACAAAGGATACACTTCTTTTTGGCCTGAACACTGGTATTGCATTTTCTTTTAGTTCAAATTTTGCTTTCACTTTTGTATATCATCCAAGACCCTCAGAAAAAACTTTCAGGAATTTGCTTTTTAATTCCATTTTGAATCTCTCTGTTGTCATATTATTTGTGGGATCTGTAACAAAATTAAAATTGAAACCACAAATAATATAACAAGGATTCAGGTTCCACAGATTGAATAAGGCAATGCAATCAGTTCTGAACAAATCCAACGTGTTTTTTAACACACACACAAACAAACCCCTTTTTAGTTTGACCCGCAAAACAAATATTACATGTGAATTTGACTAACAAAAATTTCTTGTGGTGGTTCCTTGAACCACCAAAAGAAATTTTTGGTTACCTAGTTTCCTTAGTTTTTTCATTGATAATTATGATGTCAGTGTCCAGTTGTAGTTTAATTTTCATGTTGTTAATTATAACAAAAATGAATTTCCTTTTCATAGATTCTTGGTTGTAGTATTTTTTTCTTTACAATGCATTTAGTTTGTTGATGAATTTAGAATTTTTCTGCTCCATTTTTCAGATTTACAGCAGCTACTTTTATGGCCTATTCTATCACACAGATAATATTTCTTATTTCTGTAAAAACAGATTTAAAGTATTTTCCACCACATTCATGACAAGTACTTAGTATGATTTCTCATATTTTTAACTGATATTGAGGAGAGTTTTTGTATTTTCTTACTGCTCTGCCAGGAGTTTCAAAATACCTATATTTTGCGTTGGATGGTCGTCAGATGTTGTGTATTTTATAATTATCTTTCTCTTGTATCTTTCAGTGTCCAGCTTTAAATTTACCAGGCGCTGACACTCTTCAGCAATATTTTGCCGAGTTATTTTCAAGTTTGGTTAAGATTGTTGATCTTATGTCTGTGTCTGCATTTGATGTTAAACCTAGGATGAATATTAAACACTTAAGAGTCTTTGTCTATATTTCTGAGATGAGGTAGTATTTATACTATTTACATTATCTGGGCTATTGTCCTCATCTTTGTTGCCATTTGTATGATGTTTCAGCTGTTGTATGCTCTAGCCTTCTTCAGGTGCTAGGAATTTTTAAGTCTTTATTACGATCACTGGGGTATACCATTCAAAATTCTTAGCATCTGAAGAAGGCTGGAATGTACAACAGCTGAAACGTTGTACAAATGGCAACAAAGCGGAGGACTTAGGAGTCTGGAGTCAATTCATTAAGCATGAATTTTTTGCATTTTTTATTTATGATTCATGTATATGTGGTAAAAATCATCTTCCTCATCCTTTTGTAAATTTAGGCAATTCCACCTTGCATTGAATAATGATGTTCTTTCACCAAAAATATTCGCTAATATGTTAATAGTTTTTTTAAAGCTTATTTCTTCAGGCTGTTTGAACAGAATGTAATTAATATATTTTTCATGGTCACTTAGGGTCTGCTTCTTTAATGGTAGAAGGATTTTTTCTTTCATCTTTCCAGAGAGCACAACTCTTCTTGAAGATTTCTTTGTATCTTCTATAGAATGTTTTGAAGGTTATACCATTCTCTACTTCGTAATTGAATTCATTTACTGAGTTTGCGAACATGTCTGGAGTAAATGAGTCTGTTATATTTTTGTCTACGGTATTTTTCAAAAGTAAGTCAAAGAACATTTGTTGCTGTTTCTTTAACTGAAAGTTTTGTTCTCTCTGGTTCTTCTGCTCTTACAAACTAGTCCTTCTGAAGTTTTAATTGCAGTTCTTGTTGTTTCTGCTCTGGCAGCATTTGCATCATCATCATCATCATCCTTTTTCCATCACACCCAATGGTACATAGGGCAGTAACTTTTTGTTGCTGTTTCTGTAACAAACTGTTTTTTATGGGGCAGGATTGTTAGCCCTGCACCCAACCCCCAAACCTGGTGGACCATTCTTGGTCCTTACATTTACAGCACCTGGTATTCCCAGATGGTCACTCATTTAAGTACTGACCAGGCTCGATATTGCTTAAATTCCATTTTGAATCTTTCTGTTGTCATATTATTTGTGGGATCTGTAACAAAATTAATATTGAAACCACAAATAATATAACAGGGATTCAGGTTCCACAGATTGAATAGGGCAATTCGATCAGTTCTGAACAAATCCAACGTGTTTTTTAACACACACAAAAAAAAACCTTTTTAGTTTTTATTTGCATCATAATAGTTTTTAATTCCTCTATTGTAGCTTTACTATTTTGATGAATATTGTAATAATAATTCTGGTAGTAATTATATTTTTTTACTTTTTTTGTGAATCCAAGTTTTGTCGCCAGTTTTATTTTTTATCTGGCGATGAGCATTCAACCACATGTGTCAGTGTCAATCTTTCTTTCAATATGACACCTCCTCTTTTGAGTTGACATGTCTTCTTCATGACAATAAGTCAACAACCAGCTAATTAGAGATGATATCTGAATAAAGCCGCAATGGGAAGTCTTCTCCATTATCGGTCCAAAGAAAATTTATGGCTATGCATAAAATGAATATATGAAGGAAATCAAGTTTTCTTGCCTCATTCAGGAGGGTGACATGTATGACTGAACATAAAAACTTATCATATTCCATGTCTGTGTCAGTGTCATCACCAAAATATCTAAACTGACTATAATCTTTATGAAGCTTATATTTTCAGATTTGTGGTCTTCCTTAAAGAACATTATAATGAAGTTGCAAAGGAAGCTTAAAGACAAAAAACTATTGGCAAAATTTTAAAATAGATTGATTCATTTTCTATAGCTTATCAACTCTCTGCAGGTTAGTTAAAGTCAGAAAATATTTTTAAAATTTTTTTGTTGAGATAGTAATGATTTTGTAATGCAAGTCTTACTAATTAACCCATGGCTGGAAGAGAAGAGGTGGCTTCATACTTTTCCCAAAGGTATTTGCGCATAAGTGAATATAACGAACACAGCGGAAATTGTAATTGGAACACGACTCTACAATGAATAGTTCCAAGCCATTCACTCAATGTGATGTGGTAATAAGCCTGCAAAATTTTAACAATAACAACAAATACTCACAAACAAATAAAAATTTAAAATGAAAATAAAAAGTAAAAAAAATTATAATAATAATTGTTAACAAAATTTTATCTAATAAAAAAATGAAAATGACAGAAAATTCTTCTAGTCACAAATTAATAATAATGGATGACAGTGCATGCAGCAGAATAGGCCATAAAAGTAGCTGCTATAAATTTGAAAAATGGAGCAGAAAAATTTTAAATTCATCAATAAACTAAATGCATGGAATAAAGTTGGCAGGCAAAAGAAAAAAAATGGCTACAACCAAGAAATCTACGAAAAGGAAATTTATTTTCGTTATAATTAACAACACAAAAATTAAGATGGAAGTAAATATAAAATCAAAATTAATAATAATGTTTGTCGGTGGTTCATCTAATAAAAATAAAGTTGCTGATAAAGATCAAGGAATTAATTGGTTTAAAGTTGAAATTTTGTTCTGCAAGCCACTCAAGTTCTCCAGATATAGTGGTTTAAGCAGCCAAACTTCCAAAAGGTAGAGATCATTTTTGTTTTTATCCAATCTTGTACTGTTCATAAAACTGCCATAGATCATTGGCTTCAGTAATAAAAAAAGCAACAAAATTATATTGAAAATAAATGAGAAAAAATTTATAATAGTATATAACAATCAAGCTGATTAATTCTTACATATCACAATTTTATGGCTGTTTTATGCAACTCTTCCTCCTATAAATAACTAAGTACTCTCAAAAATTATTTTTCTAGAGATATTACATAATATTAATAAAGTTTGTTAATGGTAATGTTGAATGAAATAAGCTGTTTCCATACAGGAATTATTTAGCATTCATTTACTAAACAATTGAAATTTATAAATTTTTTCTTAAAGCAGTTTTTAGGAAATTAGACTTCTCAATATCATTGTTATCACTCTTTCTAGTATTGAAGGTGATTTCCTTCATAGCCTTTTTTTTTGTCATACTGAAAATAAACATCTTTATTTTATAAACATAATTATTTTATTTTCTTGTTATCCATTTTGTTGTTGTTGCTGAAAGGGATATGGTATTTATCACTTTATATTGCTGTCTACCTATGTTTCTGGGATGAGGTATTGTAATTATTTACACTGTTTACCATGTTGTCCTCATCTCTTTCTGATTTCTGTAGTGCCAGTCTATAAGAGCGATAAAGGATTGTCTTATTTAAACTGAAACATTTTGATGATAAAATGTATATATTATTCCTTTTTACATTTTATCTAAATTAAATATTTCTGTAATAATGAACAGTTCAAAAAGGTAAAAGTAATGTCAGAAAAACCTAAAAGAAATTATTTAAAAAAAAAAGTTATTGTAATCACTTTTCTGCCAGATTGATCTGTTTAATTAACCTGAGTTTTTTTTTTCTCATTTCAGGTAAGTTTGAACATTTTTAACAAGTTTAACAAGTTTTGGTAATGTATGAATATTTGTAACAATGTTTTATAAATACTTAATTTTAATGTACATTTCTTTTTAACCTTTAACAAAAGTCCTCAAAATGAACAGCAAAGATTCTTGAATTGAATAAGAAATTGAATTTGGTAAAGAATAAAAAAAATATATTAAGATTTTGTTACAGTTCTCTCACTAAAATAATATCTGGTAAGTTGGGTAATAAATTGCTTCTGTTAAAACATGACAGTCCCAGATATTAGGCTTTAGTACAGCTACTGTTGTGACATTAGTTCATTTGAAAAGTTCAGTTGTCATAATTTCTTTCAGAAACCTGATGTCTCTGACATGTAGCCTTATTAATTGTAATATAATTTGTATCATCTGCTCTTCAGAATTAGGACTATAATGATTGTTATAAATTCATTACTAACATTTGTTACTTTGTCAGTGGGGCAATGTAGGGTATTTATTTTTTTTTTAATCATATCACCCCAGGCAAGGCAGTCCACTGCCACTATAGCACAGGGGTTACATAGAGCGATTGGGTATAGGAAATGTCAGAGGGAGGATGATAGACGAGTTAGGAGGTACGTAGGGAGAGTGTTGGAGGGAATGGGTGCAAGTTAGTGTGTTAGGAGGTGTCTATTGACCTTACATTTAAACTCCTGGAGGTTGTAGCCGTCGGGGAAGCAATCATGCGGAAGGGAATATTTGTGCAATTATGATAATTCTTTCCACATGATCTTTGTATTTATTGACTTTGAAATACTGAAAATCCAGGCAGCTTTTAAGTGTGTTTCCTCATTCTTTCTTTAGCTTTTTGGAAATTTATTTTTATTTCTTTTAGTTACTTTCAAGGAAAATAGAGACAAAAAGCACACTTGAACCGTGTCTCAAAGATACAATTGAAATTTCTGGGACACGTAAATAGAAAAGCTGATTTGGAGAATTTGACACTCACAGGATATATCAAATTCAGGAGGGACAGAGGAAAACTGAGTAACTTACTCAACAAACTTGGATAAATGACTTGCTAACAGAGACTGGGAGGAATACTTAGAGTAAACATTGCTTAGAGCTACAAAGTATAGAAAGTTGTGGAGAGCTGTGATAGCCTATATCCTCATGGAACATGGCATATAAAAAGTAGATTTGCGAAACTTGCTGCATCATTTTTTTCTTTGTCAGTTATTTATTATGTAAATGTTTAAAGATTCTTGAATGTTATTTTGATGGATTTATCATGTATAAAATATATGGATCAAGAAATGAATCAATATATAATCCCTAAAAATGTATTGGCATTACACTTAGGTAAAAAAAAAAAATGTCTATCAGTAATTTTTTTTTTTTGATGGCAAAAAATAATGCCAAGACATGGAAGAGAATACAGGAAACTACACACAGAGATAAGGAACAAATGCAGACAGGCTAAAGAGGAATGGCTCAACAACAAATGCTCAGAGGTAGAGAGACTGAGCAGGACCAATAAAGCAGAGATGCATAAAGAGATAAGAGAACTGACAGGACAAAAAACCTGCTCCTCAACAGGATGCATAAAATTCAAGGATGGAACAATAATATTGGAGAAAGAGGAAATACTCCAGTGATGGGAAGAGTATATAAAGGATCTTTTCCATGACAAGAGAGAGCAACCAAGAATACACAAGGATGAGGATGGACCGGAAATATTAAAGTCTGAAGTGGAAGCTGCAATGGCCAAACTGAACAAAAACAAAGCATCTGGTCCAGATGGCATTGTAATAGAGCTACTGATAGCCCTGCAAGAATTTGGCATAGAGAAAATTGCAGAAATGATAAACAAAATTTATAAGAGTAGTATAATACCAGATGACCTCTGCAAGTTGATTTTTATAGCACTGCCAAAGAAACCAGGTGCAAACAAGTGCAAACTACACAGAACTATCAGCTTAATGAGTCACATTACAAACTGATTGTCAGAATCCTGATGAATAGTGAGAAGCAGAATCAGGCTAGATAGAGATAGGACAGGAACAGTGTGGGTTCTTCAAATACACGAGATCAAGGAACGCTATATTTATGATTAGGATGCTCTTCGAAAGGGCAATACAAATGAAAAACTTGTACCTATGTTTTATTGATTATGCGATGGCATTCAACAAAATATGCCACAAAGAATTGATGGAGATGCTCAGCAACCTTGACATTTTTAGGAAAGACATCAGAGTAATCAAGAATCTCTACTGGCAGCAAACTGCCTGCATATAGACAGGTAACGATTTCAGCAGATTCCCAATGATAGAAAGAGGCGTAAGACAAGGATGTGTCTTTTCACTGGATCTGTTCAACTTGTACGGCAAGAATATTTTGAGGACTCTAGATGCTACGCCAGGATTTATTATCTATGGCCACAACTTGAACAACATAAGGTATACAGATGATACAGTGCTGATAGCAGACACAGAAAGAAAACTACAGAACCTCCTACAGAAGGTAGCTAAGGAGAGTGACAAAAAGGACTACAAATAAACAGCAAGAAAACTGAATGCATGGTCATCAGCAAAAAGAATAACCCAAAATGCCAAATTACAGGTAGGAGATACTAGAATCAAGCAAGTACAAAAATTTAAATGCCTAGGAAGTGTTATAACAGGAGATGGAAAGATGTGACACAGATCCGAAGGCGAATTGGCATGGCAAAGGACGCATTCCAGAAGCTGAGTAAAGTATTAAGACACAGGAAAATTTCCCTAGAAACAAAGAAGAGAGTACTAGATTGCTATGGGATGTCAGTTCATCAATATGGCAGTGAATGCTGGAAAATATCATCGAAAATGAGGAAAAAACTTGAAGCAGCAGAAATGTGGTTTTACAGAAGGATGCTGCGGATATCATGGACTGAACATGTGAGCAATGATGAGGCTTTGGAAAGAATGGCATTGAAAAGAAAACTAATAGTGAGAATCAGGAAGAGACAACTGAAGTTCCTGAGACATGGAAGGAGGGCTTAGAGAACCTGATACTGACAGGCCAGATAGAAGGAAAAAGAGACAGAGGAAGGCATCAGATAACATATTTGAAGGGCCTGATCAAGGGGATGATGGAATGGGGTTTGTAGGGAGTAACAGGAGAAAACATATTAAGAGCCACCAGGGATAGGGAGATGGGGAAAGCCATGATCGCCTACATCCTGAAAGGATAGGGCACATAGAAGAAGAAGAATATCTGGATAGGCTTCCACAGAGAAACAAAATTTTCCTTTGGTGATGGCTGATATTAATGAAAGAATTTTACAATATTGGAAGTTGTAGACTTTAAACCCTCAGTAAATTTATGAAATTTACAAAATTCTATAAGCAGTGTATGAAATAAAAGAATGATCTGTTGATTTATTTAGAAACAGCAGCAAACTTATAAAAGATCTTTTTGTTAATTCCAAATAAAAAGAATTACAAAATTAAAACCAAACCTCTAAAAATGCAGTCAATTTCAGATGACACTAAAATGTTTAAAAATGCATGTCATTTCAAATGGCACTAAAGTATAGCCACATCAGGAAATACTGATGAAGAAAAAAAAGATGCCATTTTCATTAAGTTAAAAAAAGAATGAAAATATTTCTTTTTAATCTGGTTCTTCTTTCTAAAGACTTGTCTGTAAAGCTTAAACTTAAGTGTCACCTGTTCATTTATCATATCATTATATTCTTTCTAATTTATTGGTACACTTATAGGCTAGTTAATAAAATATCTTGTTGGAAATTGACCCTATTTTGGAGGAAAATACCTCAAAATACCTCAGTATTGGTGAAAGCCTTTGAATATATAAACAGTGTGAACATAGAAACCAGTACTGTATTACTTGAATGGACATTAGATGATGTGACAATCCTCTTTGTAGATGCTATATGTGTAAGTATATGGAAGAAAGTGTTTGAAATAGGGACTTGTGTATCCACTACTTTTTTTTGGTGGGGGGGGGGGGTTAAATTTTAATATACCATCCGCCCGTGTATTGAGTAATGCTGCCACATCTGGTCGGGTGCCCCTGCTATTCTTCTCGGGGTTCTTGACAAAATACAGCAAAGAATCTGTAATGTGATTGATACTGACTTGGCTGACCACCTGCAGTCACTCTCACTGGTGTGACATGGCTTCCCTGTGCCTCTTCTATAAATACTTTCATGGCTTCTGCTCTGATGAACTTAAATCACTGGTGCCCCCTAGATGTGAATATGCACGAGATACTAGATTGGCAACTGGGTCCCACCCTTTTACAGTGAAACCGATGAAATGTAATCGCAATTTCTACTCCAACAGCTTCTTTCCTCGCACTTCCCGCCTGTGGAATTCCCTACTGCATGCTTGCTTCCCCAACGGCTACAACCTTCAGGAGTTTAAGTGTAGGGTCAATAGACACCTCCTAACACACTAACTCACACCCACTCTCTCCCTATGTACATCCTAAGTCGTCTATCACCCTCCTTCTGACATTTCCTATACCCAATCGCTCTATGTAACCCCCTGCGCTATAGTGGCAGTGGAATGCCTTGCTTGGGGGTGACACGATTAAAAAAAAAATAAAATAAAATAAAATGCTATATCAACTGGTTACCGTTTTTTTTTTTTTTTTTTTTGAGATGATCTTGATGGTAATAAAAATAAAAGAATTTTCAAAAAAGAAAATGTTAAATATTTAAATATCTTTGTCTTAAAGCGTTGTCATGAAATGCTTCACTACTTGGAGACAACTTTCTTTGTCTCTCCATTTCTTGATTAACAACTAACATCCACAAACTAATGTGAGAAAATCAGTATTTTCAATTTGAAAATAACATCTCTATTAATGGCTATTTCATTCCTGGTTGTCATTTCTAGCAAAGAAGAATATGTTAATGCTTAGAAAGCTTCATATAAATATCACATAAATATCGTATAAACTGCCTGCATACCTACATATTCCCCTCCCTCTCTCTCTCTCTCTCTCTCTCTCTCTCTCTATATATATATATATATATATATATAGTGTTTATATGTATGTGTTTAAAAGAATAGAAGAATTCTGTTGATTTGACATTTCCTATCTTGGAGACTTAACGGACATTTAGTTTTTTATTTTATTTTTTTTTATAATTTTCTGGAGGAAATCTAAACACTTTTCACAAATCAATTCCGTTTGCTTGTGGCACTTCTCTTCCATTCTGCTCCCCTCCACTTATTTTTTGATTTAAAAAAAAATTCTCATGTACTTTTGTTTTCTCTTTTTTCATTGTTTTAATGTCTGCTTATGATGAATGATTCCTTCTCCAAAGAGATATACTGGAAGCATTTGTTTATCTCAAAAAAATAAAAATAAAAAAAAGATTTGGTCTTATTTTCAAATAAGGAAATTGATAAATGGCCATTAGATGTGATGGCAACCAACTGATTCTTGATGACACACCTATTTTGTCTATCAGGTAGGAATTGTCTTCACTTAGGTTCAGATGCCCCCTTATGCAAATTGAAACAAATGCTTTAGTTTCCTTTCTTTCACCATATGGTCAGTTTTAGACCCAGTGGATGACGGGTGTAATTAATTTTTCTTTTTTCCTCACATAAGGTCATTTGAAGTGGTGTGCAGTTATATGAATCTATTTTTAGGGTGTATGATGAAATTTATTTGGCCTTGAAAAATATTGCATCAGATTTTCTGACACCTGGTCTCTGTTATTGATAAGTTGTCCTGAAGCCATTGTCTGCAATGAACATTACTCCAAAGGAAGCATCCAAATATTGTAATGCTGCGCAAACACACTGGCCTGCCTTACAGAGAGATTGCAGATATTATTAGTGTTGACCTTTCAACTGTCAGACATGTCATCAAGGTGAAGAACCAAACTAAATCCATCAGTCCGAAATGTAAAGGCAAATGTGGTTGGAAAAGAAAAACAAAGCCAAGAGATGATGTATACTCGATCAGGGAAAGTGTGAAAGATCCTAGGAAGACGTTATTCATTTTGTTTCAATTAACACTATTTAAATTATTCAGACTATTATTCTCATCTTTACTGCCATGTTTCAGCTGTTGTATGCACCAGCCTTCTTCAGGTGCTAGGAATTTTGAACTAAACCCTTTGTTATGATAAAGGGTATTGTAACATTATTTGTAAGAAAGGTTTTGGTTTGAAATTCCTAGCACTTGAAGGAGGCCAGAGTGTACAATGCCTAAAATGTCGTAAATATGGCAGTAAAGATTAGGACAATAGTCTGATTAATGTAAATAGTGTAAATACTACCTCATCTCAGAAGTACAGACAAATATTGTTTCAGTTAATTTGCACAAGGGTGTAGATTGAAAAAACAAATTGTGTTTGTTAGCATTTTTCATTTATTTTACATTACCATAAAAAGAATCTTTTTGAGGATGGATTGAGATGTAGTTTATTGTCAATACTCAAGATGACACTGGCTTATTCAACTCCTGAATTAAGAATTTTATAATCTGTCCTATCATTTCATTTTGGATAAAAATTTTTGCACATTAAACTGGTTTATGATTGACATAGTATATTTTATATATATATATATATTTAATTGATTTTTGCTGTCATTTTTGTTTCCATTGAGGTGACATTTGATGAAAAGTGCTCAGCATGAAACTTAAGCCTTCAATGATAGTGATAAGTAAGTAAAAATGCAACATTGATGTTTCCCCATGAGAATTGTCTGATGCAGATTATATATGTTTCCTTAAACAAAATATGAGACAGATAGTAATCCAATAAAGTAAATGAACATTAAAGAGAAAAATGAAAGCAAGAGACAAAGAGAGTAAAAAAACAAGAAGCATGAAGGAGTTTGATCAATTGAAACAATCAGCTTGTTAGATAACAAAAAACAAGTTATGATATTACCTAAACACCTTTAATGATAAAATCTGGTTAAAAAAATGTTTTTCTTGATTACCATATAGACTTGTGCATAAAACTACTTCATGTATAATGTGATCCCTGAATTTTTTTTGTAATTATTCTGATTTTTTCATATAGCATTTGTATAATGGAACCCCAGGATCTGAGCAATACTACTGACCCTACCATAGTCAAATATTGCACTTCTGGGCATATTTTTTTTTTTTTTTTTTTTTTTTGTTCAAAGCAACCCCAAAAAATACTTACTGTAAATTATCTGAAATAAAGATTTAGATATTGTATTTTTGTTTTCATTCATATCTGACTGGAGTAAATTTTTTACCTTGGGTGGGCCTCGTATGTAACCAAAGTTTCTTCCTATTTTTTTTTCTCTACACGAAGAGCAAAACCCCATCCACTTTATATTTTGATAGCTTATCTAAATGAACAATTAATAGATATTTTCAATCTCAAATTTGGATTCATTTTCATTTCATAAGTGTTTACATCACTGAGTTATTGTCTTTCCACTGAAAATCTTTTTGTCAGGATTACTGGTACATAAGGCAGGGTATACCATGAGTTGAAAGTAAAAAAAATATGTTTTGCATATATATAACTTTTTTTTTTTTATCATATCACCCCGAGCAAGGTTGTAATGTCACTGATGCGCAGGGGGCTACTTAAGAGTGGAAAGATTGGAAAAGAGAAAGCCAGAAACCACATCCTAGACAGGGAACAAGGGAAGAGCCTCTTCATCTGTTCAATAGACGTGGGTGGAGTATGAACCGGGCAATAGCTTAGTCTATTTACTCCAACTAAAAAAAAAAGAAAAGAGTGAAAAGATTGGAAAAGAGAAAGCCAGAAACCACATCCTAAACAGGGAACAAGGGATGAGCCTTTTCACCTGTTCAATAGACATGGGTAGCATGTGAACCGGGTGATAGTTTAGTCTTTCTACTCCAATTGAAAAAAAAAAGAGTGAAAAGATTGGACAAGAGAAAGCCGGAAACCACATCCCAAACAGGGAACAAGGGATGAGCCTCTTCACCTGTTCAATAGACGTGGGTGGAGTGTGAACCGGGAGATTTTTGCTAGAAAATGAGGTGGTTTAAATATGTGCTGGGGGTGTTTTTTTGCTGGAGTGTCTCTCTGCTGTTAGCTAACAGGTGTTAGCTAACTTTCAATGATGAACATTTATTTAAACAATCTAGGCACTCAAATCTTTTAATCTCTTCAGAAAAAAAAAAAAATTACCTGTATGTAATGTAACCAGTCACTGAATATATAGGATTTTAATGTCTTCAAAAGAAATTTATCTGTGCCCCACCCAGTTTTTGCCTAAAGAATTGATCATAAAACCTCACATGATACACAAGTACATATGGCATATATGCAATTTGATGATGAAAAAAAGAAACAAAACCCTCACTACATTTAAATGATTTCTAATGCTAAATTTGTGTAAATTCACAAATGACCTGGTATATAATTAGATGTTTAATTATTATAATCCAGTATTTACAACTTATAATAAACTTTTAGCTCATTATTAAGTAAGAGAGCAGTACACCAACAAAGTTACTCTGGGGTACAAATGAATATATATATATATATATATATATATATATATATATATATATAGCAGTAAATAATCCCAAATATTAAAACTAATTCTACAGGGAATTTGATGTAAATTTAATTTACACACCAGATATTCATTCATTTAATATGTAAATTCAGATTACATTTGGGGAATAGCTATTTCAGCTTGCCTATTAGAGACATGCATTGTTCAATCCCAGTCAAATGTAAAATAAAGAAAATTTTCATCCAGCTGAAGTAAAAGTTAGTAAAGAAAGGGATGAAGAAGGTTAGTCAGACAAAGGTCAAGAAGAGGAGAGAGGTGGGAGGAAAAAAGTTTTGTTTTTACAGATGAAATATAGAGAAATAAGTATACATATGTATACAAGTCTTTTTTTCTTCTTTTATGTACCTTGTCCCTTCAGGACATAGGCGATCATGGCCTTTCATGTCTCCCTATCCCTGGTGGCTCTTAGCACGTTTTCTCCTGTAATGTCTCTCATCCCCCGTTCTGTCATCTACTTGCTCAGGCCTTTTAAATATGTTATCTGCTGCTTTCCTCTGTCTCTTTTACTCTATCTGGCCTGTTAGTATCAGGTTCTCCAAGCCCTCCTTCCTCATTGTATGTCCCAGGAACTTTAGTTGTCTCTTCCTGATGCTCAATATTAATTTCCTTTTCGTTTCCATCATTTACAAAACCTCATCATTGCTCACATGCTCAGTCCAGGATATCCGCAGCATTCTTCTGTAGAACCACATTTCAGCTGCTTCAAGTTTTCCCTCCATCTTTGTTGATATTGTCCAATTGATATATAAATATTTATCTGGTGTTGATAGAGCAGTTCTCAATATATAACAGAGCTATAGAGTATATATTAATAAATAAACATATTATCCTATATTTGAGGCATGACTTGGAGTTTAATGCATTACACAATCATTACAAACTGGCTGTTTTTCAATATGAGTTCTTATTTTGGATACTGGCATTGCTTTAGACCATTATAAAACTGGGATGTCATTTTTTCATCTATTAAAATGTATAATTAGGTTTATACTGAAACTCAAAAATAGAATAAGAAACTAAAATTGTGGTTATTAAAAAAAAGGGGAAATAAAATATATTTTTAGTGGGGTGGGGTTTGTTTATTGCAGGTTAAAAAAAAGAGGCCGAGTATATTTGATTACTGTGTGAGTAATCACCAAAATGGAGATAGGGAATAATAGTATATCAACAAGTACAAGACTTTCATGCTGTGGGAAGTAGATACACTGCTAGTGAACTTGAAATAAGTGTAACCACTCACTTCTACTCCAATAGTATCCATGTATTTAAGAAGATAGGAACATTCCATTCTTGTATTAAGGTAGATATATAACACACACACACATACACACATACCTACAATGTTACGGAAAAGTCCTGAGGATTAACGAAATGGTTTTGACAACCAACAAATTTAATTTATTTGTTTGAATATTATTTTTAATCGATACTCATATTTGAGCAGATATTTTGTTTTAATCAAATAATACATTTATATATTTATTTTTACTATCCTGATTATTTACAATAAATTCTGTTACAAAAATGTGTGTCATTTGGCAGAATTTGAACCTGTAACTCCTAACAACATAGGGGAAGCCACTAATTGATCAGGCGCATCTTAGACCATTTGACCATGAATGATTCCACAGGCTAATATATATAAGGCTTGATTTAATTTTGATGAAAAAAAAAATATCCAATCCCCTCCTGAGCATGATGGGAAGGAAATATATATATATATATATATATATATATATATATATATATATATATATATTTAAAATAACTTTAATCCAAAAGGAAAAGTAGGAAGGTAAATCCCAAAGACCCGATCCTAATTAATATTAATATTTTAATATTAAAAAATTATACAGGTGGAGAGCTCAATGGAATTAAAATTACAGAGCTAATTATAAAATAAAATAAATTTTGATGTTCAAAACTGTTGAATGATCATTTCAACATGAAATCTCTAAGGGAGATTTCACATCTCATTGGCAACTACCACATTTCATGTGAAATCTCTGTTAGGGATTTCATGTTGAAATGATCAATGATCATTCAACAGTTTTGAACATTGAAATTTATTTTATTTATATATATATATATATATATATATATATATATATATACACCTACATACACAATGGTTTTTATTATAATTTTTCACAACTCGACAATATAATTATTGCAAAAAAGTAAAATAATAAGGCACTGTTAAAGAGTGAACTCACAGCAAGAGCTTTCATTACTGGCACTTAAAAGAATCAATGTTGCTTTGTTATTGTCTCTCTAATGAATTGAGCCAATGCTAACTTGCTATTGTTTCTCTCTCCATGAATGCAACAGGAGGGAAAGATATATGATTTGATATCTAGCTTAACTCCTAAATGTTTTAGTCACTTGATGAGGGTCATATCTCACTCACAGCTTAGACACAACACTTCCTTCAATACATGATCTTTTCCTAAGAGTTCTTCCACTTGCAACTTCCAGTTACATCACATGTTTCCAAATTGTCTTGTGAGCTAGAAAGATTACTGGAAATATAGTCCCAAGTGCAGCAACCACAAAAAGGAACAACTTGAACTGCTACATGTACATATTTCTCTAATTTACTCTGCCAGGTTTTGGTACCTCTCTATTTTAGCCTACTCCAGCTTATTGATTTCTTCTTTTGCTTTCTGTTTAGTTTAACACCTTAAGTCATTAGTCAAAACCTGGCATAAAGCAACCTGGTAAATATATGCATTCTGTTTCCACAAATTCTAATGTCAAGTTATATCTTTAGTATTTATATTTTCTTTACATTGATAATATTCTCCTTGGTAGATGAGTAGTTCCACAGTAATTTTTTAATCTCTTGTCAACAGAGACTTTTCAAGAATTTTGTTAATATTCTTTTTTTGCACATTTTTTTTTTTTGTTAATACTCTGGACTCTAATTATTATTGGTATAATACTAATATACTTTTTCATTTACTTAAACAGATATATTTTTTTATCTGATGGCACTGCTATATCTATGAAAAAGCATCTTTTTTATACTACACTGTTTACATTATTTGGACTATTGTCCTCATCCTTGTTTCCATTTGTACAACCTTTCGGTTGTTGTACTTTCTGGCCTTCTTCAAATGCTAGAAATTTTGAACTGAACCTTTCTTATGATCACTGGGGCATAACATTCTTATTCTTTGTGTGAGGCTATTTTTGGTAGTTATGAGTTACCTCTCTCTAACCAGACTCTCTAAGTTACTTGTTCACTACCGCTGTAGCCTGGTGGTGAACAAGTAACCTAGAGAGTTCAGTCAGAAGGAAATAACTCATAACTACCAAAAGAGACTTTGCACAAAGAACGAGAATGATATACCTGAAGAATTCCAAATAATGTAGTGTAAATACGACCTCATCTCAGAAGTGTAGACAAATAGCAAAGTTGATAATTTATTTATTTCTGAATTTACATTAAATAAGTACTTTGATGAAAGTTTACTTTTTACTCAAGAAATATAAAATAAATATAAGTGAAGAACTTGAAAAATCTTTTTTGTAGTCTTTAATTATGATATCTGTGTTATTAGAATTTATATATCTGTCAATATGCGTGCCTGATGACATATCACCACCAACCCAACACCAGGACAAACTATGAAATTCTTTTTGTTGACTTCTTAAAAACAAAAAAAAGTAATTTATTAAGGATTGTTCTTTTTGCATTTAATCATTTTCCTCATGGCAATAAAGAAAAGATTGGGTTACACTGATCAGGTTACTCTGGGATCACTGCAACCTGAGATACATTTACTAATATTTCACTTACTACTGCACTTGGCTTTTCAATAGTGTCTTTGACATAATTTTTAATTGCTTTGTGCACTTTAGGCATTGGCCACCTATGAATTTTAAGAATGCTTCTTTACCTCCTTGATAACTGCTCCAAACTTTGCATGAAATCTTGCATTGCACCTAGAGCCTTGGTCACAATGCCAAAATTTTATTTTGCTGTTTCTTTTACAACACTTATCAAATACAAATAAATGGCCTTCATGTGCAAATTTTTCTTCTCCTTTTTGTTTAAGAATTTCCATTTTTGGTGTAATGGAAAGTTTGAAAATTAAAGAAAAGTGATGAATTGGCAGTGATGAAATGTCCCCTCCTGTGTCAATATAAATGGTGAAGACCCAAAGAATAATGACCTCATAACTATCTATAAACTAGTAAGGGTGAGATCCATACCATTTTTCAGCATGTGGTACACTCTTATACTGACATTTCATTCAGTAAATATACTTCCCAATCTTATGTCAATCTTTGGTTTCTTTCTTTCAGCATCAAAATTGGTTGGCCAGACACTAAGTGGTCAATTATCTCAACATGTAATTTACATAGTGAGTCTGCACCATTCTTTATTATGGTGAAGACCCTGATATGTAGTTTATTATTGTCATGAATTTTATTAATGATTGTACATCCGAACTGATTAAACCATAATTGTCTCAATTTCACAGATGCAGCATTAAGATTATATGTTTCAATTAAAAAAAATATCAATTTACTTGGAAGAATGTAAAAAATACCTAGAGCAGCTCTTTACTGAGAAAGATAAAAATTTCTTGAAGTTAAGATGCCTGACAGATGGCAAAAGATAGGAAAAGAAAACTGTAAATATACTGTTCAATAAATTTGATGAAATTCTTTATTTTAATTGTTTTACTTCAAACCTTTTCACATTACCGAATTGGTATTTGATTATTAACTGACTGTTTCTTTTTTAATGTTTTTAATTTAATGTTTATTTACATCATATCATCAGAATTATTCTGAGAAGGAATTAACAAACAGCTCTTGTTTGATAATTGAATATTGATTGCCTACAAATACATTTTTCAAAGTTGCTTTCATTTTTTCTCTCTTATTAGTGTCATTATAATATACAAAGCAATTGCTTTTGTTGAAAACATTATTTTCTTGATTTTTCTGTTTTTAATATGAATGGATCAAGAAAAGTGGATAGTTTTAAAAAGCTTAAGATAGCAATATTGATGATTATGCATTTTAAAAAAATGAGGTTGTTTTTCTGAAAATAGAAATGTTCTTTTGGGGAAATTAGTTGTTTCCATGCAGAAAACATTTGACATTTATTGATCAAATAATTAGTGTTACTTAATTTATAAAATCTTTTTTTTTCAGAAATAGTTTTTCAAGAAGTTGGTCTTTTAAGTTTCATTGTTATCACTCTTTCTAGCACTGATAGGAATTTCCTTCCAAATCTTTTGTTTAAACTCATTTAGAAAGTTAACCTTTGATTTTATCATTATTTTCAATTTCAGTTACATGTCTTCACATAATGTTGTTTTTGTTATTTGGCAAGCTCCTTGTTTTTTTGTGCCAGTCAATAGGCCCTGATGAAGAATCATCTTAAAACCTCAAGAAATAATTCACTTGAAGCCATTTTAATAACTGTTCTGAGAAAATGGTTACATATACATAATAATTTAAACATTTTAAAACGAGTTTGATGACATTCACATAAGAATTCAGATCTGACAAGGTTATTTTGAGAGCATGATATATTGGCAGCATTGTGGCTATCAGTGTAGTAAATGGAATCAGTGGGCCATGTTCAAATACAAGCTGGGTTTGATCTGTTTTCACACAATTACTCTAGGGAAAGGCATGAATTCATCACTTCTCCTACCCAGTCAGTTATAAATTGTGGTTTAGACTAGGGCTTTTAATAATGGGAGGGTAACCAATGTGAATTTTGCTGTAATTGCAGAACATGTGGTGTGCCAAAACCCCTTCAGTAGGTTCTTGTTCTATGTACCTTGTTTCTTTAGGACATTGGTGATTGTGACTCTCCACAATTTCATGTCCTTTGTTGCTTTTGAAGAAATTTTGTCTTGTTATGTCTCCTAAGCCTTGCTGTGCCACCCATTTACTCAAGCTTGCTAGGTAAGTTCTGTGTTTTTTTCATCTATATTTCTTGTTTTCAAGCTGTCTTGTAAGTATAAAATTTTCCAAACCCTCTTTCTACATTATGTGCCCTAAATTTTTAACTATTTCTTTCTGATAAATATAAGTGTCCTTTGGGCTTTGGTTTTCCATAAAATATTCTTCTTGCTCACAGGTTATCACTTGCCTTCAATATGTCCTGTGAGTGTTAAATTTTCCAAGCCTTCTTTTCCCATACCTAAATCTACTATTCATCTCTGTATTGAATACTGTTGCCATATTTGGTTTGGGATTCATCTTGAAGTTATCAACAAAATCCAAAGGAGGATCTCCAATATAATCGATCCTGACTTGGCAGCCCACCTTAAGTCACTTTCTCATTGATGCGATGTTGCTTCCCTCTTTCTCTTTTACAAGTATATTTATGGCAACTGCTCTGATGAGCTTCTTTTCCTGGTTCCCTGACCACATGTATTCATGTGTGCTACTAAATTAGCATCAAGGTCTCATCTTTTTACTGTCGAAATAGTTAAATATAAGTGCCTCTTCTACTGTTTATTTTCTCGCACTTTCTGTTTGTAGAACTCCCTTCTGCTTACTTGCTTTTCTGATAGCTACAATCTCCAAAATTTTAAATGCAATATCAGTTGCCATCTTCT
Organism: Ascarosepion bandense; assembly: GCA_037127315.1. Classification (NCBI taxonomy): domain Eukaryota; kingdom Metazoa; phylum Mollusca; class Cephalopoda; order Sepiida; family Sepiidae; genus Ascarosepion; species Ascarosepion bandense. The sequence continues at coordinate 264,351 of JBBBDQ010028787.1, forward strand.
ATCTCCTTGATTCCTATCCATCTCTTATCCTTTCTTTGACATCCACTGTACCTCGTTTTATCTCTTACTGTAATCCCCTGCATAACATTCAACATTTTCTTATTTTATATATAATTTTATTTAAAACTTTCTTGTTGCTCACATGTTTGGTCTATTGCATTCTCAGCATTCTCCTGTAGAACCACGTCTCTGTGACTTCATCTTCTCTTTGCCCTGAGGCTGTCCAACATTCACTGCTATATATGAGTTGACTGATAATATGTGACATTTCAGTACTCTTAAAAAAAGCAAGATTACGCTTCACTGTAATTTCTTTGTTACTTAAGCAAGTTAATTAAGCTTCTGTTTTACCAAGATTCACTGAGACTTGAACTGAAGCCTTAGTACCCTCCAACCTCCAGTTTATAATCACTGACCGAGAGCTGTGTTCAAGTTATAGAATTTTTTTGACTCACTTGTGAATGGTAAGCATTGATCTGTAAACATTGAGCAGTGTTCGTCATTGATTTGTAAGTACCGGAAAAGAAAACGAGAATGAAAACAAAATCCATATTGGCTTCTTTGCTTCTTGTCCTTATGACTGCTATACCATCTGCCGTTACTTACTGTGTACACAGAGAATTCTGTGCTGCTACTACTGCTTCTGCTTCTATCTTCTTGGCAGGCAATCAGCACATTTAGAAACAGCTATGTTTATGAAGAGCCTTCAGCAAGCAAGTAGTGTCTTAAAGAGCACATGAGGATGGCTAGGATTTTGGTTTTAGTAGCATGAGAAAAATGTTAAACATGTTCTGTCAGAAGCAGATATGGTACATACTGTTTTATTTTTATATTTGAGATAGGAACAGATAATAAAATAGCTTTTATCTAACACAAAATCAAATGAGATTTAAATGAATGTGTAGTGCAAATCTTTCAAATGGAATTGGTTTGTCTTGAAAATCACCATTCAGAAGACTGGTTTTTCAATACTGATGACTGATGTTGTTGGCTAATTTCAAACATTTTGAAGAATGTTTCTAATAAAAACATTCCTGTTTGGTGACTTTGAGCCACCAAATAGAGATGTTGACTTAACTTGGTTCTCAATTTAAAACCAGTGTTCATCAGATTCACTATTAATGGCTTTCAAGATGATATTGCTATCCATTATTTTGTGACAGAAGATTAATATGAAAGATGTGTCATCTGAGATGATAAAAAAATCACAAAAATGAAAATCAAACTTGAAATGACTTAAGATAAGCTAAATAACAACCACTCTCAAATAAATGGCTGTGTTAATATATAGTGCTATATCTTCAATATTGAGCTCTTTAATGTTATTATTATTCACCCAATACAAGACCAAAGCACCTCTTAAAGTAGAGGGTTACTGAATGAGGTTGTAAGGACAGACAAAGAGGGAGTAAGAGGTGCATATTATAAGGATCTGCAAGAGAGATTACAGTTGAGTCTAGCCTTAAATAAATTCATGATTGGAGAAGCATCCTTTCAGGAGTCTAATCCACAATATAACAGTTTTGAGGAAATTCCTCCTAACCAAAGAAATACAGAGGGAAGATTTGTACAGAGCATAGCAGATCCTAGCTGTAAATTTCTGAATTAGTGGAACTCAGGAATATCACTTGTCTGAACATTTGCCCTCAAAATAGTGATAGAATAGCAAGAAGTTCACAATACTGTGGGAAATGGGTTGTAGGGTGGAAAATAATGTCTTCCTCTATAAATATATCAAATTTACATATATAATATTGCCAGCTATTAAAACTAGCAGTTAATAGACATAAGATTCTATAATTAAACATATATCAAATTTAATTGTTTTAGTTTTTACTGATAAAGTTCTCACTATTAGACTGGAGCAGTAATTTAAATAAAATAATAGTCAACACTTATTTGTTTGACAAGAAGAGAGTCCTGATGAGTTATTGAAAAAACTGTAAGAAAACTCTAAACTGGTTTTCACTAAGTAATTATACACACACACACACACATAAACACACACATAAACACATAGTGATAGATGAATTGTTATCTAAATTATGCAAAAATGAAAATAACACTGACATCTCATTTTAACAGATACATTTCCAAAAATTACACAAAATATATCTTGAAATACTAGAGTATATTAATTCAATAAAATCACCATTGACATCAACTATGGACTCCAGATAACTTTGGAATCTCCTGCAACTGTTCTAGACTGTCTCCTTGCTTAACTTGGTAGCTACTGCCATTTTTTTTGTCTCTCACTCAACTGTGCCCACACAAAATAATCAACCTTGGGAGTTAGGTGACCATATGTAAGACGTGATGTTGTAGAAATAGTATGACAGCCCTAACTGGCTTCTCTTTCTTGTGTGGCATGGTGCAGAGTCCTGTTGCCACGTATACAGCCTTCTAGTAGCCACCCTGTTGACCAAGGGCAGCACTACCTCCTCAAAGCACTTGATGCAGGCCTCCATGTTGAGTCTGAGGCCTCCAACAACAAGAACAATTAAAGTGAGTTTTCAGAGCTGCCATACTTTTGTAATCACCATTAGACTTTTTCATCTTTTTCTAAATTGTTTTTTTAATTGTTTCATTACAAACAAGGCAGTACTGCCACTGATGCACAAGGGGCTAAATAAGAGAGTAAAAGTTTAAGCAGGAAGAGAGTGAAGAGAAAGACAAACCAGTTACCAGGGGTGTCAGAGAAAGGGCAAAAGATGGATGGGAATACAGGCATGAAAACAGTAAAGTAAGAAAAGAACAAGATAAATGGGGTGATGTAGAAAGGACAAGGAAAGGACTGGAGTCAAGTGGATAAGAGATGGGAATTGACATTGCATTTAAATTCTTGAAGGTTGTATCTGTCAGGAAAACAAGTATATGAAAGTGAGTTCCACCAGTGGGAAGTGCGAGAAAAGAAGCTGATGGTGTAGAATTGTCAGCTGCATTTGGTAGATTTAACTGTAAAAGGGTAGGACCTTGTTGCCAGTCTGGTTGCTCAAGTAAATTCTTGTCAAGAGGGCACCAGTGACCTAAGTTCTTTGGAGCAGAAGCAATGAACATATTTGTAGAAGTGATAGAGGGAAGCCACATCCCACCAGTGAGAAAGTGGCTGGAGTCAAGCTGCCAGGTCTGGACCAATCAGATTACAGATTCTCCTTTGGAGCCTGTCAAGAACCCTGAAATGAATAGCAGGGTCACCTGACCAGATATGACAACAGTATTCTATGCACGGTTGGATGGTTGATTTGTATATGTGCAGGATGGATTCAGGCTGAAAAAACTTCCTGGCCTGACACAGTGATGCAACCTTCCTAACTTCCAGGGGCAGTACATTGCTTTCAGGGAGACTGGCTTGGTCCATGCTTAGGGGGTGCAGGAGAGACTGCCTGTGATGGTTGACAGATAGGAGCTTCATTTTAGAAGCATTAAAATTTACAAGCCATTTTTTATTCCAAGTCTACCAGAGAGTGGAGGTCTTTCTCAAGATCAGCAGCAAGGTTATATTTGTCTGCCTCACCAGATTTCTTATTGATGTGGGAGTAAATGGTAGCATCATCTGCGTAGATGCCTACTTGGGATTTGATCATGTAGGAACAGTATGATTAAAAAAAGAGACAAAACTATATTTTGTTTTAGCCAATGTGTTTCATTCACTGGCAAACTTTATCAAGGCCAAAAACAAAATTTAAAATAAAGTATCTATCAACGAAAAGCTGTTGGTTACAAAAAAAAATGCTCATGCAGAAATTTAAAAAACATATCTATGAACATGAAAGAGAATTCATAAATAACAATTTAACAAATACACTGGAAATAAACTTGGCGACAGTTTCAAATTAAAAAATGGCATGCTCATCAAATGAAAAAATAATTTACTCGAATAGAAAATCCCTGAGAATGCTGTCATCAAATATTACCAAAATATTCATCTGCACTCCAGTTTTTTTCCAATCTTACCATTTTTAATGAAAAGACATTTTGAAGCCAAAATATACAATAAACATATAAAAAGTCAAAAGAAAACAGTTTAATTTTATCATTTCAACATCTTATAAAAATATACTTACCACAATAAAATTTTCAAGTATGAAAAATGTTTTTTAATATTTTTCAGTTGCCCTTATAAATATTTTTGAGTTTTTTTTTTCTCTAGTAACCAACAACTTTCAAATAAATTTATTTAATTTTTTTGGAATTGGCTTAAACATTTTGGCTAATACAAAAGATAGTTTTCCTCATTTCTTTTGTAAGCTATATATTTTAATCATTCCACCCCAAGCAAGGCAGAACTTCATTTAAATTCTTGGAGATTGTAGCTTTCAGGGAAGCAAGTATACAGAAGGGAATTCCACAGGTGGGAAGTGCGAGAAAAGAAGCTGTAGAGTAGAAGTTGTGGTGACATTTGATTGGTTTCTGCACTATTGTAAGAACTGCAACCTTAAAACTTCTGAATATCTTTTCTTATGTCTTTGTCTATGAGTGTATCAAATTTGATTAAAATCAGACTGCTCCTTCTATAACCTGATGTTTTCAATTATCGATTTTTGATATTTATCGGGGGGTACCTTGACACAAAAGCTAGCTAAGAACACTCGCAGATGTTTATAGTACAACTGTGTAAATTTTCAAGAAAATCGGTTGAGCCATTTCAGAGTCTATAGGTAACGGACACACACACACACTCACACAGACAAAGTTCCATTTATAAATAAGTTTAGATAAGATTTGTTAGATAATTTGTCACATATTAATATTATTTGTTAGATAATTTGTTATGCATTAATATTATGTTGACAAAAGGCAGAGATTTGTCTATTTCAAATTCATGTGTGAATTAAATGGTAGGTTCAAACTTATTAAATTTCTTTATTACATCTAATAGATTCATATTAGGAGGTTATAATAAAAGAACATCATCAATGTATCTTTGTTATGTAAAGGTTTTATGTATGTTGTGCTTAAGTGGGTTGGAGTGTAAAAATTCTATGAAAAGACAAAGGCACCACTGATAGACACCATAGATAAGCAACATTTTTGTTTGTAGAAATTTTTTAAAAAGAAACATTAATTATTGATTAGTTTACATAATTGTATAATTATATGGAGAAATAGAGGTAGTTTTTCTTTGGAATTTTTTGAGGTGGTTTCTTAATATGTTGAGGCATTTTGTAATGAGTATATATAATGATTTTTATTTCCAAGCTAGTACGGCATAACCTACACTACTTATACACACACTTATAGACAGACAAAAATTATTACATGTATAAAGCAATATTTATGGTTTTTCAGTTATCTTGGAATCTATTGATTTCTTGGAACTTCAAAGGAACATGTCATCTCTCTTTGAATTTGGAATGCCATAAATTATACTAACATGTGTTAAACAAATCAAATGCACATGAAACCTGATTAACCAATGAAAATCAAACAACACTAAGATAAAAATATGATAATTTTTTTTCTCCATGTCTCTGATAAAGCTTTAAAAAAAGTGAATCATGTTAGTGATAAATTTTTCTTATTTTGTTCTTTATCTTATTTTTTGAATATTATTAATTTTTCCATCAAACATAAATCACATAATTTTCCTCCCATTATAAACTCTAACTTTGGCCTATATTTTACAAGTAATATTTGGGGATTTCAGGAAAAGTATTGGTGCTTTTGTGTTTCTCATTGGTCAAGTTCTATCTATGGTTGTAGAAATGTTTTTGCACCCCTCCTCCAGTGCTTCTCTGTAATATTTAAATTTGTTCTTATTGGTCATTTTCACCTGATATATATATATATATATTTTTTTTAATCATATCACCCCAAGCAAGGTGGTAACGCCATTGATGTGCAGGGGGCTACGTAAGAGTGAAAGATTGGAAAAGAGAAAGCCGGAAACCACATCCTAAACAGGGAATAAGGGATGAGCCTCTTCACCTGTTCAATAGACGTGGGTGGAGTGTGAACCGGGTGATAGTTTAGTCTATCTGTAATAAATAATTCAAAAGGGCATACTTCATTAACTCAGCAGCTGCAATATAATTTTTTTATATATCAACAATTTTAAGGGAAAGATGTATGACAAAGGGGAAAAAAGTTTTTGTCTGATACATTTCATCCCTTAGGACTTCATTATACTAAGTTTATGTATATGCATATATATTCGTGTATCATGCAACTTTTCAAGACCTAATTTTTAAGCTCATTTTAAGGAGATTGCATCATACATGAGATATAAAATTAGCATATGTATTACTCAGTACATTTGGTTATTTTATATCTTGTGTATGATGTGACTTTCTTAAAATGAGTTTCAAATTAGGTCTTCAAAAGTTGCATGATACACGAATATATACTGTATGTATAAGAATAAAATTAGGGCATCTATTTCAAACAGTCATCTGATAAAAATAACACTTAAAATAATAATAATAATGTCAAATTAAAAATCATTAATGTCAAATTAAAAATCATTAATTCTTTACACACATATACAGGTCTGCTATCTTTATGGGTTAAAGTTCTCAGTATCAGGAATAGAGCCTATATAAATATGAAAGTGTCTGCTATATTTATGGGTAAAAGTTCTCAGTATCAGGAATAGACCCTATATAAATATGAAAGTGTCTGCTAGATATATGGGTAAAAGTTCTCAGTATCAGGAATAGAGCCTATATAAATATGAAAGTGTCTGCTATATTTATGGGTAAAAGTTATCAGTATCAGGAATAGAGCCTATATAAATATGAAAGTGTTCATGGTGGTCAAAACCAAGTGGTGATAGTGTATTTCATTCCTGAAAGCAATCTTAAGGCCATGTGTGTTGTGTTTTGGCTTAATTATTTATAGATGATGATCAAAGGTGCATTATGGATAGTAATGTTTATTTTATTATCCTGATGCTTATTAGGTTGGCTTTAGCAATTGTTTCAAATTATTCTAGAGACTATTGAGTAAAAATAATTGTGAATCTGATTGTAGTTATTTGTAGCCATTTTACAGTATTTTTGTTGAATTTTTACTCATTATTTATTATTGGTTACTTTATTATTTGTTACTGATTATTACTATTATTACATTTACTTGTGTACATGTGTAGTTTAATTTAGATTTTTTGTTTATTTTAATTTTCTTTGATGGGTTGGTTATCTTATTTGTTTAGTTTAAAGTATTGACTTTGTCTTGAATGTTGCATCATCCATGTTGAATATAATATATTCACATTTTTCATAGTGGTATTCATTTTTAATTTTCGGTTTTGAAGTAACATAGTAAAAATTTATTTTCATGTTTACATTTTGATATAAGTGAGAATTAGTTGTGTTGATCTGGGAAGGCGATTATAATCATTTTCTTCGTCAGGCAGAGTTTATCATTTTTTAATTTATTGTCGTAGGCTGATACTGTTTTCCTTATTTTACATAATAATTTTGATGCAATTTGGTTTTTGTTGTTAATTTCCCCAGATATATTGAGAAAGAATTATGCTGTTTGCATATTTGCCATTTGCAAAGGTTGCTTTCTGTGCATAATTCTGGTTCTTTCAGTTATACCTATGTATAATTTTTCTTCATTATTTGCTGATTTTTCAGTGTCTTGGTATATTTTTTTGAAAGCAATTGCCATTTAAGATGCATTCATGTTCTACTCTGCAAATACACAAGGATTTAATTTGTGTCAGTGGTTTGTTGGTTATTTGTCTGTTATGTATTTTTATTATTTATATTATGATTTTTGTGCAACTGTTGCTGATTTTATTGTTTCTGTTGAATATCTTGTGGTGAGTGCTTAATAGAGGAAGAGTTTGATGAATATTTTTTCTATTTTTGTTTTTACATTTTTGTTGTATCGTAGGTTGAGCCAAATGATATTTCTTTTCCTCATTGGCTTTTGTTTTTTTGTATTGCATGGTATGTATGTGAGTGTTGCCAAAAATTCACTATCTTTTTCAAAATCTCTTTTGGCTTTGTTGAAGATGGTTTTCTTAGAAAAATTGTCAGATAAATTGCAGTTAACTGATTGTGGGGTCTGCTTGGTTATTGTTAGTGGATGGTTGGAAAATGTGTATATGTAAAGTGGTTTACCACTGGATTTTCTATATTGTTAATATGTATCTTTTCTTAGGTTAAGTGTCGCATTTACTAAATCTACTTATTTTATATTTGTTTTCATGTTTGTCAAATTCCATATTATTTAACATTTTTATGATTATTTTTATGGTTTTGCTAAAAATTCTTAGGATTATGAGACTGACTTTCCGTTAGAGGCCCTATATCCTTTTTACCAATAATTTGACTTGACTTACTTTTATATATCTAGGAAATCTGCTTAATCAATAGCAAATAATGGGTACAAAATTAACAAACAACTCTTTAAAATAGCTACAAATAATAGCATTCAGATTTACAAATATTTCTACTCAATAGCCTCTAGAATAATTTGAAAGATAACTGTTAACATCAGCCCAATAACCTTACCAATCATAATGTACTTTGCCCAGCATATATAGTCAAGCCAAAATACAATAAACATGGCCTAAAGATTGTGTTTAATATTGAAACAAATTGTTAGAATTTGGTGCTAACCTCAATGTCTACTTTTGTATTTATAGGTGTGTGTGTGTGTATATATATATATATATATATAGTTATCCGCAGACAGATCTGTTTCACTGTATCACAGCTCATCAGTATGGTTAGACATCTGATTGCTTCTAGCCAGGATTGAAACATGACCAAATTAACATCAGTCGGCGATTCTACCTCTGAGCTATGGGCGCTTCAGTAGAGAATGGCAGACTTTAGTGTGTTATATACAATGTAAACATATGCCAGTAACTGAGAGTGTTCAAATTCATTACTGAATGAACGATGTGTAGATGCTTGAGTAGCTACTGTTTTTTCAAAGTCTACCATTCCTCCATAGTTTTCAATCAGGGTGTGAGAGCATGAATTGGAGTGGGCAATTTTTTTATTTTTAAAAGACTTTCAGCACTCTGTTACTATTGTTAAACAATGTAAGTTTGGTTGAGAAGAGCTGATTGATGTACAAGCCCTCTCTTATAACAAGGTGTTTTCTAGAATTTGATTTATGAATGAATCTAATGTTATCAACTAATATCTTTTTACCAGTTTTTGCAGCTTATGGGTTGATAAATGTTTTTTTTTATAGAGCTCTGCTCTGATAACTGACATGTCATGTGTCTACTCAAGGTGGTAATCATATGTCTCATATAGTTAATTGATTTATGACAAGAAACATAATCTTATACTGGGCAGTGAAATTGATGCACAATATTGGTCATTGCCAGTCTTGTTTTCATGGGTTTATTTTGATTATTAACTACAAAGTTTTCAGTTTTTCATTTTCTGTAAGATGTGTGTTTTTTGGGGAATACAGTAAAAATATAGTATTCAATGATTTTTCATGTAACAAATTTGTCTTGCATATAATTATTACTGTTGTTTTAACTTGCATATATTATTTGTATAGAATACTACATTGGATATAATATACAGAGGGATGTCCTTGGACATAACACTGGTAGACCCCCAAGAATATTGAACTAACCTGTCCACATGCAAGGCTCTAGCAATATGTAAATGAGGCCAGCATAATCAAGTCAATAAAAGCAGTAATCAAAAAAATCTTAAAACAGTTTTACATTCACCAGTTTGACACTACAGTTTGCTTGCTTAAAATTATTTTTTATCCTGTACTTTTCTTTTCTTGTTATTGTTTATTACAAACTTTGTCAATTCTGTTCATTTACATCTAAACATGTCCACTTTCTTCACAATATATATAAGTCAAGTCTCAATTACATTAAAATCCCATTTTGATTCAATGTTTCTGACTTGCCAATATCCCATCATGTACAATTCTGTTCCCTTTCATCTCATAGTCTCCAAATGACTTTCTTGTGACCCAGAACACTTTCTTTGAAACAGTAAATTCTTTTCTGCCCAAACTGATGACTAGTTGGTTCAGTTGCAATATTATTCATTTATTGACCAATTTCTCTGTAATTCTCTCTCACAGTGTCTCATTTTCCTATGTTCTCTTTGTACAGAGATGCTTTAAAATGAAAAATGTATGTGATTTTTCTTCCTGATAAAAAAATCTTTGATATTTTTCTGTATTTGAATTTCTAAATCAACATGCATCTTTTTGTCTTTACAGTGAAAACTTGGTATGTTAATTTAAGAGATCTAAGTCTCTGTATGTATTTTTTGTAATCCCTTCACTCCAAGGGAGGCAATAAAGCAACTAAGACACAAGGAGTTACTAAGTGAAAGTATATGATAAATAAAAATAAAACATCATTAAACTGAGAGAACAATAAAATAATAGGAATTAAGAACACAGAATGTATTGATTCAATTTAAAACAAGAAACCAGAAGAGTTCAGTTAGTCAGAAATGTGAGAGAAGAAACTGTTAGCATAGAACTTAGAATCGCATCTAGCCATTTCAACTGTGAAATGATGAGACATTGCTACCAATCAAGTACTGTTCTTAAATTCATAAAATCTAGAAACTAAAGAGGAAAGCTAATCAAAACAAGATCTTATGGTCATATTATGTTGAAATAACAATTCACATAAAATCACTAAAATTAAGCAACGATGAGCCTGGTCAGTACCTTGATCAGTGACTGGTTGAGAATATATGGATGTGTATAGAGTATAATGGATAATTGGTTAGAATTGGAAAGTTCCAATTCTACTTTATATTCACTTATATTCTTAGGAAAATTAGGAATCCACCTCTTCTTCCTCTTAACTATCAATTAACGAGTAAGGCTTGGGTTAGGAAATCATTATCTTTAAATTCTTAAAATCTGAAATCAGAAAAATTTAAAGTTACCAAGCTTACCATTTTTTTTTTTATATTTTACTTTTAGAAGATATATTGATTATACAATGACAACCACATGTTAATCAGATATGAATATTTAAAGCTTTTCATCAGTTTAATTTCATTCTTCTTTGTGTGTCATGTCCCTTTAGGATGTGGGTAATCATGGCTCTCAACAACTTCCTGTTCTGTTTAGCTTTAAGCAGTGTTTGTTCATTTAATATCTCTTCCAGTTCATGTTCTTCCATCCTTTTACACATACTCATTAGGTTACTCTGTGTTTACTCTCTGCTCTTCATTATGTCCTGTAAGTGTCAGATTCTCCAAGCCCTTTTTCCTGTGTCCCAGAAATTTCAAATGTCTCTTTCTGATTTGAATAACAAGTATCCTTTTTGTTCCCATTTTCTAAAAGCTTACTTGTTGCTCACATCCATGGTATTCGCAGGATCCTTCTGTGGAAACTTATCTTTGGTGCCTCAAAACTGTAAGGGAGTCTACTCTTCTTCAGTTTAGTGATTGAAGCTGAGGCAGAAATTGGAATAAATTCTGAATTTTGAGACAATGTTGTTAGTGAACAAATTTAGATTTTCGTTTTTAAGCTTTGAGAGTGAAAATTTGTTTTAAAATGCACAAGAGTGGTTGCTTAAAATACTGGGCATGTGGATAAGAAGTGAAAACACCAAGTTTAACTAGACTACTTATCTTCTAAAAGGACCTTGTGAACATTTGATGTAACAGAAGTGGTTTTATAAATCATTACTTTCTTTGAGGAAACTTTACAATGCCTACAGATAAATGACCAGCTTGTAATTGTTTACTAAAACCTCAACATTAGACCCAGTTTCATAAATATAACTTGTATCAGTTTACTGCATGATGATACCTAACCTTTTGTGCAAATTGTTATTAATCCATTGAAACCTAACATTTTGTGCATTAACAGGGAAGTAGATTCTTCTTCTATATGCCATGACCCTTCAGGATGTAGGCGATCATGGCTTTCCACATCTCCCTATCCTTGGTAGCTTTTAGCAAGCTTTTTTCCTGTTATCCCACCCAATCCCGCTCTGCCATTCACCTGCTCAGGCATCTTCAAATATGTTATCAGCTGCTTTCTCCTGTTTCTCTTTCTCTCTATCTGACCTGTGAATATCAGATTCTCCTAGCCTTCTTTCTTCATTACATATCCCAAGAACTTCAGCTGTCTCTTCTTGATGCTCAGTACTAATTTGTTTTTTATTTCCAGCTTTTCTAAAGCCTCATCATGCTCGATCCATGATATTTGCAGAATCCTTCTGTAGAAACACGTTTCAGTTGCTTCAATTTTTTCATTCATCTTTGATGATGATATTGTCCAGAATTCACTGCCATATTGAAGAACTAACATCACAGAGCAATCCAGTACTTTCTTCTTTGCTTCTAGAAAAATTTTCCTGTTACCTCCGGATCTGTGTTGCACTTTCCGTCTTCGATTAGAACACTTCCCAAGTACTTAAATTTTTTTGTTTCTTGCTTGATTTTAGTATCCCCCAACCTGTAATTAGCATTTTGCAGATGACCATACATTTGGGTTTCTTGTCATCTATTTGTAGTCTTTTCTTAACTTTCTTCATTTACCTTTGTTAGGAAGTCTTGTAGTTTCCTTTCTGTATCAGCTATCAGCACTGTATCATCGGCGTATCTTATGTTGTTCCGACTGTGACCGCCAATAACGAATCTGGGCATAACTGCTAGGGTCCTCAGAATAGTCTCAAAGTAGATTAGCACAAAAAAAAATATTTGCCTTTTTTTTCTTGTTAGGCTATGGATTTATTGATTTACCAATGATTACATGTATGTGTCCATGTGAATGATAAAATGGAAAAAAAAACTTATGAAAAGGAAAAACAAAATTTGACTCATAGTGAATTTATAAGGGCAAGAATTTATTGAAAGTTCACTAATTTTGAATCCTGTAGATTTCCATGTAGGATTATTAAACATTTTTCTTCTCTCACAAAACCTCTGCTGATACAATGCAGGATAAGTAAAAATGATAGCTGAATGCAACAGGATAAATTAAACATCTTAATACACCAGACATCAAAATTTTAAATTTCAAGATGAATGCCTATATATCTCTCACATTTCAGTGTAAACTGTAAGCAACATTTTGCTCCATTTTCTCCCTGTTCCATTTCATATATAAAACTGATTCTATCAACAAAACACCATGATTAGTCTGAAGATGTTCTTCCTCATAACAAAATATGTCACATAAGTATTTTTTTTTATTTTGACATTTATTTACCAACTATGATATAGGATACACGTACACATGCATTTCATAAAAGTCTAAATATAAAGTGGTATGTAGGTAAAATCCCAAGGAAGTTCCTATTAATATTAATATTAAAACTGATCTAGCCAGAGGGCTTGATATAAATAAAATTGGTTTACAGAGCCAAATATGTATTTTTTTCTTTCAAATCACATGTTGTTATATGATCATTTCTGTGAAGTATGTTCACTTTTCCTTCAAGAAATTTTTCCATAATAAAAGATTGCTGATGAAGCAAATATGCTTTGCAAAAATGATCATATGATGCAAGGAATTTTTGAAGTTTTATTTGGAGAAAAAAAAAAAAATATATATATATATATATATATATATATGTATGTATATTTGAGTGTATGATTTGCATCTATGTTTAGTAAATTGTTAAAAACTGAGCAAAAAAATAATTCTATTTGTATGCCTGTGCACACACACACCCACACACACACACACACATATATATATATATATATGATCCTTGTTAATGTGTTTATGCTTTATAGTTGCCTTGGTATGTGTGTGTGTGTGTGTAGATGGTGGGTTTGTATATAGATCACTCCTTTGAAGATAGAAGTTCAATATCCATTTATTGCAAACAAATGTGGAAGCTCTTTTTTTATGCTCAGTATCATGTTTGTCTGGTAAGTTTTTTTTTAACCAATTTTTTTTATTATTGGAGAACATCGGAAACAAAAAAATCACCCTTGAATGAATAATATCCCGAGATATACTTGAGCATGTATACTGACTGCATTTCTTAGTTTAGCTCAAGTGGCATAGAAATATATGTTAGCCCAGAGATCATTCAAGAAAGCAACTCTCCCCTTTTTTGGCTTATCCTCTCTATAGACTCCCACTCTGCAAAACATTGATTTTTCAGATTGCTACTTGTTAAAGATTCCTGTAATTAATCTGAATAACAGTTTTGACTAAACATTCTTGAAGAAGAATTCTTATTCCATAAATTATTCAGACTGGTATTTTCATCTTTTTTATTTGTATCACAACATTGATGAAAATATTTTTGCTTGTGTGTTTTATATTTATTATTCTTATTATACATACATATCATTGTTTATAAAATTTTATGAAATCCATGATGAAATGGATTAACTCCAACATATTTTTAATCTATTTGTTTAAACATTATTTTTCATGGATACACATATTTGAGTAGATACTCTGTTTTTTTTTGTTTTTTTTTTATAATTAAGCAGTATATTTATTTACGTCTACTGGCCTGAATAATTGAGAAAAATCTTGTTAGGAAAATATATCATTACAAAATTTATATTGCTTGCTGTTGAGATATATATATATATATATATATATGTGTGTGTGTGTGTGTGTGGTTTTAAGACATAAACTTATGTTGTGTGCTGTCAGATATACATATATGCATGCATTTTGACAACATATACATATTGGTCTCTGAAAAAGCTTTGATAAAAGTGAAAAATGTTAGACTAAGATAGGTTTTGTAATTTCTTCTTTTACTTTATTCTATGACCTTGTCGGATTCTGATCCATATAATCAACTTATACATATGTATCTATAATAAATTTACATGCATATGCTTTTCAGATCTTTGTCTTTATAAAATTTACATTTCCTACTGTCAGTGCACATACATACACACACCTCTCTTATGCTATATATATATATATATATATATATACACACACATATACACTTTCAAGATATGTATGTATCCTTACCAAATTTACTTTGCCTGCTAGTAATATATATTTTTTCAAACCAGACAACTTTGAAACTCACATTGCTTGCTTTCCACTCTCTCTCTCTATCTCTCTCTCTCACGCACACACACACAAATATGCATATATATATATATATATATATATATATATATATAATATTACCCATTGAATGCTAGTGCTAATAAAATTGTGCTCAATTTATAACAATTTATAATAACAGAACTATAATTTATATTAATAATAAATATACTTTTTTTTTCACACCAGAAGCACAACTGTGAGTTTCATGCACAATGCAAGAGTGTTTTTTTAAATTTTTTTTTATTTAGTATCTAATTAATGTGGACAGTTTTTTGTTTTTTTTTCACTTAACTGAGCAGTGTTGTTTCAGTCATGGTGACTTTGAAGTTTTGTAAAAGCATTATCATGTCTTCGCTCTTCAGGGATTCTGCTTATTCTTCTTATATATTTTCAAGACACCCTATACATCTTTAGAAAAATCAAATTGCTTGCTATTAATGTATATATGCATTTTCACAACACCTTGAAGTATCAGTCTCTCGTGTTTGTATGATAAACTTAGTAACACTAAATAGCGTAGACTTATACTCATGTACAATGCAACCTGTTGTGTGTTGGGAGTGTCTTTTGCTCTTTTCAGCAATTTAAATCATTATCAGTAATTTAATGAATGTTTTTTCATTATCAAATAATATGTTGTTTATTAATATTTAAAATAGTGAAAATAGCAATTTCTTTAGATAAAAAATGGTTTTATTGTTGGAACCAGTCTTGTATGTAAAAAGGCAGAAAAATGTTCATAAAGAAATACAACTTCTCAATGATGGGTTTCATTCTTTTAAAGGAATTTCTTCAGACTAAGAATATTTTTCTTAATAGAACCAGTCTTGTGAAAACATTCAGGGAGAAATACAACAAATGCCCTGTGAAGCTTACATTGAAATATCAAACATGCACTCAACCTTTAAATTTAAAATCTGACTTTATTTTATGTAGCTGTTTATTACTTTAGTTTTTTACTTTTCTTATTACTTTTAATTGCACCAAATTGTATTAGTAGTAATTTTGTGAGAGAGATATGTTGAATGATCTAAACTTACCATAATGATTTCTGAAATTATTGAAATTTCAATAATTTTTTTTCTTAATTTCTCATTTAATGAAAACTTAATTAGGTCAAAATCAGGGTGAGGCATATTACAATGAACGACTAATGCATTGAGTGTATTGTTTTGTAATAGATCCTTATGTTCATGTAATCTTATATTCAGGATGTGTGTTGTGGTGCAATGGATATTAACTCAGAATTAGAAATGAGTTCAAGTTTGAATTCCAGTTGAATTTGTTGTATTCACTTTCACACAAATACCCTTGGGAAAGGTATTAATCGATAACTAACTGAAATCTTAACTGACACAAGTATATTTTTAAAATTATCAAATGCTATATGTGACAAAAATTAGAAGATAAATGAATACATATATAAATATTAATTCTTAAATTTCAAAACTCAGGAAAATAAAAAAAATAAAAAAGTCAATCAAACATACCAGAGATTAAATTTACCATAGGTAAATCTGCTGCTTGGAAGTTTGGTTCCCTTTTTAAGGGCTAGGAAGTTGTTCTTATCTAAATCCATTTTGCACATATATAAATCTACTATCTGCCCGTGCATTGAATGCTGTTGTCACATCTAGTCAGGTGCTCCTACTATTCATCTCAGGCTTCTTGACAAAATCCAACAAAGAATCTGAAATATAATTGATCCTGACCTTGTAGTTCAACTCCAGCCACTTTCTCACCAACGTTATGTGGCTTCTCTCTGTCTCTTCTTCAAATACTTTCATGGCTTCTGCTCCAATGAGCTTAGCTTCCTAGTGTCCACACAGCATGAATTTAGTCGAGTTACTAGACTAGTGGTTAAGTCCCACCCTTTTACAGTGAAACCAATCAAATGTAACTGCAACTTCTACTCTAATAGCTTCTTTTCTCGCACTTCCCACCTGTGGAATTTTTTTCCATATATTTGCTTCCCTGAAAGCTACAATCTCCAAGAATTTACATGCAAAGTCAATTGCCATCTCTTATCTTCTTGATTCACATCCTTTCCCTGACACCCCTTGTATCATGTTTTTCTTCCACTCCACTCTCATGAAGCCCTCTTCACATCTGTATTGTTATTCTTTTCTTACTCATTCTCTGACTCCCCTCTAACCTGTGCCTCTTTCTTATTATTCACCTCTTCTGTAACCCTCTGCACACCAATGGCAGTTCTGCTTTACTTGGGGTGAAATGGTTAAAAAAAAACTTTTCTCCCAATAGCTATGGGTTAAATAGCAGGACAGATTCGGTTCTGTAGCCTTTGTTGGCAACCACAGAAAGAAATGTCAACCTACTTCAGGAAAATCTTCTGCTTAGTCAGTTGTGGATCAAAAGAGACATGATCACCTAATCATGCATCAGGTATGGCACTTAACTGAATCTTATATTCAAATTCCTAGATGTTTCTCCTATTACTCTGTTATATATATCGTAAAATGAAATACTGTTATGATATGATAAAAGCAAAAAGAAACTAAATTAAATTGGCTAGACTGGTAATTCTCAACTGCTTAAGTGTACCTCAAAATTTTGTCACAGCATTGAAGAAATCACAAAAAAATACCAGGCACAGGTTTCACAATAAATAAACTGCGCACATCATTGAATAGAAACATTAAAATAAAAGAACTTCATATTTGTGTTTGTATTTTGTTTTAAATTTATGGTTTTATTTCATAATATTTAAATGTATACCCTTTAAAAGTTTTGCTAAGTGTGCTATGATAATTTAATTTTCTTCTTGGAATTAAAAAAACGAAAAAACATGAAATTTGAAATTATCAGTATCTTTTTGTTATACGTAGGAGACAACGCATCAATGTAAACATCATTTTAGCTGATGATGTCCTAAAGAGAAAAACGCATCACAAAAAATTTTCCACTTTGTTATAGTTTTTCCTAATATATATATATGTCCTTGGTAATTGGTCAGGTTTATTCCATGGGGGCTCTTACTCTAATGAGAACACTGTTAGTAAATCGGACAAATTTTTAAATTTATTAGTGATAATTTATTTCATGAATATTAGATATATTCAACTTATTAGACCAACATTTTTTTACAAAAATGAGTGGGTTTAAATTATCCAGATATAAAGAATAGTCGGGGGAAAGGAAGAAGGAAACATTTCGTTGTTGAGAGAGCGAGAGTAAAGTTTACAATGTTAAAATTTAAACACTGATATCATGGTTACAATATTGTGTTTACAAAAAAACACCCAGACAATAAGATGACCTTGGATGGAAATTTTCTTAGTGTTAAACATTTTCAAATGCAGGACAGTAAATTTAGGGACCATATATATATATATATATATATAAATTTGGTTTGTGTTTGGGTATATTATTACAATGGTGTTCCATATTTCCAACAATATAGGGCTCCTCCACATTATTCAATAGCAGGCCATGAGTATCATTATGAAACATTTCCTGAGAAATGGATTGGCCAAAGAGGTTAAATTGATTGACCAGTACATTCTCCTGACTTGACCACAATAGATTTCTTCTTTTTGGGGGAGTAGGTAAAGATGTGCGTTGTAATACAATGGATATCGACTCGGAACAAAAACTCGGGGAGCCGAGTTCGAATTCCAGTTGAATTCATAGCATTCACTTACGCGCAAATACCCTTGGAAAAGGTATTGATCCATCTCTTCCCTCCAGTTATGGGTTAACTAACAAGACAGATTGGGTTCTATAGCCATGGCTGGCAACCAGTCTACCGCAGAAATTAATGGCAGGATAATCTTCTGCCCAGTCAGTCATGTCTCTTTTGAGACATGATCGCCCAAGCGTGTTTCATGTATGGCACTAAACTGACTGAGGTAAGGTCAAATTTTATCGTCAAAAACAAAGAAGATTTTGAAAAATTACTTAAGAGATGCATTTGAAATTAATACACAAACAGACTTGTAGAAAAAAATTTTGTTGAAGCATGAGAGGTAGACTTTAAAGCTGTGTAAATTATGATGGACAACAGTTTGGGAACCAATGTTGATAAAATTTAAGTGCTTTTGTATAAAACTAAATTGTCAATGTAATAATTGTATGAGTATATAAAATTGTATATGTAATCACAAAATAAATGTTATCATTTACACTTCACCTACTTTCGGATCACACTGTATACATTTATAATTCAAGACTAGTACTGAAAATAAAAAGAATACATTTAAGTTTAATTAAAATGTGAATACATTTGACTGCAGCTTATTTATTTCTATTGTAGTATAAGTACAGTGTGGTTGAGTACTTGATACTCTCCAATTGTCTGATACTTGATACTCTCCAATTGTCTGATACTTGATACTCTCCAATTGTCTGTAAACAGAAAAATCAAATATTGGCAAAAACTTAAATATATTTTCATAACACTATAACATTAAAATATTGATTGACATATTTTTCTTTATTTTCTTAATAATTGATAATGTCCTGATTTCTAACCATTTTAGGTCAGTCAAAAAATGTAGATATGAAACTTTTAACAGAATAAATCAATGCCAGAACTTGTTTTTAATGATTGACAATTGGAATAAGAAAGAATTCAATCTGAAATGTCAAACAGGTTGGAAAAAAAATTCTGAAATGAAATCAGAATAATTAAACAATGTGTAAATGTTAAATCATATGAAATATTTTCTTGGATGGTATTGAAATATTTAATTGATAGCCTAAAACACCATTTTTATATTTATTGGTGATGCAACCTGGTCTTCCTTTTTTAATAATTAGATATTCTGTTTTGAAACAAGAGGTATTCATTTTGTATATTTATTGGTGATATATACTTATCTTCTTTTTTATAATTATACATTCTATTGTTCCTGGGCCTATGTCAATGATGAATTTCTCTGTGGTAGAGACACCCAAAAATGAGGACACTGATTTTTCATTCATAGTCTTTGTTTATAATATGTATTTTATCTTCACTATTATCCTAAGGATAATGGAATCGCAATGTTTGACAAAATAGCTTTTTTTATTAATCAAATTTACCCCAAGCAAGACAGTAAAGCCACTAAGACACAAGGGGTTACTGGATGTGGAAGAATTAGAAAATGAGAACATTACTAAGGAGTGAGAACAATAGAAGAGTAATCAGTAAAACAGCAGATAGAGGTTGACATTCTTTTCTTCTTTTATGTGCCATGTCCTTTCAGGACGTAGGCGATCATGTCTTTCCACATCTCCCTGTCCCTGGTGGCTCTTTGTACGCTTTCTCCTGTTGCACCATGCAACCCTCGTTTCGTTATCCACCTGATCAGGTCCTTCAAATATGTTATCCACTGCTTTCCTCTGTCTCTGTTAGTAACAGGTTCTCCAAGCCCTCCTTCCTCATTGCATGTCCCAGGAACTTTAGTTGTCTCTTCCTGATGCTCAGTATTAATTTCCTTTTTGTCTCCATCTTTTCCAAAACCTTGTCATTGCTCACATGTTGGCCCATGATATCCACAGCATCCTTCTGTAGAACTACATTTCATCTGCTTCAAGTTTTTCCTTCATCTTCGAAGATATTGTCCAACATTCACTGCCATAGTGAAGAACCAACATCACATAGCAATCCAGTACTCTCCTTTTGTTTCTAGTGAAATTGTCCTGTTTCTTAATACTTTACTCAACTTCAGGAATGCTTCTTTCGCCATGCCAATTCGCCTTCGGAGCTCAGTATCACACTTTCCGTCTTCTGTTAGAACACTTCCTAGGTATTTAAATTTCTGTACCTGATTGATTTTAAAGTCCCTCACCTGTAATTGACATTTTGGGCTGCTCTTTTTGCTGATGACCATTTATTCAGTTTTCTTGCAGTTTATTTATAGTCCTTTCTTGTCACTCTCTTCAGCTACCTTCTGTAGGGGTCTTGTAGTTTTCTTTCTGTGTCTGCTATCAGCACTGTATCATCTGCATACCTTATATTGTTTAAATTGTGACCTCCGATGATGAATCCTGGCATAACTTCTAGGGTTCTCAGAATAGTCTCACTGTATAAGTTGAATAGATCCAGTGAAAAGATGCATCCTTGTCTTATGCCCCTTTCAATCTTAGTATAATAGCTGAATTCGTTGCCTGTCTGTATGCAGGCACTTTGCTGCCAGTAGAGATTCTTGATTACTCTTAGGTCTTTCCCAAATATGTCGAGGCTGCCAAACATCTCCATCAATTCTTTGTGGCATATTTTGTCAAACACCTTTGCATAATCAATAAAACAGGTACAAGTCCTTCTTCATTTGTATTGACCTTTCAGAGAGCATCCTAATCATAAATATGGCATTCCTTGTTCCAGTGCATTGTTCACATTCTATCTCTGGACTGATTCTGCTTCTCACTCTATTCATCAGGATTTGAACGATCGGTTTTGTTACATGGCTCATTAAACTGATGGTTCTGTGGAATTCGCACTTGTTTGCTCCTGGCTTCTTAGGCAGCGCTATGTAGATCGACTTGCTGAGGTCATCTGGTATTACACCATTATTATAAATTTCATTTATTATTTCTGAAATTTTCTCTATGCCAAATTCTTCCAAGGCTATCAGCAGCTCTATAACTATGCCGTCTGGTCCTGCTGCTTTGTTTCTGTTCAGTGTGGCTATTGCAGATTCCACTTTAGACTTACTATTTCTGGTCTGTCCACATCTTTGTGTATTATCAGTTGCTCTCTCTTGTCATGGAAAAGATCTTTTATATATTCTTCCCATTGTTGCAGTATTTCCTCTTTCTCCAATATGATTGTTCCATTCTTGGATTTAATACATCCTGTTGAAGAGCAGGTATTTTTTCCTGTCGGTTCTTTTATTTCTTTCTGCATGTCTGCTTTATTATTCCTACTCAGTCTTTCTACTTCTGCCCATTGACATTACAAGGATTAAAGTTGACTGGAAATCATGGAGCCAGAAGAGAGTTCCCCAACAAGAAGTGCAAGAAAAGAATCTGTTAGCATAGAACTTAGAGTTACATCTATCCAACTAGACAGTAAATTAGTGAAATCTTGTTGCAAGCCTTGTCAGTCAGTCAAGTGCCATACGTGATACACGCTTGGGCAATCATGTCTCGAAAGAGACATGACTGACTGGGCAGAAAATTATCCTGCAGTAGGTTGCCATTGCTTTCTGCAGTAGACTGGTTGCTGACCAAGGCTATAGAACCCAATCTGTCCTGTTATTTAACCCATAACTGGAAGGAATAGAGGGATTAATACCTCTCCCAAAGGTATTTGCACGTAAGTGAATGCAATGAATTCAGCTGGAATTCGAACTCGGCTCCCCGATTTCTCATTCCGAGCCGATATCCAATGCATCACAATGCACATCCTCAAGCCTTGTACTGCACTTAAATTCTTAAAGTCTCAATGCAAAGAGCTTCTCTGAACAATTACCATGAAAGTATATATTTATAGAAAAGTTAAAAGGGAGGTAACTTGATGACAGTGGGAAAGTAACTGAAACTGAGCTGTTAGTACAAGACAAATAATATGCTAATTCTTCTTTAGATTTTATCAAGGTCAGTTCTCTGTGTAGGGCCAGGAAGTTTTTTCCTATCTGAAACAATCCTGTACATATAAAAATCTGCCATCCACCCATGCATTGAATACGGCTGTCATATCTGGTCAGGTGCTCCTGCTATCCACATAGGGGTTCTTGACAAAATCCAACAAAGAATCTAATGTGATCGATCCCAGCTTGGCAGCTCAGATACTGTCACTTTCTCAATGTGCAATGTGGCTTCCCTGTGTCTCTTCTACAAATACTTTCACGGCTTCTGCTCCAATATACTTAGTTCACTGGTGCCCCCTATATATGAATTTACTCGAGCCACAAGATCAGTAACTAGGTCACATCCTTTTACTGTGAAATCAATAAAATGTAACCGCAATTTCTACTCCATCAGCTTCTTTTCTCACACTTCTTGCCTGTGGAATTCCCTCCCATTTACTTGCTTTCCCAACAGCTACAATCTCCAAGAATTTAAATGTAAACTCAATAGTCATCTTCTATCTCACTAACCTGCATCCTCTCTCTCATGCTCTTTTCTCCATCCACTCCAGTCTCATCAGTATTCTCATCCTTCTCTTACCCACTTCCTGACACTCCCTATAACCTATCACTCTTTCTCATAACTTTCCTTCTACATAACCCCCTGCACAACAGTGGCAGTAAAATGCCTTGTTTGGGGCAATATGATTATAAATAAAAAAAAATACTTAGCAGGTGCACAGGATCATATGTGGCAGCAATAGTCTAAGCATGGATGAATGATAGACTTATAGATATGTAAGATATGGTGAGAAAAATTGTGTAGTATGATACAGTGAACTATCTTAGCAGCTGACCTAGCAAGAGATTCAATGTAGTCTTTCCACTTCATGTCAGCTGAGAATGTTAATCTGAGAAGTTGCAATGAATCACTCTCAGATTATTAATTTTGTTTTTTGGAGGACTTATAATTAACAAGCCATTCTTTGTCCCAGTTAAAAACAGGATAAATTTTATTTTTTATATTAGCTGCTAGTTTGACCTTATCAAACTTACTATTGATACAGGAGTAAATGGTTGTGTCATCAGTGTAGATACCAAGTTGAAATTTGATTCCATCGGGAAGGTCATTAATGAAAATTAAAAACAAAGTAGAACTAAGGACATTCAAGTAATTAACAAGCTTTGTATCTTTGTTGTTTGTATTTTTTCCATTCAACTATAACTATTTAACTCGTATTTTAATTTGATGTATTCAGTTGCATTTGTGTATAGATATGTATATGTATATAGTCATCTGCAGACAGATCTGTTTTTTTGTACTCCAGCTGATCAGTATGGTTAGACATCTGGTTGCTTCTAGCCAGGATTGAAGCCTGACTGAATTGACATCAGTCAATGATTCCACCTCTATGGGCACTGCACACATGGACAATTAAATGCATTAAATTTTTTTTGTAATCATTTCACCCCAAGCAAGGCAGGACAGCTGCTGGTTTGCAAGGTGTTACAGTGAGAAAAAAACAAGGCACAGGGGATGTCGAAGAAAGGATAAAAAAATGATGGGAATCAAGGAGATAGAAGATTAAATGAATTTGCATTTAAACTTTTGTAGATAGTAGCTATCAGAGAAGCAAGCAAACAGAAGTGAGTTCCACAAACAGGAAGTGCAAGAAAAGAAACTGTTAGAGTAGGAGAGGCTGTTATATTTAACAATTTGGACAGTAAAAGGGTGAGACCTTGATGACAATCTAGTAACACTCATAAATAATGGTTGGGGATTCAGGGGGAAAAAACAGCTTATCAGAGTTGTCACCAAGAAAATACTTGTAGAAAATATATGTATATGGATTGAGCTTTGCCAAGTATATAAGGAGATATTCTTTTAGTGACTGCATTATTTTTGGTGTGTTGAATGACTTGGATTCTTGATAGAGGCCAAAAATTGTGGAGGAGATAAAATAAAACAAGAATCTCTGATCATTCTTCAGCCAACATTCATATTTGTGGCAGTTTCAATATTCTCCATAAAGAATGTTTAGTCTTCTCAAACAAAGCCAGTAAAGAAAGAAAACACTGTCGTGACTATGACATATGAACTGACCCTGGTAGTGGATAAACCTAATATTCCAGATATGGTAGGGAATTTAACCTTGCAGACATTTCATCTCCTCTTTCAAAAAAAAAAAAATGTTCCTCTGACCACTATGTCAAAATTAATGCTAAATCAGGCATCCATTTCATAGGACCATCTACTGATATATCAAATCTGACTAGATAACTTCAGATCTTGCATTGTAGAAGCTTTTCTGTCAGTATTTTTAGCAAATAGAACAGCCGCCCTCATTTCTGAATGGTGTCTTTCTGGCATGAAAAGTTTTATTCCACACAAAAATTATCAAAAAGACCAAATCATTGGCCTTAGTTTATACCTAAACATGCTGCTATTATAGCTCATATAATTACTGCTACTATCTCTATCAGAGTGAACAGTATAGTAGAACTTTTGCTATATTTAGAACTGCTTGCAGTCAGTGTGAGAGAATCTTGGAAAATGCAAAGAGCACTTATGTGCAGATAATCCAAGGAAAAGTCAAAAACAAAGGACTTGGTTCCCAGGAAATTCTAAAACACCATTAACAAGATTCTTTATGGAAGCAAACCACCACTGTTTTCTATTATAAAAAAAAATTATGTCATTATATAATTAGTTATTAATTAATTATATAAAAAAATTATATTATTCTTAATAGAGGCAAGTCATCATTGTCTTCTATTATAAATAGCCCTTGTCAGATAAGGCTAATTTCTTTGCAATAAACTTTGCCTCTAACTTCATGTAAGACAATAAAAGCCATCCCCTACCTGACTTCTCCCTTCTTGTGAAACACAAAGTTTTTGTTATTCCTGTCTTGGCTCAATAAGATTCCAAACTTATCAAAAACCATGACATTATAATGGCTACTGGTCTAAATAAGCTTAATGTGGTTATTCCAAGGAATCTTAGCTCAGTATTATCTCCAAACTTGGCTAAATTGTTTAAGCACTGCCTGAAAAGGAAATGTTTCCCAAATCTATGGAAGGTGTCAAATGTATTTCCTGCTTTTAAGAATGTGAGAGAACACTCATTTCTGTGACAATATTGCTGAAACAACTTCCTTCGTATCATCAAAAAGAATTTTGTTGATCAACAGAAACAACCTTCTGAGCAACAAGCAGTATAGATGTTGCTCCTCTAGATTCATACTGATGTCTTAACTATCATTACACACAGAATAAATGAAATGCTTGATTATAAATATACCTCAAAGATCTTATGAACTATATTCCTGAGTTCCATCATTTGAAACTTGTAAAGTGAGGATCCACTATGCCAAGTATAAATGGTCAGATACTTCTATTTTGAGTGTTTCTTTGACCTTATATTATGGATAAAAAATAGTATTAAAAAAAGGAGGCATTAATTTTTATGTATTTATTAGTGATGTAGCTTTTTTTAAATAATTTCCTATTCCATTCCATTGACATGCCTGATATTATGAGTGTGGAATATTTTCATAAGTAGGTTATATCAAGCTGTTAATACATTACTTTTTATTTCTTTTGTTTTAGCTTATTTGTAAATTTTACTTTTAACTATTTAAGAAGTACAATTCTTTCTTACATATAAAAATAGGGTTAATAGTTTAGATAAAATATTAGATTATTCATGCCAAAAATATAAACAATGGTAATGTTAATATTATCAATTTTCTTATAAGGAAACATTTGACGTTCTTTGACTGAGCAACCATAGCTACTTTCAATGCAGTTGCAAAATTATTTACATCTTGTTGTCATTATTTTTTTCTTTTTCAGAGTACAGATAGATTTATTAAATAATATCTGTTAAAGAGAAAAAAAATGTCTCCCATTAAAGTTAGGCTCAGCACAAATTGCTTTTTCTGTCAAAGAAATTTCCAAAAAACACATTTTGTTAGTTCTGCAATTCACACAACATTAAACACAAATACATAAAAGAAATCCATGCCTGAACCACTGTTTTCTACTATCTTTTTTGCTTTGCTTTACTGTAAGAAGGAAATGGACCTTCCGTTGATTGGCTGAAACATTGAGGGAACAACAAAATAAAAATATAAAAAATTAGTTCACTTGTCCAAGAATCTTCCTGAATGATAACAATTCTCTTGCTGTCACTGTGCTGATGCAAAATTGCTTCTGCTTCAGCAGGGCTTCGAGTTCCCATT
This sequence comes from Ascarosepion bandense, assembly GCA_037127315.1. NCBI lineage: Eukaryota > Metazoa > Mollusca > Cephalopoda > Sepiida > Sepiidae > Ascarosepion > Ascarosepion bandense. The sequence goes on from JBBBDQ010028787.1 coordinate 291,085, forward strand.
TATCCAAGTGAGTTGAGATAATGAAGTGCTCACAACCAGAAACTCACTTGCTATTATTTATTCTAGTTGAGCATGAAATGCAGTCAAGAATTCCTGATAAATATTTACACATGGGCATCTTTAATTACTCTAAGGTCTTGGCTCATCAGCCAGCTGCATTTTCTAAAACTAACATCAGGCCTTTGCCAGTTGTTCTTCACTATATATTCTTGCTGCAATTCTTTTTTTTTCTTTTATGTGCTGTGTTTCTTCTGGATCATAGCCCTCCACAATTTCCTAAACAATATTTGTCCTCTTACTATCCCACCCATTCTCTGTTCTTCTAGCCATTTGCACAAGTTCATTAAATAGGTTACTTGGTGTTTCTCTCTACTTTTCTTACATTTAATATGGCCTATGAGAGTCAGATTCTCTAAGCCACCTTTTCTCATTATATATTCCAGATATTTTAACTTTCTTATCTTGAACACAATTCTTTCAATTTTTTAAAAACTTCCTAATTTCTTACATGTTCCATTTATAGCATTCTCAGCATCCTCCTGTAGAACCACATCTTTCTTCACTGTTTATCACCAATAAATCTTTATACTGCCTTTGTACTATCAAAATTTTCATGTTATCATTATGTTAAGTGTCTTAAAGTGAACTGTTTAAAGTAAACAGAAATTCAATTCTTAAAAATTGCACCTGTTTTGATAAAATAGCTTAACGAGGTTGGAAATTTAAGAACATATGAAGGAAAACCTGAAATGATAAATAATACTTGAAATGCAGGTATTACAGTATTTGTTACAATCTTTTAACAATCAGTTATTAAGTAGCATTTTAAATACCCCAAAATACTTAAATGTAGATTATTTGAATCTTAATGGTTACAGGGTTATTTATCCAGCACTCCCCCCCCACCCAATATCACAGGTGCAAGTTGTGACACAAGGTTAGTTTTTAATGTGAGGAATCTGAGCATATGCACTCAGGCTGCTGATCAAATATTACCCATCCCTTACATACTCTGTAACTGGTGAATAACCTTGTCATAGCTGGCCTTGATTGGTTGTACAGACTTGCCAATAAGCAGGTAAATATCAATAAGCTGTTGTCATTTTCCATTGAGTTTATCTTTTATTTTTATTTATAATTATTTCAGGACACTGTTATAGAAGAGAGTATAAAATATATATTGGAATCAACCTGGTGGCATTTGTTTGAAATTAAAGATTTAAAAAGAATAATATGAATCATTCTTACTTTTATCACTATATATTAAAAGAACAGGCCATTAATCTTAGAATGGTCTCTAGTCTAATGATGTAATTATGGAATTACCAATCATCAAATTTTAGCAAATAGGCTCTCCATTCTTCTTAATGTAAAGGTCCAAAGTCATTTACTTATTATATAACTTTAACCTGATTACTGAAACATGTGACAAAGGTTTGTTTGAAATTGGAAAAGAAAATGCTCTTGATGGCAAAACAGTGATCACCTCTAAAATCCAACTTCACAAAATGAAAAACTTAGTATATGTGTCAGTACTTTCATGCCCTCCCCCAGTCTACCAGATAAAATAATGTGTGATGACCTGAGAAGGCTAGAGAGATAACTAGATGAAATCAAATGACCAGAATAATAATTCATGAAATGATGAAATATTTTGGAAACATAAACTATAGTTTTATAACACACTGGAAATCCCCAAAATGACAGCAATCATTTCATTGGTTAAAAGACCATATGATAATTGTTATACCTCTCTTTTCAAATGTTTAGAATTAGTAAGAATTAATATTTTTGTATTTTGATTAAAAATGATAATGTTTCTTCCTTTGTTCAGATAAACTGGGTTTTATTCCAACTTTCACAAGTTTTCTTTTTAAGGATTATGTATATGAAGTAAATCATATGTATATATATATATAAGTCATCTGAGGGTTTGTTTGATAAACAATTATTATAAGAGAAAATTCTGCAAAAATAGTTGCAGACATATTTGTAGACCTACCACTTGTCATTTTTGGACCATTTAGAAAATAACAATAAGTTCCTTCACCACACTCTCAAATTTGAGAAAAAGATTTTTGCAAGCCAGTGTGACATTATTTTTTAATGATTGAAAACTTTATATTCAAAAAGTTCACACTTCTATATGAAATAAGATTTTGGATCCCCTTAATGATATAAAAATAAAAGTGTATTATTTCTCAAGGCTCAAAGCAATTAGGGAGGGCAGTTTGATTGACACATACATACACACACACACACACACACAATGGAAGATGTGACAATCAGGAGCCACCAACTAAGGATTTTCCCATACCCACAACAAAAGGGATTAATCAGCATTCACCTACTAAGCCTTTGCCAACAATTTCTGTCATAATGTAAATCTGTTCACACATTTCACACCATACTAAGAACGCTTAATTACTTTATAAAATAAACTTCACTGCAAGGAAAATTTTATTGCTATTGTATATTTCAGAAAAGAATATATAAATGTTATTTCAACTGATGGTTGGCTTCTACTTTTTTTTCCAGAAAATAACCTTTTATATGTTTCATTTAAAAGAATATATTATTGTTAAATTTTATGAATCTCGATTCCAAAACATTCAGATAACAACACAAACCTGAGTAGACAGCTTCCAACATGTTTCAATGTGATTTTTTATTCTTTACTTAAATCTTGATTGTAGTGGTGGTTCAAAATTGTTTCTGCATTTTAAAAATATCAATGACTTCTAATATCTATTCTTCTTCCATGTTGTTGATTTTTGCATAACAAAGTTTATAGAATGTAAAACCTGAAAGACTATCAGGGCATTTTGATAAATATTTCTGAGTTTGTGGTAACCTAAACAAACAACCTGCTGATTGTAGGAATATACTGCTATAAAAAATGATTTAAGATTATTTTTTTTTATTTGGGTGTATCAAAATTGTTTTACTCTTATTATGCAATTACATAATGAAATGTTAGATAATCAAAATAAAGACTGTTTTTCCCAATTGTGAAACCACTATGCTGACGTTGAAGTGAAAAACATATGATCCCTCTTAAGGTCTTCCAAATTTACAAATCTCTGTCCATGGAAAAAATAATACCAGAGACAGGAACTTGTTTTAGTCTAAAAGAGTCAGCTTGAGACTTCATGACAGATGCGATAATTCTTTTAAGATCTTTAGAGTCATCACAGAAATATGTAGTTAAACATTTTCATATTACAAAAGAGCTCTTCTTTTGATTAAAGTGAGGTTTTTGTTTCCTTTCTTCAAAGAGGCATATATTCTGTTCAGCTATTCAGAACAATGGACTAAGTTAATAACTCAACCATCTGACTCTATTTCAAAATGGATGATTTGCTTAAAATTCCAAAAACACTTAATGTAAATATGTTTTTAAATCTTTATTTTACAACAGGTTCATTGATTGGCTATGATCTAGTCATTTTTTTCTGATGTTCTATGTTTTGTAATTAAACCAACTTATCATATTTTACTATATTATGTTTTATTGTACAACTCAAATTTTTTTAAATAAAATTGGTATGAGCAAATAAAGATGAAAGTTTCATTTGAAAAGCTTCTTCTCAAGATTATGAGGATGCTTTTCCAGACCCCAAAATCTTAGCTTCAAGTTGCCAGCCATTTTCTATCCTACATATCCTTATTATTTTGAATTTTCATCCCCATAAAACAACTCCATTCAGTAACCTCTACCTCGAGTGACCCTTGAGCCTTGTATAGGGTAAAGTAAGATTCCTTCTGAGAATTGTGAAAATTATTCACCTACCTTTTGATACTTGGCTATTCTGCAACTGAAAAAATTTGAACACAAATATTTATCCTTCAAAAATTGTTAATTATTCAAATGGCCTGAAATTATGGATTTCATAAGTACAGTGTTATTAAAATAAAAGTGTTTACTTTCTTGAATAATATTGGACTAGTATAAGAGTAATAAAATATGCTATGAACCGTATCAGATCTGTTCAGAAGGCATTCAACTATTTGATATTAATGGAGAAAAAACAGCCTTCTGAGAGCAATGGATCATAAATTGTGACTCTGAGAGCCATTTTTTCCTTATTTTGCTTCTAAGAAATGTGTGAAAATTACCTGACTACCCTTAGTTTTCCTTCAAAGATGCTTTTGGCTGCATTTCTAAACTTGGACAATTTAGCAGAAATATTGATTCCAGGTTCCTTGTAAACTTCAATCGAACACCCCAGATTGCTTTGTTCTCAACTTCAGCATATAACTATTGATCCCTTTAGATGCAAAAAATTATGCTTTATATTAAGGTTATTATTTTAGTAGATACCACGTTTTTCTTTTTTTTTCTTTGTGCAACCTGAAGACGAAGACAACTGCCTTTTGTGAAACTGGAATGTAAACATAAATCAAAGAAGAAAGTCAAAAACTAAAATGAAAATAAGTCATTTAAAAGAATATAAATCTAAAAAGAACAGGTGCAACCTTTTTTATCTGGTAATTTTTGTCAAATAAAGCTCAGTATGTTTTTGTTAAGATGGCTGTTCAATTTTCACCTTTCCCTTTTGATCCATAATGTCTGTGGTAAATATTCATGTATTTTGAATATCTTGTAAAATGGTTGAGCACTATTGATGACTTAGCAGCTGCTCAGAGGGGAACTTAGTGTACATGCATTAACACTTTTCTGTAGTAGGACTTAGTTGAGTCTGAAACAACACTGAGTGATCTTTTGTATTGTGTAATTATCACATTCACTGTAAAATTTTCTTTAGGTTTTTCAGATTAGGAATTATCATTATTAGATGGGTTTTTATTTTGACCATCATGATCCTCTTGCTTGTTAGAATTGAAACTTTTCAGTTTCCCTCTTAGGTTGTTTGCCTACATATATGGTAATTTTTAACAGAACACTAAATTCAATTCATGGAGTAGAGTATTCTCATTCCACTTTCCATATTTAAGGGATATTTTCTATTAGTTAATATTTATAAATGTACTATTCATCCGTGCATTTCATACTGTTGCCATATCTGGTTGGGTGCTCTTGATCTTGAGGTTCTTGACAAAATCTAAAGAAGGATCTGTAACTTGATTGAAGAATCTGACTTGGCATCTCGACTTCAGTCACTTTCTCACTGATGTGACGTGGCTTCCCACTGTCTTTTCTATAAATATGTTTATGGCTACTGCTCTGATGAGTTTTTCCTGGTGCTCTGCTCATGTGAATTTAAGAGTACTATTAGATTGGTACCTACATCCCACCCTTTTACCATTGAAATAGTTAAATGTAACTGTCACTTCTACTCAGACAGTTTTTTTCTCACATTTTCCACTTGTGGAACTCCATTCTGTTTTGGTCCTGGGTATGATGGTAAACTGTATCTGATTGGGAGGTTGTGAGGAGCATAGAACCACCTCTTAATTGCTGTTGTTCCCAGGTCTAACCTGACCCAGAGTGGTAGCACCTGTTAGGGTCCCTGCTATGGGCAAATAGTTAACTCTCAAACTGGGGTAAAAAAACACTATGAAAATATAAAAATAGACTTATATAGAAATATATACATAAAAATAGACTTTTAAAGAAAAATATATACATTTTTGAAGGAAAAATATGACCAACAATACATTTTTGAAAGAAAAACATTTTCCATAATAGATTTTTGAAAGAAAAAAATATTACCAGCAAAACTAGAAGGCATCTTCAGTTTTATAAAATAAAAATAAATAAAACAGATGCTGATCTTCTATTTAAACAAAACTCAAACTCAAGTTTCCATTTTGTTTCATTTTTTTTTTGATAGCAACAATCTCCAATAATTTAAATGCAACATCAATTGCCATCTTCTATCTTCTTGAATACCGTTAATGTTTTATACTTTCTCCCATACCTTCTGTATGCATTCTTTCCTCTTACTGTAACCCCCTGCACATTAGTGGTAATTCCACCTTGCTTGGGAGGGGAATGATTTAAAACAAAACTAACAATAATAGTAACAATAGTACTAATTATACTAATTATTAAAATAAAATTTAGTGCCTCCCCAAGCTGATAGATCACCGTCAAACCAATTTGAAAATGTAGGGAGATCAATTGCACCCCTGGTCTTGCCTTGCTTGGGGTGAAATGTAAAAAAAAAACAATTCACCAGTTATCTTTGTATCACATGTCTATTTCTTTCTTTTTCTTCTATGTGCCTTGTCCTTTCAGGTCGTAGACGATCATGGTCTACCACGTCTTCCTATCCCTGGTGGTTCTTAGCACGCTTTCCCCCACAACATCTCGCAACCCCCATTCTGTCATCCACCTGCTCAGGCCCTTCAAATATGTTATCCACTGCTTTTCTCCCTCTTTTTCCCTCTATCTGGTCTTATTTATTTTTATACCACTAGTTCCACTACGACAGATAGAAGGGAGGAGAGACAGAGGAAGGCAGCAGATAACATATTTGCAGGGTCTGATCAGGTGGATGACGGAACAGGGGTTGCCAGGAGCAACAGGAGCAAACATACTAAGAGCCACAAGGGATAGGGAGACGTGGAGATCCATGATCGCCTACGTCCTGAAGGGACAGGGCACATAGAAGAAGGAGAAGAAGAAGTTCCACTACTTTTTCATCAGTCCTGATAGATCTAAAAGTATCATTTGTATGTATGCCATCACTTTTGGCAGCATGAACTAATATATATATTTATATAAAATAGAATATTTTATGTACTTTTTATTTTTCTGAAATTGTTTGGAATCAATTGTATTTTCTTTTAAGTCAAATATTTCTAAATCAAAATTTTATAATATTTCAATATTCCTTTTAAACTCTAAGAAATTTCTGATATTTTAATTTCTCTCTCTTTTTTTAACTCAAAAGAAATCATTTATACTTGTTTTCCTTCAATGACAATTCTTTATATAAAAAACGAACTACTTCCAAAATAAATATCTATGTAAATAAAAATAAAATCAAGCAATACAGTTTGTGCTTGGAAATCTTTCTTCAGAATTCTTTGTGAAGAAAAGTGAATGAAGCCAAGATACCAGGTCAGAATCAACAATATAGCAGATTCATCTTTGGATTTTATCCAGAATCTCTAAATATATATAGCAGGAGCACTAGACTATATGTGGTAAAAATATTCAAACCTTGGATGAATGGTAGATTTCTAAATATGTAAGATAGTGGAGGTGAATTGTAGTGCAATAGATATCGACTCGGAATGAGATAGTGGAAAGCCGAGTTTGAATTCAAGTTGAGTTTGTTGCATTTACTTACATGCAAATATCTTTGGAAACAGTATTGATCCATTTCTCTTCTCTAACTCTGGGTTAGATAACAGGACAAATTTGGTTCTATCACCTTAGTTGGCAACCAGTCAACTGCAGAAAGTAATGACTACCTACTGCAGAAAAATCTGTCTAGTCAGTCATATCTCTTTTGAGACATGATCCCCCAAGCATGTATCTCTTAACTGACTGAAGATAGATTCTGAAAAGAAAAAAATTAAAGCATAATAATGGGAACCAACTCTTTTAGCCGCAGATCTGGTAAGAAAATTAGTTTCAATGAAAAATAAAAAATAAATATACGTCAAACCACTAACCTACCTAGAACATTAAGTAATTTTTTTTACTTTAGGTAGTAACTGTAGATATTAGTCAAGTACTAATTTGAGTGCCAATTAAATATTCATTTTACAATAAGATTTCCTCTCCGTTTCCTCATCTACAAAAAAAAAGACATCCTATTTTTGCTGATTTCAGGCGACAGTATTTTATAATATTTTCTGTAACGCCAACCCTTGAATCATTGCAATGATTTTGATTGTATTGAAATTAATGCAGAGAGCCATGAAATTGCTTTCATAAAACTTGTTTGACAAAAAGATTAGTTTTTTTTTTCTTTTTTTTTTTCTAAGAAATTGCAGCCATAATTTATGTGTTCTGCAAATTGTCCACAGGCCATTCTTCAGAATGTCGGAGAAGCTGATGTCAGTCAAATTCATAATGAAAGTGTGGTCATGTCAATATTCAAATTGTCAATGTTTAAGTGAGAATAATACAGAGGTAAGCAGATTTATTGGTGGTAAATATATACAGGGTGCGGTGGATAAATTGTTGCCATATTATATTTTTAGTTTCACATATGTGTGTTTTTTGATTTTGTCAGATTGTGAGGAGCATGGAACCCCCTCTTAACTGCTGTTGTTCTCAGGTCCACCCTAACCCAGAGTGGTAGCATCTGTTTGGGTCCCAGCTATGGGCAAATAGCTAACACCCAAACTGGTAAAAACAATATGAAAGTATCAAAAATAAAATAAACTTTTATAATAATATACACAGAAAAATGAACTTTTATAAAAAAAAAAGAATATATACTTTTTGAAGGAAAAATATTACCAACAAAAAAAAAAATATTACCATAACCTTCTATAAAAAATATATATATTCTCAGCAAAAGTTTTATGAATACAAAACTGGAAGATGTTTTCAGTTTTCTAAAATTTAAAAAAAAAAATGTTTTTCATTAAAATCTGACTGGAATAGCCTTCTCACTATAACCAAAAAACAAACAAAAAACCGTAAAACGCTACCCTTTCGACATTAAATAACCCACAGAGGTTGATATGCCATTAAACAAAATTCAAACTCAATTGATTTTGTCAACTGTACAATATAGTTGAGACAATTGGGCACTATTTGTGAGAAAAAGTGTCCTATGACACAATTCACTCTGCAGTAAATTTGGAAACAGCATACTATATTGCTAAGGATTCATGCCAGAAGCTCCAATATGAACATTTCAGAATGTTTGGATGTCAGTGCAGAGGTTTCAGAAGGAGTTGAATGATGATGAAAGTACAGCATCATAATCAATGGTGATTATGAAAGTACAGCATCTTGGAAAACTCACTCTGATAATTCTGATGAGAAAAAGAATTTCCAAATTTATTGGTGAGATCCAGGCCATGATTAGAAACAGTCCTTCCATCTCAATCATGTCCATAGCCAGGGAGGTAGTGCTGCCCTGGGTCAAGAGTGTGGTAGCTGGAAGACCCTATGTCTGGCAACAGGACTCTGCACCATGACACACAAGCAGGTGAGCCAATTTCTGGGACAATTTCTGGGACCACATCACCTAACACCCTAGAGTGCAACCCCCTTGATTATTATGAGTTGAGTGAAACAACAACAACTTCTTGTAACACCAAAGACAAACTGAAAGTAAGAATTATTGCAGAATTTGCCAACTTAAACAAGGAGACTGTCCAGAGAAGATGCAAGAGATTCTAAAATCATCTGGATGCCATGGTTGAAGCTAATGGCAATTTTCATTGAATAAATTTACTCTTTAGTATAGCAAGATATTTTGCTGTCATTTTGGTAAATATATCTGTTAAAATGATATGATTGTGTTATTTTCATTTTTGCTTTTTTTAGATGACAATTATCCTTCACACCCTGTTTAGTCACATTGTATTTTACATGACAGAATAAATGGTGTGAAAGAAAATGAAATTAGTAAAGATTTTGAATCCCAGTTGACACAGTCACCCTTCAGTGATTAAAGGATTTAATCACTGGTTTCCATGGTTTCCAGTTTTATCTCCTTCCAGCAGAATAACTTATATTTAAGAGCGTACTGGAATGTGTTCCGCAATTTCCTTTGTGATGTCCCTTGGAACAATGTTTTTAGTCTAATTGTTAAAGACTGTGCATCCAAGGTAACTTCCTGGGTGTAAGCTGGCATTGTTTCTTTCATCCCTTCCAGGAAGTTCTGACTTAAGCCTCATTCTTCCCCCTGGTTCCCTCCTGCTTGCTTGGCCTCCATTGCTCACTTTTTCCTGCTTTCATCATCATTTATCCATCACACCCAATGGTGCATAGGGCAGCAACTTTTTGTTGCTGTTTCTGTAACAAACTGTTTTTTACGGGGTAAGGCTGTTAGCCCTGCACCCAACCCCCAAACCTGGAGGACCAGTAGACCATTCTTGGTCCTTTCATTTATAGCACCTGGTATTCCCAAATGGTCACCCATTTAAGTACTGACCAGGCTCAATGTTGCTTAACTTTGGTGATTGGACGGGAACCGGTGCATTCAACACGATATAGCCGTAGACTTTTCCTGCTTTACTGGGGTTATACATTTGACCATAATAGATGCCTTTTTGTCTCTGCTCACAATGAACACAAGCGAGTCCTAAATGATGCTAAGCTGCTGTTTGCTAATAGAATGAAGCAGCATATGCAATCTCGCAAGTTTGGCTCTAAGGACTACTGGCAGTTCTGCAAATGTGTACTAAACAACAGCAAACCTTAGATCTCTCCACTACTCAATAATTTAGAGATTCTCACATTCACAGCAGACTAGGCTGAGCACTTAGCTCACTAATTCTCTTACAACTCCACACTTGTCTCATTTAGAGTACCCACACCCAACTTCCATCCTAGAACTGAGGTTCAATTGAGTGATTGATATATATATATATATATATAACTCTTCTCTAGTCTCTAACAATATTTCTAAGCTCACCTCTCATAGAGCAAGTGAATGTGATAGAATTCCAGTCATCATCCTGAAGAAATGTGCTCCTGAACTCTCTTCTGTTCTCTCCAAACTCTGTATTCCCTGCTTGTTGGAAGTCGTCCTCTGTAGTTACTGTCTTTAAAAAAACTCTGGAGAGTCTTTCGACCCTAAAAACTATAACCCTCTTATTGTTTTCTGGCAAAGTATTTGAGGCTATTATCAATGCTGAATGACTCAACATCTCACATCTAACAACTTATTTTTTGACAAACAGTATGGCTTCCACTTTGTCAGGTCTACTGCTGATGTGCTGACAGCTATCACCAAATACATATCAGTCCCTTGATAAGAATGATGAAGCCCAGACTGTTGCTCTTGATATCTCAAAAGCATTTGATAGGATTTGGCATGTTGGCCTTCTGTGTAAGCTACAGGGCTATGGTATAACTGGACAATTGTTCAATTTAATTCAATCATTCTTACCAAATCGTAAAATGATGGTTGTTCTGAATGGACATACTTCCAAATCCTTTGATGTGAACGTGGGTGCCCCTCAAGGCTCTACCTTAGGTCTTATGCTCTTCTGATATTCATCAATGATCTTCTTGATCTAATCAGTTCCCAAGTAGACATCTGTGCAGATGACACCATCATCAACTCCCGTCTCAGTATGAAATCTACCAGAGTTAACAAAGTAGATCTTGCTTTTACTCTTGGAAAGAACCTCCAATTTGTCACAGATTGGGGTAAAAAAATGGCTTGTAACTGTTAATGCATTTTTTTTTTTTTTTAATCATCTCACCCCAAGCAAGGCATTCCACTGCCACTATTGTGCATGGGGCTACATAGGGGAAGGTAAAGAGAAGGAGTGGTTAGACATAGGGAATGTCAGGAGGAAGGTGACAGATGAGTAAGGATACCGAGGATGAGGGTTAGGCAGATGGGAAGAGTGTTTGATAGAATGGGAGCAGGTTAGTGTGTTAGGAGGTGTCTATTGACTTTACATTTAAACTCCTGGAGATTGTAGCCGTCGGGGAAGCAATCGTGTGGAAGGGAATTCCACAGCCAGGAAGTGCGAGGAAAGAAACTGTTAGAGTAGAAGTTGCGGTTGCATTTTATCGGTTTCACTGTAAAAGGGTGGGATCTAGTTGCTAATCTAGTATCTCGTTCAAATTCGTATTTAGGGGGCACCAGTGATCTAAAACAAAAGCTGTTATCCTTTAACCCCGAACGAGAAGCTTTCCTACCTTCCATTGACATGGATCACGCTAGTTTCTCCAGAAACAATACACTGCACCTCCACAGCCTCATTCTTTCAGTTGACCTAAAGTGGAATGAATACATTGAATCAATAGCTTCATCTACTGCTAAAAAAGTTGGGTTGCTGTACCGAGCCAGAAAGTTTTTCTGATCAGAAACCATCTTGTAAATTTTAAAAAATCTACTATTCATCCATGCATTGAATAATGTTGCCATATCTGGTCAGATGCTTCTACTGTTCATCTTGGCAGGGTTCTCAACAAAATCCATAAGAGTTTCTGCAATGTAATTGGTCCTGATTTGGCTGCTCGCCTTCAGCCTCTTTGTCATCAATGAAATGTAGCTTTCCTCTTTTTTAGAATTATTTTCTGACAAACTTTATTCCCTGGTTCCTCGTCCTCCATGCAACTAGATTGGCAACTCAGTCCCACCATTTTGCTATCAAAACAGGCAAATGTAACTGCCAATTCTATTTTAGCAGTTTCTTTCCTCCCACCTGTGAACCTCTCTTCCTCATGCTTGCTTCTATGATAGCTACAATCTCCAAAAGTTTAAATGCAATATCAATTGCCATCTATCTCTGTGACTTCCAGCACTATCTTACCCTTTCGACAATATTACCTGTACTGTTTTCTCTTCTGTCTTCCCTCTCCTCTTATTGTAACCCCCTATGCATCAGTGGCAGAACTACTTTGCTTGGGGTGAAACGATTATAAAAAAGAATAAATAAAATTATGATTACAAATTAAAATAAAGTTAAAACATTAAAAAGAAATAGCAATATATAAGTATGGATAGATCATCAGTTGAATATTTATTCTTTTTCTTAAATATTGCCAAGTTATTAATATGGGTCACTCTGTTGATGGCCAACATAGAAAGAAAACTGTAGAAACTATTAGATAAGATAATAAAGGAAAGTGAGAAAAAATGACTACCAATTGTAAGACAAAATGCATCGTAATTAGCAAGAAGAACAAATCAAGATGTGAACTACAAATTGGATATGTTAGAATCATGCAAGTCAAGAATTTAACTGGGAAGTGTTATAACAGACAGTGAAAAATGTGACAAATTGAAAGGTGAAAAATTTTTTCTGAAAGCTAAGCAAAGTATTAAAAACAGGAAAATTTTATCAGAAACTGAGAAAAGAGTGCTGAACTGCTATGTCATATCAATTCTACTATATAGCATTAAGTGATGAACAATTTCAGGTCAGTTTCCTTTGAAGCATAGAAAAAGCATACTAAACTATTATGTAGCATCAGTCATACTTTATGGTAGCAAATGCTTCACAATCTCACCAGAAATGAAGAGAAAACATGAAGCAACAGAAATGTAGCACTGCAGAAGGATGCTGAGAATGCCTTAGATTGAACATGTGATTCATGAGAAGTTTTAATATAAATTGCAACAAAAAGGATGCATATACTTATAATCAGGAAGAGAGTTGAAATTTCTAAGATACATAATAAAAGAGGGTTTTGAGAATATTAACGGGCATATTGAAGGTAGGAAAGCCACTGGAAAACAGCAAGTAACTTATCTAATGAGTTTGTGTAAATGAATGATAGAAGGTGGATTGGGAGAAATAGCAAAATTTAAAACTTACTAAAAGATTGTGAGCAGTAAAGAGCCATTTTTGCCCACATGCTGAAGGGACATGTTACATAGAAGAAAAGATTAAGATAAAAAATACTCTTGACAAAATCCAAAGAAGAATCAGTAATGTTATCAATCTTGACCTGGCCTCACAACTTCAGTCATTGAATATTTGTCTATACTTCTGAGATGAGGTAGTATTTACACTATTTACATTGTTCAGACTATTGTCCTCATCTTTATTGCCATTATTACAATGCTTCAGTCATTGTACGCTCTGGCCTTCTTCAGGTGCTAGGATTTTTTAACCAAATGCTTTATTACAATCAGTGGGGTATATCATTCTCATTCTTAGGGAGTTGAGTTAAAGGGAGATAACTACATGGCTACCAGCAGTGACTTTGCACATGAAATGAGAATGATATACTCCAGTGATTGTAATAAAGGGTTCAATTTGAAATTCCTAGTACCTGAAGAAGGCCAGAGTGTAAAACGGCCAAAATATCATAATAATGGCAATAAAAATGAGGACAGTAGTCCAAACAATGTAAATAGTGTTCAGTTACTGAATTATCATAGCTTCCCTTTGCCTCTTCTAAAGTTTCATGGTAATTGTTCTGCTGAGCTTTCCTCTTCATTTAGTTTTTTTGTATATAAATTGTATTCATAGTAATGTTCATTGCGGTTTCATTTTTAAATGTTATTTACCCCCCCCCCCCACTGTAAATATGGGAACTAGTTAGGTATAAATAGAGACTTTAAGGTATTATGGTGTCTGTCATAAGTGTGGTAAGAAAGAATGTGTTTTAGTATAAGGAATACTATGGTATATTTGGGTCAGTAATTGTTGCTAGTTAAGTTTAAGATACGGCAGAATGAAACCAGCCTTCCCCTACTCCCTATTTTTGGCCTTGTTTCACATTTTTTTATTATGCAAAATAAATATTGATTTTTTCTTTAGTAACTCAATATCACAAATTTAAGCACAGTATGATAAGTAGGTCTCTTAATTTTACTGTTGAAATTAATTTTAACCATAAGTTTCATGCTAATAGTTTCTTTTCTCACACTTATCGTTTGTGAAACTGTCTTCCAAGTCCATGCTTTTTAAGCAATTTTAATCTTCAAAAATTTAAATGATATGTCAATTGTTGCCATCTGTCTCCTTGAATCTTCTCTATTTCTTTCAGTCTCAGTAACCCCTTGCATTTTAGTGGCTTTTATTTCCTTGCTCAGGGAGAAATGCACCAATTACTGGATGTGCGCTGTGGTGCATTGGATATCAGCTCGGAAAGAGAAATCAGGGAGCCGAGCTCGAATTCCAACTGAATTCATTGCATTCACTTACGCGCAAATACCCTTGGGAAAGGTATTAATCTGTCTATTCCTTCCAGTTATGGGTTAAATAACAGGACAGATTGGGTTCTATAGCCTTGGTCGGCAACCAGACTACTGCAGAAAGCAATGGCAACCGACTGCGGGATAATCTTCTGCCCAGTCAGTCATGTCTCTTTCGAGACATGATCGCCCAAGCATGTATCACATATGGCACTTAACTGACTGACTGTAAGTGATCTCTTACAACCATAAATATTCTTTGGTATAAAAGGACCCGCAAAGGGTTGATATGCTGTAAAAAAAAACTAAGAATTCAATTAATCAAAGTGAAATGATTTAAAAAAAAATGTTGATATAAAATGACTTAACAAATAAATTATACCAGTTTGAAAAAGAAAATACTGGGTGTGACAGAAATAATGGTAAGACATTAGCTAGATCAGGACACAGTTGCTACTAATGTCTTTTTGTATTTTTGCCACACATTGTTAAGATGCTTTTTACAAAGGTCAGCAGTTTTTTTGTACCTTTTCTCCCCACCTCCTAAGAATTCAATTACTGAATTTCTTTCATGATTTTAAGCATTAGTTCAGAGCACTGAACTATCACTGGTGTTTAACTACACTAATCAGTACTATGTACATCAATAAAGTCAATTTGGTGACATTGCTTTACTGAAGAGCAGGTGCCTGTAATTATGTTGCCAGCTGATCTCTGAGTGGAATAATAATTTCCTTCCTTGTAGCAATCTATTTCTCTTTCTGTCTTTCTTAAGAATTCTTTCCACCTCTCTGCTAGTCTATATTGTGCCATAACCTCAACAAGGAATTAATGTATGTATGTCTCTTGTAAGAAAGTCTTACAATTCACCTTTCTCTGGTGAATGTGTCTGATTTCTCTCTATAAAAATATGAATGGGCCCATGCCTTAAAAAATGACAACAAAATATCATTATCAATATACCGTAAAAATATTTATATCAATACGCCATCTAAAATAACGGCAACGTGTATATTGATATACCTACTATTGAGTATCTTACATTAAATCATAAGAAAAACAAACAAAATAATCCAAACTCCTGAGCATTACAGGAAGGGAAAATATATATATATAAACATGTATTTAGTGTATCGGGGCAGCAGAAAAAAAAAAAAATATATATATATACATATATATTTACATATACACACACACACACAATTGTTTTTATAATAATAGAGAGGATATATATATATATATTTATTTATTTATTTAGTGTATCGAGGCAGCAAATAATTTTCTAAACATATGCTGTTCAATATAAGAGACAATGAATGTCTATTATGTTTAATCATGAGCCGTTCTAAACGTCATATTTTGGCTTTAATTTCAGTTGAAAATAAAGACAAAAATTCTCCAACATTTGGATAATTATTTATTGATTTTCTTCTAAGCTTTCGGCTCACATGAGCCATCTTCAGAGAGGTTATTTAGACTGAAATAAAATAACATCCACCATCACTGACAATTTTATTTTGTGTTGACATAAAACTCCGCTTGGCAATGGCAATAGTTACCAAAAATAATAAACGCAGATCTCAAATTTGCAATGCGGTTTTATAACGTCACACTGCGTGATAGCGCAAAATGACAACAAAACCATGTAGTCAAATGCAATGTAATATGTTATGTCCGGATTTAAAGGTGATTTTATTGAGTGTTGGTTGTTTAGATTTGATGTACATGGCCTCCAATGTCTGCAGGTTCCTCTTACTGTGTGTATGAGTAAGGATCACTGTATTGTTGACCAAAATCTGTCTGATATTACCTACATGTTTATGTTTTTCAGAGAAATGTTGTTTAATTGTACTCTGATCAGAAAGGTGACATGTAAGTCTACGGAGAGCGTGGTTGTAGTAAAACCAATATATGTACTGGGTTTTTATTAGTATCAGAGATGCAATCTCTGAATGGGCATGTAAATTGGTACACTACATTGTTCTTTTTGTAGAGAATTTAGTTCAGTGCTTGTAGGGTTATTAGAGACTATGAGGTCAATTGTTTTGAATTTTTTATAACGAGTTTAATTTGATTATTACTTTCCACTGGTTTAACATTTCTATGTATTATGTTTTTGAGAGTTTTTCATCTTGTTTATAATTATTATGTATTTGGTTGCAATAGTATAAGTTAATAGTGCTATGTTTATTTTGATGTAAACCATTATTATTAATATTATCATTATTGTTAGAGCTATTGTTAATTTTTTGAGATACATTTTAATTTGTTGATCGATAACAGAGTTAGGAAATCCATTATTGACTAGTGTTTGCTTAATGTTGTGTAATTCTTTATAAAATATAGATTTGGAAGAAGATATTTGTGTGCGTTGAAGTAAGTTTTTTTATAACAGCTAACTTATATCGTTGGGGGCATTCACTATTATAATTAAGAAGACACGGATTTATGCTAGTTGGTTTCCTATATAGAGAAGTAGTAAATTTATGTGTGCTAGAATCAATGAATACATCAAGGAATGGGATTTTGTTATTAATATTAAGTTCTAATGTAAATTTGAGGACGGAGTGACTTTCAAATTTGTTTTTAAGATATGTAATTTGATTGATATTCTTAGCTAAAACAAAGATGTCATCTATGTATCTTACATATATAGAGGGTCTATTGTTGTCATTAATTATTTTATTTTCTAGATTTGTCATATAATAATTAGAAAAGAGGGGACCTAAAGGAGATCCCATCTCAATACCATCTATTTGTGTATAAATATTGCCTAAGGGATCATGAAACGGTACTTGTGTGGTGCATGCTAATAATAGTTTTTTTTTAATATAGTGGGTTTAATATTGATTGATGGGAGAGTAGCATGATTGTGTACATCACAGATAATGATGTCAATTGTTTTGTGAACGGGAACATTAGTGAATAAGTTTTGGACATCCAAAGATGCAATATATATATATATATATATATATATATATATATATATATATGTTCTTCACTACTCAGCGACATACTTATTGCAAAAAAGTAAAATATGGCACTGTTAAAGAGCAAAAACATGGCAAGAAGTTTAACTGGTAGCAAAGAGAATGAACTGACTCAACACTGCCTCACTAATGTCTCTCTAATGAACTGATCTGATGATGCCTCACTATTGTCTCTCTCCATGAGCATGACAGGGGGAAATATATACACTCCTGATCAAAAATTTAAGACCACTTAAAAATCTTTAAAAAGAAATTTTTTTTTACACAAAGATTTTAAACTCCTCCCACTTAAGGTTACCAATACTACAATCTAAAAGGTTATGGAAACAAAAGGCTACATTCCAAACATTTTATTTAGAAATTTACATTTTTATAAAATGAGGCGATTTACGCATGATCAAAATTATAAGACCAGGGGTATAAATTGTTAGATCTATGGTAATTCCAATGTTTTTAGTTCAGTTAGTGATTAGCAATCACTGCGTAAAGGTGTTACCATGCCTAGAGCAAGCAAACTTACCAAAGTTGAGTGTTCTCGAATTCTAGAATTCCATAAGCAAGGTTTGTCACAGCGGATGATCGCAGCTAAGGTAAATCACAGCAAAACTGTGATTTGCAACTTTCTAAAGAACAGTGAGAATTATGGAAAAGCAAAATCCTCTGGTAGACCCCAAAAAATTTCTCCTGCATTGAGTAAGAGAATAAGACGGGTTGTTATGAAAGAGGCGGGACTTTCTTCTAGTCAAATTCAGGCAGTCACAGATGCTGATTGCTGTCCCGTAACCATCAGACGGCACTTATGACAAAAAGGCATGGTAAATAAAAAGCGTAAACAAATTCCTCGGTTGCTTCCATGTCACAAGGTGGACCGTTTAAAGTTTGGTTGTGAATACCAAACCTGGGACATTGAGAAGTGGAAGAAAGTCCTGTTTTCTGATGAGAAAAAATTCAATCTAGATGGTCCTGATGGCTTCCAACAATATTGGCGTAACAAAAACATGCCTCCTGAAATTTTCTCCCCATGTTATAGTGGTGGAGGGTCCCTAATGGTATGGGGTGCCTTTTCTTACAGAGGGACGATGGAGCTCCAGGTGGTGCAGGTTTGTCAAACAGTGGCTGGTTATGTTAGCATGCTACAAAAAGCATCATTGATGATGGAGGGCCATCGTTTGTGTGTGGATGGATGGTTATTCCAACAGAATAATGCTGCAATCCACACAGCAAGATGGACCTTGACCTTTCTACAAGAAAATGGGGTCCATCTCTTGGGACATCCTGCATGCTCACCAGACTTGAACCCAATTGAAAATGTTTGAGGATGGATGACAAGAGATGTTTATTGAAATGGCAAACAATATTCAACAAAAAATGAACTTCGTGAAGCCATCTTCAGAAGCTGGAGCAACATCCCCCGCACCTTAATGGAAATGCTTATTTCTAGCATGCCTGACAGAATTTTTGAAGTCATCAAAAGCAGTGGAGGTAGAACTCATTATTAAATTTAGTTGTTGAATGTTTTCATACACTTTTTGTACAATTTCGTAGAATTTTTGTCTCTGGTCTTATAATTTTGATCATGTGTAAATCGCCTCATTTTATAAAAATGTAAATTTCTAAATAAAATGTTTGGAATATAGCTTTTTGTTTTCATAACCTTTTAGATTGTAGTATTGGTAACCTTAAGTGGGAGGAGTTTAAAATCTATACGTAAAAAAAAATATTTCTTTTTAAAGATTTTTAAGTGGTCTTAAATTTTGATCAGGAGTGTATATACATATATTGCTAAATATCACAAGCAATGAATCTCTATGTTTAATCATGGGCCTTTCTAAACATTGTATTTTGGTTTTAATTTCAGGTGAAAATAAATATGCTCTCACAAAGACTTATTTGCCACCGTTCTGATCATAGTTCAATTTAACAACATTTCTTAAAAAAACATATCTATGAATGTAATATTAGACATAATATTTTAGTCAATAACATAATAATACTCTCACATACACACAGTAAAAAGAACCTTCAGATATTGGAGGCCATCTACATTAAATCAAAGCTACCCAGACTCAATAAAATCACATTTCAATCTCATTACTACACATTACATTGCATTTAGACATATGGTTCTGTTGTTAACATCTTGTGGTGTGCCGTCATAGAATCGTGTTACAAATTTATGACATGCGTCTTCTATTTGGTGACTGTTATCATTGCATAGCAATGTTTTATGTCAACACAAGATAATATCATTTTTGATGATGGATGTCTTTGTTATCCCTGTAATCACTCTGAAGATGGCTCATGTGAGCGGAGGGCATAGAACCAACATAAAAAAAATATCCTAATGTTGGACAATTTTTGTTTTTATTTTCACCTGAAATTAATGCCAAAATACAATGTTTAGAACAGCTCACGATTAGATATAATAAACCTTCAATGTCTGTTATATTTAATAATATATGTTTAGAAAATTATCTGATCACTTGATACACTAAATACACACACACACACACATATATATATATATATATATATATATATATATATATGCACAAACACATACACACAAATACATAACAGCCTTTATTATAATGGAGGATGGATGCATATGTGTGATATGCAAGGGAGAAAGTTCTTTAAATAACTGAACTCATCATTACTCCAAGCTGTCCAAGGATTTTCTGCTTTCTTCCTTTTTAACATTGCAATTCTAGTCAGTCACTGGATGGGTGACTGCTTAGGAATCGCGGGCTCTGTTAGCTGGAATGTGTGAGTAGTGTATTGGATAAATGTAATTATTTATTAGAGAACTGAGTTTTAATTTTAGTTCCTTTCATTATATTCACTTATACACAAATACCCTTGCAAAAAATATGAATCCATGTCAACCACTCAGAACTGTGAGCTAATAATTAGTAAAACAATATTACTAAACCTTTATTATCTAAAGAAATTCTTACAATTTAAAAATATTTTCTGGCTTTAAATAATATGAAAAAGGTTGATCTAAACTTATTTATAAATGGAACTTTTGTGTGTGTGTCCGTTACCTATAGACTTCGAAACGGCTGAACCGATTTTCTTGAAAAGTTACACAGTTGTACTATAAGCACCAGCGAGTGTTCTTAGCTAGGTTTTGTGTTGAGGTACCCCAATAAATGTCAAAAATCGATAATCGAAAAAATCAGGTTATAGAAGGGGTGGTCCGATTTTAATTAAATTTGATACACTCATAGACAAAGACATAAGAAACGATATTCAGAAGTTTCAAGGTTGCAGTTCTTAGAATAGTGCAGAAAATCGATAATATATATATAAAAGGCAAGATGTTTGTGCGTGTGTCTGTTTATCTGCCTTTGTGTCTGTATTTTTTCAGCCCTTTTATTTTAGTTTTTGCTTCAGGTTTGGCTCTAAGTACATATAATTGTAGTTCTTAGTCTCAGCCATGATGCCATTTCCTCAGAGGACTTATTTGGCCTTCAAAATTCAGTTTACGATGAAAAAAACTTATTTGATATCAATACCAGGAAATCAAAACTTGGCTTACATCCATTTATTTTTCTTTCAGTCTGTGATTTCGCTTTAACTGGAAACAACTATTGCTTTTTTGTCTTTCATGCCAACGTCCAAAGAGTCTGAGCTCCAAGATCATGGATTACTTTTAAAGCTTTCATTACACCCGAGCAATGCCAGGTTATATTGCTTGTAAGCCATAAAAATGAATCAATCAATAACTTTAACTTTACATTTTATTTTGTGTCACTGTGATTACCACCGCCGACCAGCTCAGCATTGGGTTTCATGTTGACATTCAAGGCAGAATAGTGAAATGGATTGCTTGTTCCTTTTGCAACAGGAATGTTACCCTGTCCCTCCTGTCAGAAATTCCTCTGACCACTAGTAAAGCTGGTGGCCCAAGGTGCAGCTTCTATGTCCAGGCTGTCTCCTGGTCAATGACAATTTGGCACAGGCAACTTACACCAGTCGGATCAGGAAACCTTTCCAACCACTCTCACACAGTTTAGCTGGCAGGTCAATATTATTGACTGAGGTGTGGCCATCACAGTGCACATGCAACTCTATGGCCCAGTACAGTTCCAGATCCAAATTCACTTGAGCAAAGTAGGGTCAACTGATTTACTGCAAAGTTACCACTACTAATGATACATCCCATTCACACCCATTTGAATATACAACAAAAAAAAAAAAATAATTACATTTTCTTTTTTTTTTCAAGATAAGTGGATTTATTATGAGAGCAATAATCAGGAACAGTAATGTTTTCCAATCAAATCAATAACAGCTTTTTGAAGTTTCTGAATTTTAGTCATAATAATCTATCAGACTTGAGTTTTGAACTTGAATTTGCATATATGTTATGTTTATATGAAGAAATGTTATTATTTAAATCAGAATGGTCACATCTTGACAGTTCATTGTTTGAACTGATTTATTATTAAAAGAAAGGTATTTACTTTATCTGTAGATAGTATTTTTACCTGAAAATACTTAATAGAAAAAGAAAGTATAAGGTTACCAGCAAATATTTTTAACTTTTTGGTCTTTTAAAAAAGAATTTCCTCATTTCACTGCCATTGACACCATATGATGCTCTATAGGACACTTACTCAGTAACTTCTGTGAATATATTCAGGCATTCATAAGAGTCATTTGTTTTTTTGGTAATGTCTGATAATATATTCAGGTGTTCATAAGTTGTATCATTTTTGGTAAGAGCTGTTAATACATTGAGGCAGTCATTAAAATAATTTCCTTTTTGGTAAATGTGCGAATATATTAAGGTGTTCATAAGAATCATTTCTTTTTTTTTAGTAATGTTTGCAAATATATTCAGGCATTCACAAGATTCTTTTCTTTTTTGGTAACAACTGTCATTACATTCAGGTGTTCATTAAGATCATTACTTTCTTGGTAACAGCTGCAAAAATATGCAGGTGTTCATAATTATTTGTTTTTGGTAACGTCTGTGAATATATTCAGTCATACATCATCATTTCTTTTTTGGTAACATTTGAAAATATATTCAGATAAAGAGTCATTTTTTTCTTTGGGGACATCTGCAATTATATTCCAGTATTCATAAAGAATTCTTTCTTTTTTGATGACATATTTGTTTTCATTGGTATTTGATGTCATACTTTTGTTGTCTTTTACAATTGTAATTTGACAAAATCTCTTATAATTTTTTTTCTTATAAATATTTAAATATCTTATAGAGAACTAAATATCTACATTGAATTTTTACACATTAGAAAATAACAATAGATCCTAAATTTTCTGTTCAATTACAATTGTAATGCTTTATACCTTTTTAATAAATTTAAACAGAGGTATTTGATCATTAGTCATGCCCTAAACTCAAAACAATTTCCACAAATAACATAATTCTCATGTTTTTCTATTTCTGAAGAAACAAAAAATGCAAAAAAAACTGCAACATTTGTCATATTGTTTCTGTTTTTTCATTTTTTACAGTATCATGTTACTGTGTTTCTGATTGTTAACACCATAATTTATGATCTTAAAGGCCTTTTAGCCATGATCAGTGCATAGTATCTGTTCTTCTTATAGTTTCTAAGCTCGACTCTCATAAGGTAAGTAGAGATGTTGAAATACCAGTCATCATCCTAAAGAAATATGCCCTTGAGTTGGCTCCAGTCCTCTCCAAACTCTTTAACTATTGCCTTACTTCTTCCTGCTTTCTTGCTTGTTGGAAGTCCTCTTTTGTAGTTCCTGTTTTTAAGAACTCTAGAGAGCCCTCTAACCCCTCTAATTATCACCCTATTAGCCACTGTTTTTGGTAAGGTATTCAAGGCTATTATTGATGCTGAAATAGGCATCTCACATACCTCACTCCCATAAGCAATATGGCTTTTGCTTTGCTAGGTCTACTGCTGATGTACAAACAATCATCACTAAATATATATACTAGTCTCTTGATAAGAATGGCAAAGCTCAAACTGTTGTTCTTGATATCCCAAAAACATTTGACAGGGTTTGGCATGCTCAATTAATTGAATAAAAATCCAAGCAATTTCATTTTACTTTTCAGATTTTTTTGTTCAAGATACAAGTCTAAGTTTAATTAAAATTGAACTGAGAATGTCTTTTTAATCTTATGAGATTTTACATGTTATTTTCCACTTTTAATTTTTATTTTTTTCAAATATCTATCAACACTGGAGAAAGTTCATGAAATTTTGGTGGTTGGAGTTGACAAACTTTTTGTGCCAAAATCTGTATTCAGTTTTCAAAACAAGTTACCAACCAATAAGAAGAAGGAAAACCCAACTCTATGATTTTTGCCAATTTTATTTTTTGTTGTTGTTTACCACTCCAGTCCCCATTTTTGATTGGTTACAACTCCAGACCCCTTTTTGATTGACAACAGCTATAGACCCCTTTTTTGATTGACTACAGCTCTAGATGTGTGTGGTGGTGCATTGGATATCGGCTCGGAACACGAAATCAGGGAGCCGAGTTCGAATTCCAGCCTAATCCATTGCCTTCACTTATGTGCAAATACCCTTGGGAAAGGTATTAATCCGTCTCTTCCTTCCAGTTATGGCTTAAATAACAGGACAGATTGGGTTCTATAGCCTTGGTCAGCAACCAGTCTTCCACAGAAAGCAATGGCAACCTACTGCAGGATAATATTCTGCCTAGTCAGTCATGTCTCTTTTGAGACATGATCGCCCAAGCATGTATCATGTATGGCACTCAACTGACTGACAGCTCTAGACCTCTTTTTTGACTGACTACAGCTCTAGACACCTTTTTGGTTGACTACATCTCTAGCTTTTCTGTGATTGACTTCCTATAAATATTAACAGCAGATGATGCTGAGTTTGTGATCTGATGCATGTCTTGGAGGTAAGCAAATACAATCTAGAAATAATTTATTTTTCATAGCAATTGGTTATTTATATGTGCTGTCAAAACTTAACATTTGGTTGTGCAATAATATGATTGATTCATCATTTTTCCTCAGCTTTAAAGATGTTTTTGCAACAAGGTTTTTCTTTTTGTTGATCTTTTTCATTGCAGACAAGGCAAATAATTACCCCAAAGGGTATGAATAAAATTTTAGTTTATGTTAAAATATAGCGTTCCTTTTGAAGACAAATGAGATTATCTTTGTACATTATTTTATATACTATGTAAGTAAAAACAGAATATCTACTCAAATACAAGTATCGATAAAAAATAATGCTCAAACAAATTAAATATGTCAGTTGTTAACTCCATTTTATCAATCTCTAGAATTTTTTGTTGCATTGTCTGTTTACCTTTGTTTACATGATGATACATTTCAGAGCAGACATGGTTATTTATGAAAAATCGAAAGTTACCTAAATAGGGCTTGATTTAGCTTCAATTTTAGCTTGGGGAATTATTCGTGGTTGAGCAGTCTCAGATGCACCAGATCAATTGGTGGTTTCTACTATATTGTTAGGGGTTGCAGGTTTGAATCCAGCTGCATGACACACATTTTTGTAACAAAATTCCTCATAAATAATCAGAAGAAATACACTATATATATATATATATATATATATATATATATATATAGTGTATCGAGGCAGCAGATAATTTTCAAAACATATATTGTTAAATATAACAGACAATGAATGTCTATTATGTTTGATCATGAGCCATTCTAAAAATCATATTTTGGCATTAATTTAAGGTGAAAATAAAGATAAAAATTGTCCAACATTTAGATATGTTAAAAATATGCTGGTTCAAAGCTTTTGGCTCATATGAGCCACCTTCAGAGTGGTTACAGGGATGTTAACATAAAGAGATTCATAATTAAAGATGATATTATCTTGTGTTGACATAAAACATTGCGATGATAACTGTCACCAAATAGCAGACACAGGTCGTAAATTTGTAATGTAGTTCTATGACGTCACACCATGTGAGAGACCAAAATGTTAAGTGTGGGTTGCTTTGATTTAATATAGATGACCTCCAATATCTGAAGGTTTTTTCACTGTGTATGTGTGAGTATTATTGTGTTATCACAATAGATTTTTGATATATCTCATTTTGAGTTCAACAGATTCCCTTTTGCCATGGGGACAGTATTCAACAATTTAACATTAAGATTTTTGACCATGTCACAATATTTTGTTTGCAAGTTCCCTACTGTTATCAGCGAAATTTTTGGGGAGTGGGTTGCACATTCCACTTGCAATCTAGATGGTCATCATATTAATAATAATAGATAACTTTTTGTCATATATGACAGCTGCATAACTGAATTGAATTGTAATATCTTTTAAAGGCACATGATAAGTCCTGATTTTCTATTCTTTAAGAGTATCAGTCAGTTAAGTGCCATACGTGATACATGCTTGGGCAATCATGTCTCGAAAGAGACATGACTGACTGGGCAGAATATTATCCCGCAGTAGGTTGCCATTGCTTTCTGCGGTAGACTGGTTGCTGACCAAGGCTATAGAACCCAATCTGTCCTGCTATTTAACCCATAACTGGAAGGAAGAGATGGATTAATACCTTTCCCAAGGGTATTTGCGCATAAGTGAATACAATGGATTCAACTGGAATTCGAACCTGGCTTCTCGTTCCGAGCCGATATCCACTGTACCACATCAAAAATCACCTGCTGGAAAGTTTCTTAATACTCCTATATTTTTGTGTTGTGGTGCAGTGGATATCGACTCAGAACAACAAATTGGGGAGTCAAGTTCAAATTCTAGTTGAATTCCTCACATTCACTTGGAAAAGGTATTAATACATCTCTTCCCTCCAGTTATGGGCTAAATAGCCTTGGCTGGCAACCAGTCTATCACAGAAAGCAATGGCAACCTACTGTAGAATAATCTTGAGACATGATTGCCCAAAGTGTGTATCCCGTATGGCCCTTAACTGATTGATCAAAATCAGAAAATTGTCATATTTAATTAAAATGTTCTACATTTATTCATTAATGTATGAACTTTATATTAAATCTTTTTTTTTAATTGCTTTGAAAGTATTTTTTCATATCAGTTTTACTCACTCCTTTACTTGTGGTTAATCCATACTAGTGAATTTTGGATGTTTCTAATTTTTACCTTTGTATAAATCTAAATTCTCCAGGGTGTTGCATTATTATAAAAAAAAATAATTATTGTGTCTGAACACATAAAATATATGCTTTGAATTTAAAAATCTCAAAAAAAAAAAAATAATAATATGGCTCTGTTGCTGATATCTAATTCTGATAAAATAAACTGTGTATATTTTGTTTGCACAGGAAAAAATTCTGGTATATATTTTTTGTGAAAGATTGAAATGTATTTTTATGGTATGATTTTGAAACTCTTTGATTTTGAAAATCCTGTTTGTTGCTAATAAAGTTGATATAAAATAAAGATATATTTGAAGAATTGAAAAATATAGTGAACATTTTCAAAAAAATTTTTTTTTTACACCTGTTTCGTTTTTATTTTATTTTATTGATGATAAAAATATGAAATATTAATTTATGTGTGTTGATATTGTTGCCGGCACTACTTCTTATTAAACTGAAATCACTGCTAACGTTATTTTACACATGTAAATGATGAGTCTAAACAGATGGAACAAGGTAATATTTTATATTTTGGTTTTTATATAAATGAGTAATAAAAGAAAGAAAGGCTCCAAAGGAGAAACTGTAACGTGATAGGTCCTGACTTGGCAGCTTGTCCCCAGTTACTTAAGTCACTGGTGCCCCTGCCACTAGAATTTACTCATGCAACCAGACTGGCAACAAGGTCTCATCCACTCACAGTTAGATCAACCAAATGCAGCCGTCAATTCTACAGCTTGTTTTCCCGCACTTCCCGCCTGTAGAACTCTCTTTCATATTCTTACTCTCCTGACAACTATGATCTCCAGGTATTTAAATGCAATGTTAATACCCATCTCTTATCCACTCAACTCCAGTTCTTTCTACATCACACTGTGTATCTTGTTCTATCATCTTTTTCTTTCTCTCTGCCTCAGCAACTGTCTTCACACCTGTGTTTCTGTCCTTCTCTTGCTTTTTCTTTTACACCCACTGTAGCTGGGCTATCTTTCTCTTCACTCTCCTCTTGCCTAAACTTTTACTCTTATGTAGTCCCCTGTACATCAGTGGCGGTACCGCTTTGCGTGGGGTGAAACTATTTAAAAAAAACATACACTAGTATGCATGCAAGAGAAAGAAGATATTAAAAGTTAGAAATTGTAAGGGTAAGTGGATGTAAAATTTGTGATAAGGGGAAAGATATCCCCATACCCAAGGAGGTCCCAGTTGGTGTTTCCAACACAAGCATGTTGGGAAGGAAAGAGAGTAAGGACAGGAAGTGTCCCATTTTTATAGGTGTTTAACAGTCCCATTTAATAACTTCTTGTAAAACCTGGCAAAGCTATGTAGGTTTAACCCACAACATAAAAAAAAATCAACAACCTTTTTCAGGACCACTCAAATTTTTTTTATTAATCTACACATACTGAGTATTTTCGCTTGTTTATTAAAATTTTTGATGTCATAAGTTTAGGAATACAGTAAAGATAAAGAAATCATAAGATTAAGTAATTGTAACTTATTCAAAAAGTTTTCTAATTTATGGGCTGATGTTTTTGATTTATGATGCAATTTAGCAGTGGTGTTATAATATTTACCATTGAACATGTTGACAAGTGAGGCTGGGAAAAATGTATTTACCATTATCTATTTTGCAGAAAGCAAATAATAATTTTACAAAATCTAATTATTTTTCTTTGGAAATGTAAATGAATGTTTGGAAAAAATATTGGATTTTTAAGAGATTTTTAAAGTGTTATAAATTCTCTTTTGTAAGCAGCCATTAAATACATTAATTGAACTGAGTGAAAGTAAACTTGTTTTTAGTTTAAAAATGTCTAAAATCGTAAGTATGTAAAATGATTTTTCTTTTTATGGACTAGAGACTATTAATCAAATAAAACCTTATTTTAGCTTCAAAGAAGACCTTTAAATTGTTTAAAATGCATTTTTCAGGTTTTCTACAAAGTTTGCAACTTAATGGAGTTTTTATTATGGATTTTAAATAGATAATAATTAGGTACACCATTAAATTACAAAAAGAAGAAATAAAGAATGAGCAGTTGTTCGCTTGTTCCTCTTAAAAATTATCATAGCATTTTGTATCTCCAACAGTCAAAATCATCTGATGTGATTGTATCCTTCAGTAAAATTCATGTGATACTGATGAAAAGGACAATCAAAATATTTTTGCAGTTTGTGAAGAACCTATTTTTGTGCATGTGTAGATTTTTCATTTCTAGCTAACATGAAATCTGCTTTCCTCCATACAAATACAATAATGGTCTGATGACTGTGAAGTTAAGTTTAGTCCAAATTTTTTATCTACCATCTATGGGTTAATTAGTAAGAATTATATCAGTAAATCTCTGATTTTCCATATCTAGGATTATTTTCATGTAATAAAAATTTTCAAGTTATAATACATTAAATGGCTGCAATTTCACATGGAAATGTTCTAAGTTCAGATTATGGGTGATCATGACTCTCCAAAATTTCCTATGCTTACTAAAATTGTCTTTTTGTTATTTTGTCATAAACTGTTCCACCATTCACTTACTCAGGCTCACCAGGTAGCTTATATATTTCTTTCCTCTATCCCTCTTGCCTTGAATATGCTCTGTGAGTAATACATTTTCTAAGCTCTCTTTTCTCATTATGTACCCTAAGAACTTAATTTATTTCTTTGTGATGTTGGGGATAAGTGTCCTTTTTGTTTCAATTTTCTCTAAAACTTTGTCATTGCTCACATGTTTGGTTCATGGTATTCTTGAAATCCTCCTGTAGAATCACATTTCTATTGCTTCAAGTCCCTTCTCTATCTGTGAGGAGATCATCCAACATTCATTACTATACAGAAGGACATAAGTTTCGTACTTTTTCTCTGTTTCAAATGAAATTGTTCTATTTCTTAATATTTTGCTTAGCTTTTAGAAGGCATTTTTTACTATTCCAATTCACCTTCTTGATTTTCAATTTATTCCAGTTTCATGTCTTCTAACTTGATATCAGAAAAGGCATAGCATGGACTGCTTGTAACAAAATGGATAAGATCTGGAAATCCAATCTGTAAGATCAAAATCCAAGTTTTTTGCGCGCTTATTGAACCAATCTTACTCTATGGATCTGAAACTTGGACTCTTCCAACAAAACAACAGTGCCATTTAGATGGATATTATAATCATCTTCTCAGAAGAGTACTTGATCTTTCATGGCGAAACCACCCAACTCTAGAAATGATATATGGAAACCTACCAAGAGTATCAACCTTAGTTCAAAAGAGACCTGTCCAGTTTGCTGGGTATTACACCCATGCCACAGATGATCTTGTTTCATCGTTTGTATTATGGAGGCACCCATCATCTCACAGTTGATCTTGTAAATTAACCTTTCCAGACAGGATATACAGAGATACATCTATCACCAAGTAAGACTTTACAGGAACTATGACAAATAGGGAATACTGGAAGGGTGTAGTGAGTTCTATCTCAGCCGAAGCCACAGAATGATGATGATGAACTTGATTAACTCTTTAGGGCTCAAAATATCCAAATAGATATAGATGAGAACTGCTGTATTCATTGATTCACTTAAGTGTTTGCAGTTCCTTTACTTGATTTTTAGGAAACAATACTACTTTTTTTCCCTCTTCATTGTTTTCAGTATTGCATTTTTTCCAGATTTTCATGAGAATCTAGACATCTATAAGTAAAGTAAAATGTAAATCCACATTTGTATAGATAAATGTCAGGTCCACTAGGATTTGGTAATTACTTATTTTTTGAAGTTAAGCAACAACAAACATGGTCAGTATTTAGAAAGGCAACTGTTTGATAATACCATGTACTGTAAGCTTGGATGCATGAGTGGTGCTATGGATAACAATGAGGAATTGGAAATCAGAGAGAAAAGTTCCAATTCCAGTCATGTTTATTATATTCAATAACCTTCAGAAAGATATGAAGCCACCTGTTCTTCCCATCTATGGCTAAATTAGTAAGAATTATATCTGTAAATCATTTTCTCAAACATTCTCAAAATCTAAATGCATTTTCTGGCTTTAACTGACTTGCAAAAGGTTGATAATTCATAAAAAACAAATCAGTTTACTTTTTTCCTATAGCTTAATGGTTTTTGTCTAACCTAACCATGACATATGTAACTATCATTTTGACAGTTTTGTTGATTTCTTAAACTATGCAATCTGATCTAATGTTTATATTCACAACTCTATATACCTAGTGAATTTCTCACTTTTTTATAATTTGTATATTGTGCTTTCACTTTAAGTTTTTGATCTCATCGACAGTTTTCTTATTTTTAATCGTTTAACCCCAAGCAAGGCAATAAAGCCACTAAGATGCAAGGGGTTACTGAGTGGTAGAGAATATGAGAAAAAATTATTAATGTGGCAGAACAATAAAAGAATGAAAATTAAACAAGCAGAAGAGAACAATTAACATTGCATTTAAATTTCTGAAGACCAAAGTTGACCAGAAAGCAAGAAGCCAAGAGATCTCTCCAAGTGAGAAATGTGAGAGAAGAAACTGTTAGCATAGAACTTAGTTATATCTTGCCATTTCAACAGTAATCTTGTACTGTGCTTAAATTCATAAAGTCAAGATACCAAAGAACATCAGAACATTTACCATGAATGTATTTAAAGAAAAGAAACCCGAAAGCTACATTACGGTGGAGGGAAGTGACTGAGATGCCAGGTCAGACCAGTAACATTGCATATTCTTTTTTTAATTTGATCAAAAATCTCTAAATGTATAGCAGGAGCACCAGACCAGATGTGGCAATAATATTCAAAGCAATGATGAATGGTAGTCTTGTAAATATGTAAGAAAGATTCTGGTGAAAAAGTTGTTCAACTTGACAATTTGAACCAACTTTCCTAGTTACAGACTTAGAAACTGATTCAATATACTATTTCAACTTAATATCAGTGAAGAATGTTAGTCTGGGAAGGTGCAATGAGTCACTCTCAGCAAAAGTGTTCTCTCAGATGATTAAAAGAGAGCAGTTTCATTTTGGAGGCATTAAAATTAATAAGCCACTCTTTACCCCATTTAACAACAGATGGTAGATCATTTTTTAGATCAACTGCTAATTTGACATTAACAAACTGATCAGACTTACTATTAAGGAAGGAGTAAAATGTTGTATCATCATCACCGATACTGAAGTAACACTAATGACAACACAATTGGAACATCAGGAATTCATGAAAATTAGGAATCTATCCCTTGGGAACACCTGTGTTTTTTGGGGGTTTTTTATTCTTTCACCCCAAGCAAGGCAGAACTGCTGCTAGTGTGCAGGGGCTTACTGAAGAGGTACAGGTTACAGGGGAATCAGAGAATGAGTAAAAAAGGATGAGAATACAGGTATGAAGAAGGCTGCATGAGAGTGGAGTGTAAAGGAAGAAGAACATGATACAAATGTTGTCAGGGAAAGGATGTGAATCAAGAAGATAAGAGATGGCAATTGACTTTGCATGTAAATTCTTGGAAATTGTAGCTTTCAGGGAAGCAAGTGTATAGAAGAGAATTCCACAGGCGGGAAATGTGAGCAAAGAAGCTGAGGGAGTAGAAGTTGTGGTTACATTTGATTGGTTTCACTGTAAAAGGGTGGGACCTAACTGCTAGTCTAGTAGCTCAAATAAATTCATGCAGTGGGGGCACCAGAGATCTAAGCTCATCAGAGCAGAAGCTGTGAAAGTATTTCTAGAACAGACAGAGAGAAGCCATATTACATCAGTGAGAAATAGCTGAAGTTGAACTACAAGGTCAGGATCAATTACATTACAGATTCTTCACTGGATTTTGTCAAGAAGCCCGAGATGAATAGCAGGGGCACCCAACCAGATGTGACAGCAATATTCAATGCACGGGTAAATGGTAGATTTATATGTGTGTAAGATGGATTTAGATGAGAAAAAATTCCTAGCCCTACAAAGGTAACCATCCTCTGAGCAGCAGATTTAACTATGGATTCAATGTACTCAATCCACTTGAGGTTGGCTGATAGATTTAACCTGAGGAGGTGCAGTGTTTTGCTTTCAGTGAGACTAGCCTGATCCATCATGATAAGGGGTAGAAGTGACTATCTATGGTGGTTTAATGATAGTAGCTTTGTTTTGAAAGCATTAAAATTTGAGCCTTTTCTTTCCCCAGTCCACTACAGACTGGAGGTCATTTTCAAGATCAGTAATAAAGTTTGCTTTGTCAGCCTTGGAAAATTTTTTATCGAGGCAGGAGTAAGTTGTGTCATTAGCTGATATATCCCAGGAGGGGATAATCAGGGAAAAGAATAGTGCAAGAATAATACTTAACACTGAAGATATATTAATAGGGATTTATTATACCACAGTACAATAAACCAATAGACATACAAGAACACCAACGAATAGTAACAGGTATAACAAGTAGACAATGTCTCTACCTAGGACGTATGCGTCCGTTGAGTGAAGAATGCTTCCGTCTAGTGACATATGCTCTCGTCTAGTGACGATGGCTCTGGAGCTCACTCTAGTCACAGTCTTTTATAAACCGGACCATATCCATTCTGGGGTAGGATATTCCTCTACAACATTAGCATAAATGTCAACTTGGGAGATTGTTGATGATAATATAGAAGAATCTAGAAGAGTGGCCATTCGAAACAATTCATTTCACAATTTGATAAGAAAGACTGAATCATTTCAAAAATTAATCTGAAAATACCATGACCTTTCAACTTGTGAAGAAGACCAGTATGCCAAAATCTGCCAAATAAGTCAAGACATCCAAAGCACCAGCATGAGCTTCACCATTCTTAAGTAAAGCTTGACAGATTCTTTTAGCAATAATTGTTGATATGTCAGCAGCTGACCTAGAGGTCAACTGCTGATGTATTAACAAAAGTCATATTTCTTATCTGAAAGAAAATCTCACAAAGTGAAATGCTTAACCAATTCAGAGTTAATTAGAGCCTCTAGTATTTTGCCAAAAAGAGCTAGAGTTAGAAGGATCAGACATTTCATCTGAGTTCTTAAAGACTGGAACTAGAGAAGATGATTTCCAAAAAGCAGGAAAGGAAGAATTGTAGAGTTTAGATAGAACAGGAGCCAGTTCAGGAGTATATTTCTTCAGGACTATTGCAAGGTCACTATCAAGTACACATGATCTGTGAGGATCCAGTTTAGAGACAATAGCAGAAACCATGGATGGAGTTATATATATCACTCAAAAAAGGCTTAGTTCTAAATGAAAAGTCAAAACATTCTGCTTTATCAGCAGATAATTGGAGTAGATAGACCCCACTATTGCCCAATTCATACTTCTCCCTTTTCTTTTGAACAGAAGTAGAGGCTCATCCCTTGTTTTCTGTTTAGGAAGAGGTTCCTTTTTCTTTCTTTTCCTCAGGTCTTAATAGTAGTGTTGTTGTAATCTTTTTGCAATGTGTGTGAATGGTGGCAACATTCTTCATTCTAAGCAGGTTGACAGTTTTCTGGTTGCTGCTTCCGACTGGTAGTTAGAAGCCTTAACTCTTGTGCAGTATCTTGAGAGGCTACTCTGATCAACAGTTGAATAATATCAAGGATTCTTGTAGTGAGCAATTATGCTGCAGTCTACGCCAGTTTTCTTCTAGCATATGTTGCATTTGATGACTGACATACAACTACTCTAGGCCTCTCCATATCAAAAATCTCTCTTTATGACATTACACATAGGAAGAATTAAAACTAAAGAAGCTAAGCAAAAATCACCTAAACCTATTAACATCTCTTTCTCCAATGTCCGTGGTATCCATACCAACTTTTGCAGCATTAAATCCTTCCTCCAAGTAAACTCACCTGAATTCTTAGCCTTATGTGAAACTAACCTTAATCCCTCTATTCCTTCCTCTGATTTCTATATCCCTGGTTACCTTCCCCTCTTTAGGACTTGAATGTCCATATGCATGGAATTGGCGTTAATGTCAGCGAACATCTCCCTCTAGCTAGAATGATTTCTCTTGAATCTCCAGATCATTCCTACATGTATCTTCATCTCTTTGTACTAACTCAGCTATCTTTTCTTTCTCTACCACTGCCCTTCATCTCTTGACTGTTCTGTACTTGACAACATCTCTAAAAATATTGATAAAACCATTTCCTCTCATCCATTTGCTTATATATTTGTGTTTGGAGACTTCAATTCCCACCACACCAAGTGGCTGGAAAACTCTGTCAAATCTTGCTGGTGTCTATACCATGAACTTTTCAATCACTCAAACCCTTATACAAGTAGTTGATTTCCCCACGCATTTCTCTAATAACACTAATGTAGCTGACTCACTGCTAGATCTCTGTTTCACTTCTATTGCTGACTTTTGCCATGTTATACAGCTTTGCTCTCTTGGCAACTCTAATCATGATGTGGTTTCTGTGAATATCTCTTTCCACCCCCCCCAGGAACCGCCAACTAATAGAATATCTTACCGCTATCAAAGAGAAGACTGGGAGTCGTTCCACAATCTCCTGTGAGACATCCCTTGGACCAAAGTTTTTAGTCTTCCCGTTGAAGACTGTGCATCTGAGGTCTTCTCTTGGCATCAATGCTTTCAACCCAAGCAGGAAGTGACAACTTAAATTCCATTCTTTCCCCTGGTTCTCTCCTGGTTGCTTGGTCACTATTGCCCACAAAAATCACTTTTCCTGGCTTTATCAGAGCCAGGCATCTGACCATAATGGGTGTCTTTTTGCCTCTGCTCATTATCAGTGCAAGAAGATCCTAAAAGATTCTAAGCTGTTGTTTGCTGAAAGAATAAAGCAGCATATAGCATCCCGCAAGTTTGGCTCCAAAGACTACTGGTGGCTCTGCAAAAAATTTGTTAAATAACAGCAAGCCCTCAATCCCCCATTTTAATTTGAGGTTCTCACATTTTCAATAAACAAGGTTGAATGCTTTGCTTGCAGATATTTCAGCAACCCAAACCCTAGAACTGAGGCTTAAATGAGTGATGTTCACATTAGTCTCTAACATAATTTTGAAGCTTGACCCCCATAAGATAAGCAGAGGTGACAGAATCCCTATCATTGTCCTGAAGAAATGTGCTCCTGAACTCTCCTTTGTCCTCTCCAAATTCTACAACTACCGCCTTTCTGCTTTTTGATTTCCTGCCTGCTGGAAGTTCTCCTCTGTGGAACACTGGAGAACCCTCAGATCCCTTTAATTATCACCCTATCAGCCTCCTACCAATTTTTGGCAAAGTGTTTGAGGCTATTATCAATGCTGAAGTGGTTCTCACAGCCCACCGCCTCTTCTCTGATAAACAGTACGGTTTCCACTTCACAAGGTCTACTGCTCATATGTTAGTGACCATCACAGACTATATTTATATCAGGCTGTTGATAAGAATGTTGAAACTCGAGCTGTTGCATTAGATATTACCAAAGCATTTGACAGAGTCTGTCATGCTAGCCTTGTACACAAGCTACTGGGCTATGGTATAACTGGACATTTGTTTAACCTT
The DNA here is from genome assembly GCA_037127315.1 of Ascarosepion bandense. Lineage (NCBI taxonomy): Eukaryota > Metazoa > Mollusca > Cephalopoda > Sepiida > Sepiidae > Ascarosepion > Ascarosepion bandense. The sequence goes on from JBBBDQ010028787.1 coordinate 327,381, forward strand.
ATACAGTCTTTCCTTTCAAATCATGTAATGAAGGTAGTATTGAATGAGCAAGCTTCCAGATATTATCATACAAACATGGGTGCCCCTCAAGACTCTATTCTAGATCCCATGTTTTTTCTGATCTTCATCAGCAATCTCCCTGATGTAATCAGATTCCAAGTAGGTATCTATGCTGATGACATGACTATTTACTCTCTCCTTGATAAGAAATCTGTTGAGGCTGATAAAGCAATCTTCACTGCTGATCTTGAAAAGACCTCTAATTTGTGGTAGACTGGGGTGAGAAATGGCTCGTAAATTTTAATGCTTCCAAAACAAAGGTGCTATTCTTTAACCATCATAGATAATTGCTCCTACTGCCATCAATATGGATCAGGCTAGTGTCCCTGAAAGCAAAACACTGGGCTTCCTCAGCCTAAATCCATCAGCTGACCTCAACTGGAATGACTGCTAGGAGGTTGGTTCCCTGTGTAGAGCCAGGAAGTTTTTATCATTTGAATCCCTGTTGCACATATAGAAATATACCATCCACTTGTGCATCGAATACTGCTGTCACATCTGGTTGTGTGCCAACGCTATTTATTTCAGGGTTCTTGACAAAATCCAAGAGAAAATCAGTAATGTAATTGATCCCAACCTGGTAGCTTAACTCCAGTTACTTTATCATTGACATAATGTGGCTTCCCTCTGTCTTTTCTACAAAAATTTTCATGGTTTCTGCTTTGATGAGCTTAGCTCCCTGGTGCTCCCTCCACATGAATTTACTCAAGCTACTAGACTAGCGGCTAGGTCCCACCCTTTTACAGTGAAACCAATCAAATGTAATCACAACTTCTACTCTATTAGCTTCTTTGCTCACACTTCCCACTTGTGAAATTCCCTTTCATATTCTTGCTTCCCTGACAGCAATGTCAATTCAGTCTCTTATCTCCTTGATTTGCATCCTTTCTCTGACAACCATTGTATCATGTCTTTCTTCCTGAAAATGTTAAACCTCAAATTCAGTAAAGTGGGAAGGAATAGAAGACTTACTTTTATTTAACACACTATTACAGAACTACCAGTAGTCACGTGAACCAAATTTTCCTGAATATCAACACCAACAAACAGAGCACACCCAGGTAACAATAGAAAAATTTAAATTAGTTTCACAAAGAGCAAAGATATCTAGAGACCATTTCAAGAGAAAAGATTCTACACTAGAGAAATTGTAATTAATGCCACAAATATTAGAAAACAAAAGACTGAGAGGAGCAGGTGATTTTTTTGTTCACTGGTTTGCACTTTCTCTCATATTTTTCAAAAAATATTTTGTTTTTTAAAAAAAAAGATTAAAATAATTATTGTAGAAGAGACAGAGGGAAGCCACATTATGTCAGTGAGAAAGTAGCAGGAATTGAACTAAAATAATTATTGCTATCATCTATAGCAATACAAACCGACCAGAAGGTGACTGAAGCACAATGTGACCACAGAGTAGCACACCAGAAAGACATACAGAGTCACCTATAATGTGACTGTTGATTAGAGCAGCCTCTTTAAGTGCTCCCAAAAAGTTCAGGCTCCTTGTAACCAGTAAAATGTCAACTCAGTATCTTCATAATGATTAGTCAGATTGCCAATGAGTTCAGACAGTTAACTCCTTATGGCCATTGAAGAAAGAACCAGTAAACTGGTAAACCATATCCTAAGTAAGAGATAAACCTCTACTCCTGTTCAAAAAATATAGGAGTACTGGCTAGCCTTGTTTATTGAACAGGAGTAATTTCTTAAAAATTTTGATCTCATGCACTGTTTTCTGAAAAATTTATTTTTTACTGATATTTTATTTACATTATTTACAGTCAGACATTTTGTTTTGATTATTATCACAATATTTCAGCTGTTTTTTCTTCAGATGTCTGTCAATTAGACTGAAATTCCTTGTAGATTACTCTGTCTATATTTCTGAGAGAAAGTATTTTAACTATTTACAATATTTGAACTTTTGTCCTCATTTTTATTGCCATATTCAATAAAGATGAGGACAACAGTCTGAACACTGTAAATAGTGTAAGGAATTTCAAACTGAACATATTATTTAACCTATAGGAATAGATTGGTTCCATTCTTCTGTCTAGGTCTTATCCTGTTTTTTTTTTTTTAGTACTAATAACTGTTTCTATTGATTCTGAGTCAATATTATCCAGCCTAAGGATTGATCTCACACTTTTTATGCAACTAAATTCATGAACAAACACTTTAATCTTCTTGGCTTTTGCCTTTTGGGATAATTCCAAATCTAAAAATTTAGAAATTTGGTTGAATAAAGTTGTCTGTTTATCAGAATCAACATCTGCAAATACATCTATTTTTGTGCTCTGAATCAGTTTTATTCTGTAATTCTGTATGTGTCATTTCATTCTATAATTTAAAGATAAATACAGATTGTGATTTGGTCAGGCTACGTTTTTTGATTTTGCTGTGCAGCTTTTCAGTTTCAATTATTTCATTTTCAATTATACATTTAGATTTTTCAAACTTACATTTTATCAATGAATATATCATAATGATTATAAATTCTAAAAATGTTGGCAAGGTTTTGCTATTTTATTACAAATCAGAGAGAAAGTGTTGAGAAAATATAAGAATAGTTTTTAATAAGATTTAATTAAACTCTTAGATCAGTGTTCTGTTGCCACAGCACAGAAACTTTACTGTTTCACTTTTAACAATAATGAAATCAATGAGATAAACAAAAGAAAGAAATCTTTTGTGCAGGTGAAGATTGATTAACAGGCAACAAAGAAATTGACAGATGAAAAGTATAAGTCAAGTTAACAACTTAAAAGTAATATTTTTTTTTTATAGTCCAAGTAATGTGAATGAAGATTTCTCATATAGTAACTTTTCACTATCCATGCTCTCCTTAAAAATTGTTGCCAATCTATATATATTTACACTATTTACATTGTTTGGATTATTTTCTTCATCTTTGTCACCATATTCATGATGATTCAACTGTTGTATGATTTGATATTCTTCAGGAGAGTAGAATTTTGTACTGTACCTTTTAATCTGTTCACCAGAGTAGATCATTCTGGTTCCAAGAGTCATGCCTTTTTCAGATTTCTCGGTATCAGTTATTTCTCTTTGATTCAACTCTCCAAGGTTTTTATTGACCTCTGCTGTAGCCAGGTATTTTTGGGTCAAGTCACTGGATCTAACCAACCCAGTTGAACAAAATAAAGGGTTCAGTTCAAAATTATCACCTGAAGAAGGTCAGAGCATATGACAGCAGAAACATAGTGAATATGGCATCGAAGATGAGGACAGCAATATGAACAATATAAATAGTGTAAATAATTATATCATCTCAGAAATATAAACAATCTTGCACACACAAGTTATTATGGTAGTATAACTAAAATTTTTGAAAATGGTTAATAGATTAAACATAGTTGTTCAGAATCAACCAATTTGTAGACAGTTTTTATACCTATTAATTTCAGAAAAGTAAATACTTTCTGTCTATATTTCTGAGATGAGGTATTGTAACTCTTTATACTGTTTACATTGCTAGGACTATTGTCCTCATTTTTATTGTCATATTCATGGCATTTTGGGCATTGTATGTTTTGACCTTCTTCAGGGGATATAAGTTGGAATTTCAAACCAAACTATTTGTTTTGTTCACTGGGGTAGATTGTTCTAGTTCCACATTCCATGCCCCCTCTGGATATCTCAGTTTCAGTTATTTCCTTTTAGTAACTCAACTCTACAAGTTTTAATTAACCTCTACGATGGCTATGTATTGAACTTGAAACATTATGAATATGTCAGTAAAGATGAGGACAATGGTCTGAACAATGTAAACAGTGTAAAAGGAAAACACTTGTTTATGTACAAGAAAATATAATAAAAAGATTTTAAAAAGTACCTCATTAGTTCTGTTTAACATGTATTAAAGATAGATTGCTACCCAAATATATAATTGTCTTTCTCTCTCTCTCTCTCTCTATATATATATATATTCTATAGTGAGAAAGTGAAAGAACAGTTAGATTTAACTGTTAAGAGCTGCAAGAATCTAGTAGTTCTTCTCACATGGCTGACATGTCAGTCCTGTTACAGCTTGCTTTTGGAATACTGACTGTGGTAATGTTGTGTGAGTCCCCTGTCTGGCAGATAGTATGTATATGATACATCAGTAGTTGACACCATGATGACCGTGTGTGGTCTTATTGATCACTTATAAGGGACTCCTTTAATTTAGATTTTGAGAGAGAGTTGATGCCTATCATATATCTGTTTTCATATTTTTGTTGGGCGGGTTCTATCCTGCTCTTCTCAGAATTCTTGACACCATCAGCAATCAGAATTTTCTATATTGGTACTGGTGTCAAGAATATATATATATATATATATATATATGTACTTCTTTACTCTTACGAAATTTGAAAAATGTAAAGAAACTGGAAAACTTTAAAAATTAATTAAATCTTTCTTGTCTGCTATATTTAATGAAAGATGTTTAAAAGAAAGGTTGAAGCCTGAATATAAATTTTATATATATATATATATATATATATATATATACACACACATACATACACACACATGCAGTGGATATTGGCTTGGAATGAGAAATCAGAGAGCAGAGTTCAAATTTCAGTTGAATTTGTTGCATTCACTTAAGCACAAATACCCAGCTCTTCTCCTTTCAGTTATGGGTTAAATAGCATGACAGATTGGGTTCTATAGCTTTGGTTGGCAACCAGTCTACCTCACCTGTATGATAAAGAGTTTTGCATAGGGTCAACACCCCTACCTGTAAAAAAGACAAGTTACTAAACTGTGATTTGCACTTTACACATGTGAGGTACATGGTTGAAACTCTCTCTAAACCTTCAACATAGATTGAGAGGTTCCTTGTTCTAACAAATTATAGACTTCATTTAATACCTTGATATCAAAGTTGTGCAGTTCAATTAACACATCAGAAGTATATGCATAAATGTTGTTCCCTCTCAGGACAGTACTTGTTAGAACTGTAGCATATAAGCTCAGTTCTTCATCTCTGAATTCTATAATTTTTAATTTGACTCACCTACTTGGAATAAACATGAATGTCACAAATTTCTGATCAGCAAGAAGGATAAAGTGGTGTCCTGTTAACTAGTGCCTCTACTTGCTTAGAGATCTTGTTGGTACATTTCTTGGTTTGTGATTCTGTATCATCAGTCTACAATGTATAAAGAAGGATGGACTTTGTCAAGACACACAGGCTTTAAAGCCATTTTTAACCATTGATCTTAGAATACAGTTGCATAGAGCTGACAGTTTACATATTTCTGGATGGGTTTGGCACCATGTATGACATTCATATGAAAGTCTCATTCAGACAAGACTATTTAAGAACATGAACATGAGTTATCAGTTTAATGTTTTTTTGTTACAATTTATGGTGTTGGGCAAAACTATATTTGGCACAGCCTATTCTATATTTCGTTTTCTTTTCATCTATAATAAATTTCTTAAAACTGATTCATATGCTGAGTTATTTGAAATGTTTAATATTTACTAATTACACATTTTGAAATTTTATGATAGATTCAGGGTACATTCTGTCACTACTTTCATTTCAATTCCATACCATAGTTTCGGATTTGGAAAGATTTGAGTCCTATTTCTTAGAAAACTTGGTAGAGGATGTTGATTTTTATGTTGAAGATGATTCTTATTCCAACTATGAATAGCTATGACATCAGCATAAACCCCTCTTCACCAGTACATTGGTCATGGGTGGGAAAGCAAGATCATTGTCTTCTATTGGTAGATTTGTTTAGGATGTGGTATGGAATGCTTAAATAGTCATTACATCTGTACTTGTAAATGTGCAAGGCTCTTATTTCTTCCTTGTCATACTATTGGTGAGGCTTGAAATGTTTCCATATTGTGGTTGTCACCAGACATGAAAGATTCTGGAGATTGATACAGTTCCTCTATTAGATCAATGCATTCACTGGGTTTGGAACTTGGATGGCAGTTTTAATGGATGAAAAATGCAAGTTTCTATTTATGTGGTCATATGCTACTGTAAAATAGACAAAGCAGTCAAGGTAAACAGTTTCTTATGAGAGAGATATGCAATTTCTTTGACTTCTTTGATGAAATACATGCTATCATTACATCCCTTACAAAGTATGACACTTCTTTTCTTCCATTGTTATAATAATGATGAGGTTTGAAATGTTTCCATCTTGGGGTCCTTGCTAAACATATAAGACTCTGTAGATTGATAAATTTTCTCTATTACATCGATAAATTCAGTTGATCTGGAGCTTAGAAGCTGGTTTCTAATGGATGAGGAGCAGAAGAAATCTATTGATGTGGTCATATTCTGCTACGAGGTCAACAAAGCAAGTATACAGTTCCTCTATTAGATTGAAACATTCAGTTGATCTGGAGCTTAGAAGCTGGTTTCTAATGGATGAGGAGAAGAAGAAATCTCTATTGATGTGATCATATTCTGCTACGAGGTCAACAAAGCAGCTATACAGTTCCTCTATTAGATTGAAACATTCAGTTGATCTGGAGCTTAGAAGCTGGTTTCTAATGGATGTGAAGAAGAAATCTCTATTGATGTGGTCTCATGCTGCTGTGAGGTAGACATAGTATATGTGAAATTTCCTGGAATTGTTTGATGACATTTAATTACATCCTTTATCAGAACAAAAACTAAACTAGGTTGTAAGGAGTTGACTGTCATAAAATGATGAGAGCCAAGCTAATACAATATTCTTTAATACTTTCATTGTCAAGAAACCAATTGAGATATTGCTGTATGTATGTAGGTCTTGAAAGCTAGATTTTTGTTTTCATAGTGCATTAATGTGTGATAAACTCCACTTTTTGGTGGATGCATTTCTGATTCCAGACTTTTTTCTGATAATTGAAAGCTTATTATTGAATATAGGGAGAATAAGCAATTTTCAAATGTTCAGCCTCAATTTTAAATACTTTTATTATTCCTTAGTTTTTAATAGCTTTCTTAATTTCTTCATTGTTACATTATGTTTGGGGATGGACTTTATAATGGAGTCAGAAACAATAAATTTTGAGGGGTAATATCACATTTTGTCAAATATATGGAGAAATTCAGAAAATGTAAAAATAAAACATTTTCATAGTCACATAAAAATTAAATACGTATATGATTAAATTTTAGTATCTTTCAATGTCCAAAATTTATATAATCTTTTACTAAAAACCCTATCAGAGCATTTAAAAGGCATTAAAAAATTAAGTCCAACTTATGAATTTTGAAATATACTATAATAAACATTAGTGTGTGATAAACTCCACTTTTGGGAATGCATTTCTGATTTGAGATTTTTTTTCTGAAAATAGAGTAACTATTAGATAGAAAAGTTATTTTCAAAATGGAACTTTCTTACATTCTAAAAGGAAGTGCACTCTGAAATTATTTGTTCTTGACTAGACATTGATTTGTCCTATTTTTCATTTGAAGAACTTTGTAAGTTTCGGCTTTGTAGTCAATATTTTTAGTTGATGTTGATCAGTGAGGTGGCTGCTCTACCAAATAAAAGAAAGCATATCGTTTGAGGAATTTCAACAACTAAAATGAATATTTGCTGAGATTTCTGAGATGAGGTATTATAATTATTTACATTATTTGGACTGTTGTTTTCATCTTTGTTGCCAAATTCACAATGATGCAGCTGTGGTAAGAAACATAATGGAGAAACAGGCTGCCCCATTAAGATGAGGCTGCAAGAACACTGCACGGGGAAATAGAGATCACCATCCCCTGTGGGAAGAAGTCAAAAAGAAAAAAGAACACCACTGGAAAAATATGAAAACTTAAGAAATCTGCACATATGCTGAGCCACGAAAATCTCCTAAGCCAGGCCAAGCATAGAAATTAATACAATATGGGAACCAGTAATACAGAGTGCTAAAGAAAAACAATAGCAATAACAAAATTATAATATGAGCTCTGGTAAGAAACGGTTACTGAGACATTAGGTTAATATGTCTCAAAAATTCATACTTTAAAGACACAAGGCTCAATGAATGGTTGAATCTAGTGACTTGACCCAAAGATTTGTGGATTAAATACATGGCTAGAGCAGGGGTGAACAAAAACTTGGAGTGTTGAGTTGAAAGGAATTAACTGATAGCGAAACATCTGGAAGAGGCATCTACCCTGGTGGACAAAGAGGCATCTACCCTGGTGGACAAAGAGGCATCTACCCTGGTGGACAAAGAGTTCAATTTGAAATTCCAGTCACCTGAAAAAGGTTAGAGTGAAATGGCTGAAATGTTGTGAATAAGGCAACAAAAAAGAGAACAATAGTCTGAACAATGTGAATAATGAAAATAATTGAAAAGAAAAGCAAAATAATGTCATGATGAAGATGTTTACTTTGCTAAAAACAAATGATTATGAAATAAGCCTTCATCAAAAAGAGTGATAACAGTGATTTGAGAAATCTATTTTTTGTTTTAAGAGGAATATTTTATAAATTTCAGCTAAAAGCTGCACTGCATTTTTGGTCAATGAATGCTGAAAGTTTTGGGATAAATAAACATCTAATATTACCATTACCAGTGCTCATGACACCATTGTATATAGGTTTACTATAACAAAAAAAAATTCCACTGACTTCATCTAAGAAAACACAATGTATATATATATATATATATATATATATACACACACACACACACACACACACACACACATTGTTGTCAGACATGATTGAAACAATATAACATTTAATGATTCACAGACAGTAAAATACCTTCAATATCTGTCTTTATTTGTGTGATGTGGTATTGTAACTATACTGTTTACATTGTTTGGACTATTGTTCTGATCTTTATTGCAATATTCATGACCTTTTGGCTGTTGTATACTCTATTCTAACTTTCTTCAGGTGATATCATCATCATCGTTTAACATCCATTTCCATGCTAGCATTGGTGTGACACACTTTTCTTGATGACTCTGTAATTGAACCATCATGAAATCTTGGAGTAGGTTTTACAGCTTACTAACACCAACCGGATTATGAAACTGGGAACTCAGTGTTTTGATCAAGACACCATCTCTATGAAGATTACCACTGGAATTTTGAACTGAATATTTCATTTAGTCTATAGTGAACAGAACAAATTGTAAAAATTTTAAATTAAAATCTGACACACTGATTTTGTTAGAAAAAAAAAGAAGATAAAATAATAAAAAAAGAATTTACTGGAATGTACAAACTTTGCACACAAAACTCGCAAACTTTCACACCTTGGTGTGAAATGTTTTTTGGCAAATAGCAAACTAGGAAACATCAAAAAACAAAAATTCAAATAATCTTTAATTATTTAAAAAAATATATATATATATATATATATAAATATCAAATTTCTTTTAAGGACCTTTTTTTTTCTGGAATGTACAAACTTTGCACACAAAACTCGCAAAATTTCACACCAGTGTGAAATGTTTTTTGACAAACAGCAAACTAGGAAACATCAAAAAACAAAAATTCAAATGATCTTTAATTATTTAAAATATTTATATATATATATATAAAATTTCTTTTATGGACCCTTTTTGCGAGCCAACACAAAATTTGTTTTGTCCAATGGGAAGCCCAGAATTATATTCGGGTGTGAATTCCCAAATGACCTATTTGGAGCCCCCAAGATGTAACAACTGAGGGAGAAGTGCTCCTAACTGGAAGCCACGACAGAGATGAGCGGTAGCTTTCCATAGAGTCATGGCTGAAGATGTAAAGAAATGTAAAGAAGCCTGTCACCGACCGGCTTAAAAGAGTTAAATTCAAATAACGTGCCTCCTATAGAGTCCTGGCTGAAGATGTATGGAAACAGAAAGAGCCAAGAAAGAGTTAAAATTGAACAGATTGGGTGCCGCACTGAGCTAAGGAGACGACGAATTACCACCGCTGTCACAAAGATCCAACTTTGGCTGTTTCCATAAGTCTTCGATGAAAAGCCCTGATAAGACTTAATTTTAAAACCGTCAAAACTTGAAGAAAGACTTGAAATCTCTGATTGAAGTGAACAAACATTACTCTCAAACAAAAACTTTCACTCCGTTGTAAGAATAGGAATTCGAATACTGTTATATTTTATTTCTGTTTGCTGTTTTTTTTTTTTGTATATATAAAGACTTTTCTGCAACATATCCAGGCGTTATCAAATTTATTTTTTTTGGTACTGTTCTTTTTTTTATTAACATAAGTGTGCACATGTATCCGGTCTGGTTTGAAGTGGTAGAGAAACGGCTACTGGGATTTCAATGTGTCTGCTTTGAGATCAAAATTCACAGCATGGGCAAGGAGGAACACCGTTGTAAGAGATGACTCAAAGACCAGCTACTGTGATGAGGCCATCACGACTAGTAACCCGAGACCGTCGTCATAACTGGTGTTGTATTGACAGCATAAACCCTGATTCAGGTTCCGGACCTTGACATACAATAGCTAAAGGGTCGTGATAATAACTACAAAGATAAGGACATTAGTTTAAATGTAAATAATGGTATAACTAAATCTTAGATAAATGAATAACAAAGTAGAAATATTAGAGTTAATGGGAATGCTATGCAAGAAAAAATAGATTGAGTTTTTATTTTCCCATTATAGACATTAATATATTTGTGATATAATCTGAAAGAAAACAATGACAAACATGCATTGTTCTCAAAGAAAATATATATATATATATATATATATATATCAGAGATTTGTTCCACACACAAAAAAAAAAACTATAAAATATATACAAAGAAACAATGTGAAAAGGATAAAAAGAAAAAGGCTCTCACTTATATTTCCTAGCAAGAAAAAAGGCAGGTTGGTAGTGTTCTTTATGTACCAAATTAAATCCTGTGGTGTTCATCACTCTGACTTGGCTTTACCCACCAGTTGTCAAGTGATACTTGTGACTTTGTTTCAACCATAGAGAAATAATTATCCTTTGAATCCCTACATTTGTATTATTACATCTGTAAAGAGAAAAACAAAGGCTATGCTTGGCATTTCTAAATCAATACAAAAGAACAAGAGCAGTCTGTTGTTGCCATGAGGCTTTGCTTGAATGTCCCAAGTTGGTGGTCACCATGCTAGAGTTCAGTATCATAATCTGATAAAGACTTTAATGTATTTTTTATTCTTGTATCAATAAAAAGTGTGTGATATTAAATGATATAATTATACTAAGTAACTCTATGATGCTGAGGGCTTACGGCCTATCATGTTGAATACAATGGTTCTTGCTCGATCAACAAAGTTAAGCAACATTGAGCCTGGTCAGTACTTAGATGGGTGACTGCTTGGGAATACCAGCTGCTGTAAGAGTATAGTGACAGATGTCCATTGTGGTGCAGTGGATATTGTCTCAGAAAGAGAAATCGGTGAGCTGAGTTCAAATTCCAGTTGAATATTCTGCATTCACTTAAGCACTGGTACCATTGGGAAAGGTATTAATTTGTCTCTTCCCTCCAGTTATGGGTTAAATAACAAGGGTAGGACTTGGGAACCATGCCCCTTAAAAAAACAAATCCCAATGAATCTTGATACTCAAAAAGAAAAATGTATTACTCGACACAAAAACTTATATAAACAATAAATTGTTGAAAGAAAAAAAAAGGTATTACCAGCAATAAATAAATAAAGTTTAGTTGGCAATAAATGACCTGCCAAGGTTGATTTGCCATCAAAACAAAACAACCAACCAACCAACCATGATTCTGAGACATTAATTGAAATTAATTTAATTTACTTTAATTGACTTAAAGAGGTTAATTTTTCAATCCTATTTTCAAATCAATATGTTAATCCTCTCAACTTAGATTCAGTGGAAATAATGGAGCAATACTAAAATAAGGACAAAATGAGGTATCCCTAGACTTAGGCACAAAAATGAGGACAATCTGCTCCTGTACATTAAATAAAAGGTTCAATTAGAAATTCCCTAAAGGTTACCTAGATTGACAAGCAGTTAAAAAAGGCCTGAGGAAACAACAACTGAAACATTGGGATAATAACAATAAAGATAAGGACAAAAAGTCTGAGTGTAAATAACAATAACTTCTTATCCCAGAAATTGAAACAGAAATGTAGCATTTCTTGTCTGGAATCTTAGACTTAAGTTATATCTTTGTATCTGTATATTTGTATACAAAAAAAAAAAACATTTGTGCTTTCACAATAGTACATTAGGTTGAACATTTTATTCTTGCATATGTTGTCTTTGAATTCAAGATTTTCATATTCCACTGCTATCCCATGCTGCACTTGACTTGTAGCCTATTATGTAAGCAAAAATGATTCTGTATAGAACACATTCATATGTGCACTTTTGTTATCTGATTCTAGGAAAAGCTAGAACAATCTATAAGAAGCAAATAAATTTCTGCCTAAGTGACTGTTAGGCTTTATTATATTCTCAGCCTATTTTTCTAAAATAGATTTATTCAAAGTGATCTTTCTTCTATTGCAGACATCTAAAGTAAATGCTGTTTAGGTTATGATTGTTTCCTGTTTTGCAGATACACAGAGATTATCTGACATGGTTGTTATAAATATGCATTTAAACATCTGTATCATTCAATCTCACATCCTGATCAATTCTCAACCAATTTTCTTCTTTTTTTACATTACATTTTTTTTTTCAGAATAGAATCCTTTCTTTGGCATAAAAGTTGTTTTACAGAAATTCACCATTACACATTTTTTTTTTCTATTGATCAGCATAAACTATCAATTTCCTTGTTTCTTTACTTGTACAACAAGTCTTTTCCTGTTGTGTCTCAAGGATTTTACAATCTTTTATTTAAATTTAACCCTCTGTGTACCAGGTTCAGATCTGTAGCTGTCTACCAGTAAATTTTCAATCTTTGATAAGCAGTGAAATTAATTTTTTGTTCTTTAGATAATTGCAATAAGACACTTTTTCTCATGCTGGAAATATAAGCTGTAATAAAGGAATTTGTTTGTTTCTTTAGTGGAATATCTACTCTTTATGGGTTATTTAATGCCAGAATTTTCTTTTCTTTGGAACATTAGTAATTTCTTTTACAAAAATGTATTGCTGTTAATTTTTTTTTTTTTACTATGAAAATTTATTGTTAGAATTTTTATCATAAAAATTTATTTTTATACTTTCATAGTGTTTTTTTTTTTTTTTTGGTTTAAGGGTTCACTATTTGCCTATAGCTGGGACCCTAACAGGTGCTACCACCCCGGGTCAGGGTGAACCTGGGAACAACAGCAATTAAGTGGTAGTTTCATGCTGTTTAAAACTACCCAATCAGGAGCCTTGCTGCTGGTTGTAGTTTTATAGTGGGTTATCCGTTCTAGTGAAGAGAAGTTGTGTGTTGTTGCAGATTAACAGAATTTGGCCTTGTTAGCAGATAACCCACTATAAGTTATAAAAGGGGTTATAAAACACGAAAAGCAAATTGAGTATAGAAACAACATTTTATATATACACATATTAATTAAGGTTTTTACAATTAAAGTAATCTTTTTAGGATGGGTCCAACGGACATTAAAAGTTCATGGCAATAAAATGCTGTTTCTGTCTGTCTCATGGTGATGCTTTCTGTATTGGCTTTTTATATTGTCTTTGTGGATCCCAGCAGATCATTTGGGAATTCACACTCGTATTTGATTCTGGGCTTCCCATTGGCCGATGAATAAAATTCGCGTAGGCTCGCGAATTGGGATTTGATATTTAATTAATTTTTGGCTTTCTGCCAAAATCTCTGTGTGGAGCCGGCTGTGCACTGACTAGTTTTGATCATTTTCTTTCTGGTCCCGAGAGTGCAAACATCCAGTCCCTCACTTTGCTCGGTATCACCACATAACTTTTGCCCCAGTAAACGGAATTGTTGTTCGCATCTGATGTCGCTTTTTTCAAATCGTAGTTTTTGTTTTGTTTTGCTGTTTTCTTTTTTGTTTTTATTGTTAGAAAAAGTTGTTTTCTTTCTTCCATTTAACCGTTCTACCGGACTTCATTCTCATTTTTGGTTTGTTGTCATCATTAATTTCCTCAGTACAAGATGGGGAGTTATCCAAATCCTGTCTTGATTCAATGGAATCTTTTGATTTTATATTTTCAGAAATATACACAGGTTTTAGTCTGTCTATTGAGACATTACTATGGACGTCGTCTGATCTTTTTATAGTAAAATATTTTTCATGATGACTTAATACCTGGAATGGACCTGTGTATAGAGCTTCCAACGGTTTTCTTACTCTGTCAGTTCTTAGCCAAATACTTTTACATGTTTGTAAGTCTTTTGGAATGTAGGAATTAGGTATTGAATGCAGGTGTCCCCTGGATAATTTGTCCATGTCAAATTTTTGCATTTCGTCGGTTAAAATTTTAACGTGCAAGTTTGTTATTTTGCTGTTTTCGTTCTTGGTAGGGTCGATTAATAATCAGGGAACTTGTGCATGACTCCCTGTTACTCTAGCAAATGGAGAATAGTTTGACGTGTTAGGTGTTATCCTCATTCCTAAAAGGACGATAGGTAGAGCTGATAACCACGATTCTTTCCTGGCTATAATAGCAGTTTTTAGGGTTCTGTGTACTCTCTCTATTCATCCATTTGTTTGCGGATGGTACGCCGTTGTTCATAATCTGTGAAAACCTATTATTTTTGATAGTTCTGTGAATAATTCGGATTCAAATTGGCTTCCTCTGTCTGTAATGACATGAAGTGAAACCCCAAATCGGGAGATCCACAGATTGACAGAAGCCATAGATATTGATTTCACCGTAATTTCTGTTATTGGGCATGTTTCTATCCACCTCGTGTTTCTATCGATGCATGTTAATAAATATCGGTATGGTGAAAAACAAGTCAGTTTGGTTCTTTACTGGTGGTAAGAGACCGACAATGTCTACGTGCACAGTTTCAAAACGACTGGAAGGTATTCAAATGGATTTACTTTACTCTTTGTGTGTCTTATTATTTTTACTTGTTGGCAATGCTGGCATTCTGTGCACCAAGTTTTCATTGATTTGTCCATCTTCAGCCAATAGTACCTGGATTTTATTATTTTTCTTGAAGATGTTATTGCCCGGATGTGATAGATTATGCAGACTGTCAAATCCTGATTTTCTGAGCTTCTCTGTCACAAAAGGTCGTGGAAAAGATAATGACGTGTCACATAATATGGTTTCATTTTTATTTATTGTATATGGTTTCAGTTGATCTTTGAATGCTTGAATTTCATTGTCAGTAGCTTGATGTCTGTAATCACCAACAGGTCTATATGTGCCGTCTGACTTCAGTACCATGTGTAAGGCTGAACTCCATTCTGAGTTTGAAGGGGAAATTATTCCTGCCTTTAGGAGCTTCTTGAATTCCTCTTTCACAATTTCACATCTCTGAGCTGATAGCTGTCTGGCTCTGGAGAAGGTAGGAGGATTGCTACCAGTTTCTATTCTGTGGTATATTTTTGGTTTTGCCGCATTCATCTCGCGATGAGGAGAAATTAAGTTTGGATATTTCTCCAGAATTGGTCGTAACATTTTGTTGGCATCTTTATTCAGTACTACATCTATATTCATAATAATAGATGATGGATATGCATTGGATTGTCTGTTGGTCATTTTATCGATTAGTTTGTTGTTCCTACAGTCCACCACTAACCCGAAATGGTTTAGGAAATTGTATCCTAGGAGTGGATGAGCAGTTTCGGCTATTATAAATGTCCAGGTAAATTCCCGTCTTAGGTTCTGTCGCCTAAGATTCAGTCCTGTTTGTCCTGAGCATTCAATTTTTTTATGGTTGGCAGATACTAAAGAGATATTGGTTGGGTATGTTACGGCTCCATTTAAATATCTCTTTGGAAGTATAGATACAGCAGCTCCTGTATCCACAATAAAATCTAAACTTTGAGCTCCTAACCGCGCAGCTACAATGAGAAGCGGCGAGGAAATGGAAGCTAACATCTCTCACCTAATTAGTTTTCTGAAATCTCACGAGGAACTGGTGAAGTTGGGCGAGAGCTGGGTTGCATTTGAACATTTTGTTTATTAGGCCATCTGCACCACGGCTTGCAAAATTTTGCACATTCCACAAAATATAAATGCGCTCGGCAGATTTTGGGTTTTTGGTCTTTCTTGAAAAGGTGAACACAGGTGGTGAATTTATTTTCACTGTGGGAATAGCCATGGGTTGGTTGGTTTTGATTTGTTGAAGTTTCTTCAGTGTCAGTTGCCATGTTGAGTTTGTGTTGAAGAGAAATATTCAAATTTTGCTGAAAGTCCAAAATTTTTGTGTGTGTGTGTGTATATATATATATATATATATATATATATGTGTGTGTGTGTGTGTGTTGAAATCACATCGGGTGGTCACCAGTTTATAGTGGGTTATGCGTTCTAGTGGAGAGTAGTTGTGTGTTGTTGCAGATTAATGGAATTTGGCCTCATTAGCAGATAGCTCACTATAAGTTATAAAAGGGGTTATAAAACATGAAAAGCAAATTGAGTATAGAAACAACATTTTATATATACACATATTAATTAAGGTTTTTACAATTAAAGTAATCTTTTTAGGATGGGTCCAATGGACGTTAAAAGTTCATGGCAATAAAATGCTGAAAAGAGAATTTGTGTATATGAATGTGGGAGCGTTGTACATTAGGAATGTCTTTGATGCATCCACTCCTTTGGTCAATTAGTAGTTTAGAGACAGTGAAGAAGAAGATGAGAGGGAATGGAGGCGAGCATAGTGTCGCTTGACGTAGTCAAGGGAAGTGCTAATTATGCTCGTCTTTCTCAAGTCTCTCTCTGTCTCTGTTGGCGTCTCTGTCTGTTTCATGGCGATGCTTTCTGTATCGGCTTTTTATATCGTCTTTGTGGATCCCAGCAGATCATTCGGGAATTCACACTTGTATTTGATTTTGGGCTTCCCATTGGCTGATAAATAAAATTCGCGTAGGCTCGTGAACTGGGATTTGATATTTAATTAATTTTTGGCTTTCTGCTGGAACCTCTGTGTGGAGCCAGCTGTGCACTGACCAATTTTGGTCATTTGCTTACTGGTCCTGAGAGTGCGAACATTCGGTCCCTCGCTTTGCTCGGTATCACCACAGTTTATCATCATACCCAGTAATAAAGTAGCCGATGCTGGAATTTAAATCAAAAGTTGAATCATTGCAAAATTTAATCATGAATTTTCTTTTAAGAATTTGTAATTTCTTTTGATGAAATATTTGTAATTATGATGACATGTGAAAACATATTGGCTTAATAGTACAAAGAATGGATTTGGCAAAAAGCATTCAATGAACATTTTTCATCCACATAGTGGTAATGATATCAAGAAAGACATGAATCCACTTCTCCCTTCAACAATAGGCAAATAATGACAGTTAAATCTCTTTAGACATATAAGGTAAAGATCTATTTTTTCTGTAATACAGGGCAAAACATTTCTTTGTATTTCTGTACAAAGAGGAATTGGTTTCTGGATTTAATAAGTTTTTTTCTCTCTTTTAATCTTGGCTCAAACAGTTCTGCCGAATCTTTTGAGAAAATGAGGTCTCTAACAAAATCATTAATTTAATCCTGAGAAAATGACTGTGGTTCATTACTTGAAGATGTTATGTTGGGGAAAATTCTTCATCTTTACCTTCTGTGTTTTCTTCCCCTAGGTGAATTTCTACATAAGATTAACAGGTGGAGTAGGAATTAATAGATCAGATCCATGGGATGCAGGTCTTTTGGAAGACAGATTATGATAAGCAATTTCTTTCTTATGCTTTTTGGACTCTTCTTGAATTTTTCAGAAACATGAAATAGAATTGTGGTTGTGGTTTTACTTTCTTCCAATGGTATTCTATATCAATGGTATTCACAAACCATTAAGTTTCTTCTTTCTTTTTGTCAATATTAATACTAGAATATATAGAATATGCTCATCAAAAATCAATAACAAAAGTCTGAGTTCACCTTTGATTAGAATTGAATGTTATATATATAGTGTATTTAGGCAGCAATTTTTCCTTTATGCAAGTTTTATTTAAAATTACAGACAAGGTGTTATGGTTAAGTTTTTTTATATAATTTTTCATGTGATCACATGAAAGATTATATAAAAACTTAACCATAACAAATAGTCTGTCATTTTTAATGAAACTTATGCACACATTTACAGAGAGTGAGTGGGGAAAAAGTAAGAGAGAGAGAGAGACAGTGTGGGCATCAACACTGTACAATGACTTGCAGCTTCAGACTTTAAGCAATCTTCAGACTATTGTCTGTCAGTTTTACTTCTTACAACATCTGCTGATGATCACTTAAGGCATGAAACTACAAGTCATTGTGTAGTCTTTATTTTTCTGCTCATACTGTATGTCTACAAACACTATTTCCTCTATCATGAGCATTCTTTCCAAACAAATACATTTTAAATGATAAAATGATACATGTGCATAGGTTTGTGATCTGCTGGTTGAAAATAAGACAAAATGAAATTCAGAAATATCCAAAAATATATGAAATATTCCCTGGAAGAATGTAATTTTTCTGTTTGCACTTAATTTTAATGAATTATTGGCTGTTGAGTTTTAACCAGTGTGTCATAATGTACATCTATTTAAATGTCAACATTTTTCCATGTCCAAGTGGTCAGTTCTTCATTCATTGTCCATCAGATAGTTACAACTGATTTAGTTGGTGTAATATGCTTTTCAACAAGATCTGTTATGTTTTCTCTGTTTTCTTGGTAATTTTTAATGTTAATTCCATGGGGATTTGTAATCCAATGAGAACTCAATGTTAGAATTTAACAAAGTATTATAATGAAAATAAATTGAATGAATTTACAAATCCATTCATAATAGTTTATTTCATGGATATTTTATAAATATCCACTCCTCAGACCAACATTTTTCAAAAAATTGAATGGGTTAGATTTATCCACATCAAAGGACTCATGGGGAGATGGGGGAAGAAAGAAAACATTTTATCAATGGGAGAGTAGGTTAGATATACAGTGTTAGTCATTAAGCATGGCTGTCTTTCTATCCCAGGTGATAAGATGACCTTGGACTGAACCTTAAGTTGGCCAATTTATTTTCACACACACACACACACACACACACATATTTTGTGTGTGTGAAAATTTCTGTTGAAAACTAAAACCATATTATACAAAAAAATTTTGAAGGAGAAAAATGGTTTCTCAATTCAGAATCTAAAGTCTACAGAAAGCATCTGAAATAGCTCAATTTTTTATATCAACCTGTGTAATGGATTAAGGCATTATCATATAAAATCATGAACTTGACATATATTTATTGGGATATTAGTTTTGTTTTACATATTGCAACATTGATTGATTGATTGTTTGATCTGGTTTTTATAACTTATCAACATTTTGTTGATTATTAAATTGCAAAATATATTTTGCATTCTGAAAAGAATTTCTTTTGCAAAGGAATATGAAATTAACAATTATTTAGAATAACAATGATTTTTCCAGATATGTCATATTTAAGCCATAACTGAGGGGAGAAGATGCAATATAACAGTTTAAGATGATAAAACAGCAAAAAAATGAAGAAATGCACTATATATATATATATATATATATATATATATATATATATATATATATAGTCATTTTTAAATTTTTTAAAAAATTTGTTGTCCAGACATAAAAAAATAAAGGGTCAGTGACCGAGATTCATGACTTGATATTAGAAGAAAACTTTAGGCGTAATCTAAAATTCTTCTTCTAATATTGAGTCATGAATCTCTGTCTCTGACCCTCTGATTTTTATGTCTGAACCACAAACTTTTAAAAAAAACTTTTTCTTTGTTAATCTCTCTCCACATTTTTCTTTTTTTTAACTTCCTGTGTATGGAAATGTTTTGGGGCTTTTACCAGTATATGAATTTTTGTACCATATTTGAATTAATAATTTTTTTGTTTTTAATCATTTGAGAATTTTCTCACAAAAATAGCTATTCAACAGATGTAGAATTTGGAATTTTTTTATCTACTATATATATATATATATATATAATATATATATATATATACATACTCCACATATTTGCTAAAAAGTAGCATACATGATGAAAAATGACCAAAACTTAAATACAAAGTTTTATCATTATTATGAGAAAAAATCAAAGGATTTTTTAAATTATTGAATCATATTTTTTTAATTCTTTTTAGAATGCTTGAAAGTTTAGTCAAAAATCTTGCTTTTCATGTGTCAGAGGAGGGAGGGACCAAAGATTAGTATAGGAAATTTTAGTAACTTTTTGCTGTGAAAAACATTGATTTGGAAATTCTTGGAAAAATTGAAGAATTGTCAGATTTTATTGAAACTTTCAGGACTTATTTGCAAATGAATAAAATTATTTTTGAAATGTTTCTTTTCAATAAAATACCATTAAAAATCATTTGATAAAAACATTTTTTTATATATGTTACCCAGCCCAATTCAATCTTTTTGAAATTTTCAAGAAATTAATTTTTGTACCATTTAATGCTCATATTAGTTATACACAAAACTTGAAAAATTTAAATCTTCAATTTTTTTTTAAACAGGTCCCCCATTTACTAAATATCTGCTTTGAAATGGAAAACAAAAAATGCAATAAAACAAAGCTATTACTTAATTAGAAAAGCTTTTAATTGCTTTTATGAATAAATTATATTATGGGTGTATGTTGTGGTGTAATGGTTATCAACTCAAAATGACAAATTTGAGAGCCATGTTCAAATTCCAGTTGAATTCATTGCATTCACTTATGCACAAATACCCTTGGGAATGGTATGAATCCATCTCTTCTCCCTCAGGCTATGAGCTGAATTGGACAGATTGGATTCCATAGCATTGATTGGTGACCAGTCTACCAGAAAAAAAATGGCAACCATTGCAGGAATATATTATGCCTAGTCAGTTATAGATAAAAAAAGACATGATCACCGAAGCATGTATCATGTATAGCAATTAACTGACTGACTGATATTTTGGCCACTATTGTCTAAGGAAAAACATTTTTTTGATGAATACTGAATTTTTGCAAGAATTTTTTTTTTTAAATTTAATTAGAATAATTTATAAAGTTCTTGTTTTTTGTGATTTCATCAGTCGAATTAGATGTGATATTAAACTTAATTTAATAGTGAATAAAATTGTATCGGGTGATGATTTGATGAGCTGTCTTTGTTGTTTGATCATTTGGTGATTATCTTTCTTCTGTCTGGTGATCAGTCTGTGACTTTGCCACATTGTTCATCTATGTTGATGTCTATACATTCATTTGTTCACATCTGATAAAAACAAATTTCAGTCATTTAATTGCCACATGTGATACACACTTGAGCATTCATGTCTCAAAAGAGACATGACTGACTGGGCAGAAGATTTTCCCACAGTAGGTTGCCATTACTTTCTGTGATAGACTAGTT
The DNA here is from genome assembly GCA_037127315.1 of Ascarosepion bandense. Taxonomy (NCBI): domain Eukaryota; kingdom Metazoa; phylum Mollusca; class Cephalopoda; order Sepiida; family Sepiidae; genus Ascarosepion; species Ascarosepion bandense. The sequence goes on from JBBBDQ010028787.1 coordinate 348,868, forward strand.
ACCAACCAGGGCTATAGAACCTACTCTATCCTACTATTTAACCCATAGCTGGAGGAAGAAGTAATGGATTAATACCTTTCCCAAGTGTATTTACACATAAATGCAACAAATTCACCTGACATTCAAACTTGGCTCTCCAATTTATTGTCCTGAGCTGATATCCACTGTACCACAACACACATTCAAATATAACAGACTTAAAATGATTGGTTGAAAAATGTTTTTCTTTCTCCTTAAACCACCACACATTTTCCTTGATGCAAACAATTAACCCAAATCAACAAATAAGTCTGAAGTTTTGCTCTGAACTATGTCTGCATACTATGTCATAAATAGTCTATCAAAAATGACCAAGCAGTAGATCTCATCCTGCCAGCTGAAGGGAACGGATGCTGGAATGTGCATGCATACCAACAATTAGGTCAGAAACTGGTGACAAACCACTTCAGAAACACCAGATCCTCAGACTCACTATAAGTAGATAAGTACAGACTCTTTGCCTTACACATACACATGTCAGTCTGATGTGAACACACCAAGGTTCCCATATCAATAAATGTGTTTGCATTTGGGAAACCATATTTTTGTCCTTGTTTCTAATTGTTGCTTGTCTAAATAAAGTAAACTTGTAACTGTTCAACAATATCATCAAAGATGAAGGAAAAACTTGAAGCAACTGAAATGTGGTTCTCCAGAAGAATGCTGCAAATATCATGGATCAAGCATGTGAGCAATGCTGAGGTCCTAGAAATGATGGAAGTAAAAAGGAAATTAATACTGAGCATCAGGAAGAGACAGCTGAAGTTTCTGGGACATGCAATGAGGAAGGAAGGCTTGGAGAACCTGATACTAACAGACCAGATACAAGGAAAAAGAGACAAAGGAAAGCAATGGATAACATATTTTAAGGACTTAATCAGGTGGATGATGGAATGAGGGTTGCATGGTGTAACAGGAGAAGGCGTGCTAAGAGCTACCAGGGATAGGGAGACATGGCAAGTCATGATCGCCTACGTCCTGAAGGGACAGGGCGCATAGAAAAAAGAATGTTGTGTGAATGAAAGAAGTAAAGAAGGAAAATGAACTCTTGGTCATAATATATGATTATTCCAGTATGAGTCTTTACCATCAATAAGGCAATGATTATTATTTTTGACTGCTCTGGCAAGCTTTTTACCTTAGTGCCACAACTATAAGAATTCAAGCCTGCTTCTAGATTGGCATCTACTTCCTAACCTTTTACTGCTGGAATTGTTAACCACAATCACTACTTCAATTTCTTTTCTTACACTTCTCACCTGCGGAACTACTTGCTTTCCTGAGAACTACAATCTTCAAAAATTTAAATGCAGTGTCAGTCGCCATCTTCTGTTTATTTAAATTCCATTCATCTTTTTTCCTTTCTTCAATCCTCACTATTCTTAGTCTTCTCTTGCACTTTTATTCCCTGTAATCCCTTGTATACTAATAGCATTCCTGTCTTGATTGGGGTGAAACGATAATATATATTTTTCATTTTTAAATGAGTTATTTCGCTACCTTGGTTTCTGCTATGAGTGGTGTCTTCAGGCAATTTTTAATAATATTAAAAATCGCCTGAAGACACCACTCATGGTAGAAACCAAGGTAGCGAAATAACTCATTTAAAAATGAAAAATATTCAAAATTACTACAATATAATTGTATAGAACATTTTCTGATACAAATGTGTACTAGTCTAACCCTATTAGGACCAAAAACTAAGTATTAAACAATCAATATATATATATATATATATATATATATATATATATATATATACACACACACGCGCACACACACACACACACACACACATATATATATATATATATATGAATATAATAAAATTATATCATATGTAGATATTGTAAAATGGCTAATTTAAGATATAGTTAATAATTCTTCATATAAGCACATTGATTAACTTATATAATCCCTTGTATACTAATTGCATTCCTGTCTTGATTTGGGGTGAAACGATTATATATATTTTTCATTTTTAAATGAGTTATTTCGCTACCTTGGTTTCTGCCATGAGTGGTGTCTTCAGACAATTTTTAATAATATTAAAAATCGCCTGAAGACACCACTCATGGTAGAAACCAAGGTAGCGAAATAACTCATTTAAAAATGAAAAATATTCAAAAGTACTACAATATAATTGTATAGAACATTTTCTGATACAAATGTGTACTGGTTTAACCCTATTAGGACCAAAAACTAAGTATTAAACAATCTATATATATATATATATATATATATATATATATATATATAGCACCAACGGCGTAAAGGGGACATTTTACTCCAAAATTTGTCCCTTGCCTGGGAAAGAACGACATGAGCAACAGGTGTCTCTGGACCGTTACCCTGCAACTGTGCGCATCAAAGACAAATTCACCATAGCAACATGGAACGTCAGGACACTCAACTGTGGACAACTAGAGAATGTCAAACAGGAGATGAACAGACTGAATATCAACATCCTAGGCATATGTGAAACAAGATGGCCTAATAACGGAGATATCAGTAGCAACACCCACAGGATAATATATGCAGGAGGTAAAAAATATGAAAAAGGGGTCGCTTTAATACTAAAAAAACAAGTGAAGAGATGTGTACTTGGATACTGGCAACTGTCAGAGAGAGTCCTCTTGGTTAAACTGCGGGGAAGTCCCTTCAATATAGCTATTATAGTAGTTTATGTGCTGTCAACTCAAAGCTCGGAGGACAAAATAGAATCTTTCTATTCAATACTGGACAGTGCCAAGGCTCAGTGCAAAAGCCAAGAAATTAGGATAATAATGGGGGACTTAAATGCAAAGGTAGGTAAAGATAGAGAAGGAGACACGAACGGCAACTTCAGACTAGGAGAGCGCAACGAAAGAGGAGAAAAATGGATCTAATGGTGCTCAGCCAATGACCAGGTTATTACTAACATCTGGTTCCAAGAACACCCACGACATTTATGGACACCAGGAGGTGACATGAAGAACCAAATAGATTATATAACTATAAACAAGAGATTCATGAACGCAGTAATCCAATGCAAAACATACTCAGGTGCCGACTGCGGAAGTGACCATGTCCCAGTCATATGCAAACTAAAAGTGAAGAAGCCCAGCACATCACCAAGGCTGCAATACAATATGCTAGAGGACGATCTCACCCTGCAGAAAGAATACAATAACAGCATGAGAAAGAAATATGAAGAACAAATTGGAAAAGGATACTCAAAATGGGATTCACTAAAAGAAGTGATGGTGACCTCAGCGAACAACATAGCCCCAAAGGAAATCAGACGCAGAAGAAAAAACAAGTGGATGACCGAAGAGATCCTCCACATGATGCAAAGGAGACAAAAAATAACGCCAAGGCATGGAGCAGAGTACAAAAAACTTCACAGGGAGATAAGGAACAAATGCAGGCAAGCCAAAGAGGAATGGCTCAACAACAAATGTGCAGAAGTAGAGAGACTGAGCAGTAACAACAAAGCAGAGATGCATAAAGAGATAAGAGAACTGACAGGACAAAAAACCTGCTCCTCAACAGGATGCATAAAATCCAAGGAAGGAACAATCATATTAGAGAAAGAGGAAATACTCCAGCGATGGGAAGAAAATATAAAGGATCTCTTTTGCAACAAGAGAGAACAACCGAGAATACACAAGGAGATGGATGGACCGGAAATACTGAAATCCGAAGTGGAAGCTGCAATGGCCAAAATGAACAGAAACAAAGCACCTGGTCCAGATGGCATAGTGATAGAGCTGCTGACAGCCTTAGAAGAATATGGCATAGAAAAGATTACCGACATAATAAACGAAATTTATAGCAGCGGAATAATACCAGACGACCAATGCAAGTCGATATTTATAGCGCTGCCGAAGAAACCTGGTGCAAACGAGTGCGAACTACACAGAACTATCAGCTTAATGAGTCACATTACAAAACTGATTGTCAGAATCCTGATGAATAGAGCGAGAAGCAGAATCAGGCCAGAGATAGGGTAGGAACAGTGCGGGTTCGTCAAAGACACTGGAACAAGAAACGCCATATTCATGATTAGGATGATCTCTGAAAGGGCATACAAATGAAGAAAGACTTGTACCTATGCTTCATTGACTACGTGAAAGCATTCGACAAAATACGACACAATGAATTGATGGAGATGCTAGGCAGCCTCGACATTTTCGGGAAAGACATAAGAATAATCAAGAATCTCTACTGGCAGCAAATGGCCTACATACGGACAGGTAACGACCTCAGTAGATACACAAAGATAGAAAAAGGCGTAAGACAAGGATGTGTCTTTTCACCGGATTTGTTCAACCTATACAGCGAGAATTTTTTTGCGGACCCTAGATGACACACCAGGATTTGTTATTGGAGGCCACAACCTGAACAACATAAGGTATGCGGATGATACAGTGCTGATTGTGGACATGGAAAGGAAACTACAAGACCTCATACAGAAAGTAGCAGTGGAGAGTGACAAGAAGGAACTACAAATAAACTTTAAGAAAACTGAGTGCATGGTCATCAGCAAAAGATACAACCCAAAATGCCAAATACAGGTGGGGGATAACAGAATCAAACAAGTACAAAAATTTAAGTACCTAGGAAGTGTTCTAACAGAAGATGGAAAGTGTGACACGAAAATCCGAAGGTGAATTGGCATGGCAAAGGACACGTTCCAGAAGATGAGCAAAATACCACACAGGAAAATCTCAATAGAAATGAAGAAAAGAGTGCTAGACTGCTACGTGATGTCACTTCTTCAATACGGCAGTGAATGCTGGACAATATCATCGAAAATGTGGACAAAACTGGAGGCGGCCAAAATGTGGTTCTACAGAAGGATGCTACGGATATCGTGGACTGAGCATGCAAGCAACGTGGAGGTGTTGGAAAGAATGGCAACAAAAAGAAAATTGATGCTGAGCATCAGGAAGAGACAACTGAAGTTCCTGGGACATGCAATGAGGAAAGAGAGCCTGGAGAACCTGATACTGACTGGTCAGATAGAAGGAAGGAGAGACAGAGGAAGGCAGCGGATAACATATTTGCAGGGCCTGATCAGGTGGATGACGAAACGTGGGTTGCTAGGAGTAACAGGAACAAACATACTAAGAGCCACAAGGGATAGGGAGACGTGGAGAACCATGATCGCCTACGTCCTGAAGGGACAGGGCACATAGAAGAAGAAGAAGAAGAAGACCAGGAATACATATAACTCTAAGAGTATTTCTTCATAACTAAAATGTATACTTCTTACCAGAAGTAAGCAGTGTAGCAGTAAATATGACAGTTTTCCTCAAACATCTATGAATACTTTACATCCCTAATATCTAACTTCTACTTTAAATTTTCAAAGTCAACCTTCATTCTGATTAGTTAAATTAAATGCATCCATAAGATCTAAATTTTCTGTCTTCCCCCTCCATATTAATTCTTTAATAAGCAAATGTATTGTTTTTTATTTTTAAATGTAAATGATTTTCACTAAAGTTACCTAATATGGTCCAATGACAAGATAAACCTTTTAAAACAATGTATTTCAAAGCAAAGGAGAAAGAGAGATGAGTGCTTATACTGAGAATTTAGGGATAGGCAGCTCTTATCTATTAACAATGTAAAAGTGGTTTGGCAAAGGTAATTGACCCTTTATTTTTACAAGTCAACCGTCTATTTTTCTTTCTTTGTTTTTTCATGTTTTGCCTTCCATTTTTTTTTATAAACTAAGATTCTTTCTATTTCCCTCAGATAATATAATCCATCTTTTTAAGCATATCTTTTCAGCGCACAGGTCTTTATTATCCTTGAATTGTTATAACTTCCTGGGAAACACAGTGGTGTAGTTTCTTCATTTCTTTCCAGTTTGGCATTTCAAGCTGTCCTTCTAGACTGGCTGTCACAAAAGGTTAGAGAGGTCACTCAACCCTGTCATTTTAGTCTGTTGCTGGAGGAAGATGGATTTATACTTTTCCCAAAGGCATTTGTGAAGAAGAAGATGAAACAGATGAGATCAAAATTTGAACTCTGGTTTCTGTTTCTGTACAGAAGACCCATTATGCTACTTGCATGTTCAGGATTCCTTCAACTAAAACGTCTCTCAGGACTATTGTTCACCTTTATTTTAGCTCATTTTACATGATTTTCTTTTGAGTTGACAGTTTCATTTTAGTCAAAATATTTTTCTCAATTATTTTTGTTATGGATTATATTATATGCACTAGATATCTCCCTCAGCCAAAATAATAGAAACCTGAAGATGACCAGAGAGTCAGTCAGTCAGTCAGTTAAGTGCCATGCGCGATACACGCTTGGGCGATCATGTCTCGAAAGAGACATGACTGGCTGGGCAGAAGATTATCCCACAGTAGGTTGCCATTGCTTTCTGTGGTAGACTGGCTGCCAACCAAGGCTATAGAACCCAATCTGTCCTATTATTTAACCCATAACTGGAGGGAAGAGACGGATTAATACCTTTCCCAAGGGTATTTGCGCGTAAGTGAAGGCAATGAATTCAGCTGGAATTCGAACTCGGTTCCCCGCTTTCTCGTTCCTAGCCGATATCCACTGCGCCACAACGCACATCCAGAGAGTACTTGGTTAAAACATTAATTCTGTAATGAAATCTGTGAATTGCCATGATTTCTTTTGAAAGATAGGTTGGGATTTCCTGTTTCCTTTTCCATGGTTTAGAATTTAGAGTTATCCTTCTCATAGATTGGTTGCCATACAAGGCTAGAGAACACAGTCTACCCTGCTGTTTAATCCATAAAAGGCAAGCCTGAAGTTATATTTCAGCTTACTAAATTCAATTTCCATGTCAGTAACTTGCATTTGTACATCTCCCAAGAAATGTTTTTTTTCATATGCCATGCTCTTTCTCTCTTTTATTATTTCCTTTAATGCTTTCCTTTTCTCACTGGTTTGCAAGTTATTTCCTTTTTTTTCTTTTTTTAATATTGTCTTGAAAATAATGCTTCCAGAAGGGATGTAGGATGTTCTTTTTATATCTCTGCAACTAAGAACAAAAAGAACACTTATACTTAGTATCAGAAAAAGAGTTAACGTTTTGGGGCACATATTGAGGAAAGAGGGCTTCAAAAATTTGGCACTCACAGAATGTATTTATGGCAAACAGGACAGAAGAAAGTAGAGCATAATCTACCTAATGAGCTTGTGTAAATGGTTTGCAGAAAAGTGGTTGATATAGCAAAAAGACAGACAGTGCCGTGCTTAGCAACATCGCAGCCACTCCCACAGAATGTGCCCTGCGGGGCCCCTCTACATTCATATGGCAAGCTCACCCCAAACATATTGAACCCACAATAAATGGTGATCACATGAAAATTGAAGAAATCATGAAATTGGCGTTTTGAAGCTATACATTACAAATGTTTTCAAGACTTTTAGCTACTTTTTATATATGTTGAAACAGATATCTATAATCTATTTCTTTCTCAAGTTCATTTTCTTTTAATTACAAATGAATTGTGGGCCTCCTCTGCCCCCTCCCCTCCCCAGAAGGCTTCTATCAAAGATTATATATACACTACCGACCCGTAAGTTTGGGACCACTTAGATTTAATCTCTAAGAGAAAGAAATAAGAAATTTTATGTCTTAGAAGAATAAATATATATATATATTTCATTGTTGCTCACAAGTGTACAATAATTGAAACCAAAATTAACAGAGAGTAATTTCAAATTTAATTAAAGTTAATTCATATTTTCTTTTCATCAAAGAAATCACCACGAGCCTTTATTACTTCAGAGCAAATCCTTGGCATTCTTTCTAAGAATAAGTTGGTGAAAATGATTTCCAAGCATACTGCAAGCATTAAAACAACCTTTGTTAATTTTTAGGAAGTTCATTTCAAACTGTACGATCAATTTCATCACTTATTCTCCTTCTTTAATAGTGGTTTCTAAACTGCTACACAGCCTTTAAGCACAGCAGAATGAAGTTGTCTCTTAACAGTAGTAACAGATACTGGATGTTGCTGAGTAGAATTCATTTCACTTGTTAATTTCGGAGTAGGTTTTCTTCTATTCCACTTGTTAGATATGATCAAGTGCCTATCCTCTACAATAGATGTTACTCTGGGCCTGCCAGATCTTTTTCTGTCAATATTTAACTCAGTTTCATGAAGTCATTGAAGGCAATAATGCATGCCATTTTTGATAGGCTTAATTTTTTAGTGATAACACGTTCAGAATATACTTCTTTCAAAAGAATTTCAACCTAAGCTCTTTTTTCAATGCTAAACTGTTTTTTCCTTGCTAATTATACCGTAATTATATCTGAATAAATCTAAATTTTTGGCAAAAACATGATCAAAATATGAGGAGTCAAGTAGCAAACTGACTAAATGTTTACTTTAAAGTTGAAAAGAATACTTTTTTTACTTGACATCTGCATAAGAATAACAAAAAATAAAAACTCGGTGAATTTGATTCTGCTAAAAATGTTTGGGTGGTCTGAAACTTATGGTAAGGTTGATAGATGTTTATTTCAACATACAAGTATGATAATAGTTTTCTAGTTAAGCCTAATAATTATTTTGCTAATTTTTTTTTTTTCATTACAATAGATCTTGCAACTCCTCAGGTCCTGGCGGGAGATCCACCCTTTCCCCACAACTGCTGGGTCTGCGGGGGCCCTAAGCACAGCCCTGAAGACAGACTTTACTAAGCAGTCAGTACAAAGAACAGAAAATTGTGGCACACAGCAAATAAAAGAATAATAATGTCAACCAAATTCATTTCAGGATTTTTGGCTCATTTTTCTTTGGATTAGGATTCTTGAAAACTTGCTGATATTTAAAATATAAAACTTAACCAGTTGTAATTTCAGTTATTGATCTGTAGATAACCCGTTTTTTGTCATAAATACAAATTTATTGAGAATATTGATTGGAAATCAGTAGGACCAGAAGTTATTACTTGAACTTATTGGCTTATGATTTATTTTCAAGTTCAAATCTCTAGCTATGTTGATTTTTTTTGTTGGCATAATGATCATGGTAATATTAGCCATTTCCCTTCAAGGAAACATTCAGCATTTATTGACCAAACGGCCAATATTGCTTTTCATTAAAAATTGATAAAATCTTTCTATCAAAACAATTTTTCAGGAAAATAAGTTTCTCAAGTTGTTATCACTCTTTCTAGTATTGATGGGAGGTTTCCTTCTTAACTTTCTATTTGATAGTGTGGAATGTCAACATCTGAATTATATGATTATTTTCTTGAGTTACATGTTGCAAATATCTTAGTGGTTGACCAATTCACAATGTTCAAAGGTGTAGGTGACCATAAACTAAAACTATATTATTTTTTTATACTTTGATTTATTTGAATTTTAGTTTTCATTTTTGGTTGTTATATAAAGTGAAGTCTATATCATCTTGTGCAGCAGTGTTTAACAAGAAACAGTAATAGAATCAAAAAGAGATAGTAAAACTTTCTGAGATGTATACCATGAAAAGAGGGCTTAAAGAACTGAATGCTCACAAAACAATGAGGGCCTAGGGAAACAGTAAATGACATTAAAAGTTTATGTAAATAGATAGTAAAACAGGTTTTGATGGAGGTAAAGGGACAAACATTGCTTATAGCTAAATGAAAAGGTGATATAGTGAGCTATTCTGACATCCTGAGGGACCATGGCACATAACAAAAAAAAAAAAAAAAAAAAAGAATCCCCTACAACAGAAGAATATATCTCTAAGGATGGCCATTGAGTATTTGGCTGAAAAATGTTTATTATATCATGTGTAAAAACCTAAGAATAAAATAATGTTATCTGATGTTTTTCATATTAAGAAAATTTTGAATGTAAATAAAAAAATGCAATGTTTTTTGAAATATTTTTTGAATGGATGTTTTTTGAATGGATGTTTTTTTAAATATTTTCAATTAAAAAAAATATTTAAATATTACTATATTTTCCTGATAATACAGATAAACTTGTGATAATAAATAAAACTATTAATAGTAATAACAAATTTATTGAGTGATTGATTTGTTTTTATGGCTTATCAATCTTTTGTAGGTTATTTAAAGCTAAAGCATAATTTTGAATTGTTAGAATTTTTTTTGTGAGTGAATATTGTATTTGTTTAACATGTAAAAATTGTCTGGCATAGATTCAAGAAATAAACGATTCTCTTTGAAGAAATTGTTAGAAGCTCTTGTGGAAAAGAGTAGGCTTATTTTTAATTAACAGGTGGGACTGGGTAACTCAATGATATTTGTTATCCAAGGATGAAGAGTTCAATCCTTTGGCGAATCAGCGTTAACTATCTCCATGATAGTCATCTAAAAGGTAGAAGAGCTAGTTGACTGTATTAACAGTTGCTTTGTCAATAATGATTATTGTCATATTCATGACTTAAGAAATCGGTGCATATGCTAGACTGCATAAATCTCCTAAACTGGCCAAGCATAGACATGAATACAATATAGAACCAGTAATGCAGAGTGTGAGAGAAAAATAACAAATTGTAATATAGCAAAAAATGTTTACTGAGACTTTAGGTTTATAAGTCACAAAAATTCATACACTGATGTCTCCAATGGCCAGTGGGTAAAAGTGTTGATTAAAGTAATCCAGTGACTTGACCCAAAAAGTTGAGAGTTCATTGACCACAGAGTTGAACCGAAAATTGGAGATTTGAGTCACTATAAGTTACGGAAATATCCAGGATAGGCATGTCACATGAAACTAGAACAATCTACCATGGTGAACAAAATAAAGAGTCTAGTTTGAAATTCAAATGTATATAACCTGAAGAAGGCTGGAGCATACAGTGGTTGAAACATTGTGAATATGACAGTAGAGATGAGGACAGCAGTTCAAACAATTTGAAAAAACCTCATCTCGGTAAAAATAGACACATATTATAAGATAATTATAACACAGATGTTTTATTCTGTCATGTTTTCTGTACAGAGTATAGCTATCATTTTCTGGTAAAAGTTAAAGGTTTTTAATCTCATTTATAATTGCTTATAAATCTCTCATTAACAGCATATATGACATAAATTACTGAAAAAAATAAGGTGATAGTTCCTTAAGTTTTTCCTGAATTCCTTTTCCACCACTTGTCAGCTTGATTTAGTAAAAGGTCATCAGCAACCATCTGTGGTGCTAGGATCTGAAACTTTGATTTAGAGATATTATTATATTAATATTATGAAAAATAACAAGTGTATACATGTTTGTAGAATTTTTCTGCCATTTTAAAATGATAATTCTTGCTTTAGTTTCTGCTTGGTCCATTTTTCTTATCTCATTTGGACAGAACCAAAAAACAAAAAAAGTTTTTGTTCCACAAAACCTTTGGAACAAGAATTTACTATATCATATCTAGTATTTAGGATATTCTGAAAGAATGATTTCGTTATTTACACTTGGACTTTTGTCCTTGTCTTTGTTGTTATCAAAACATTTCAGATGTTGTGCCTTCTATCCTTCATCAGATGCTTGTCAATCTGGGTAGCTTTCAGAGAATTTTGAACTAAAGGTTACCCTGATCAACAAGTACCTGTTAACTGAAAGTTGGTCAGCCGGCATTTGCCGCTGTGACTATGACACTGTCTGCTCTCTGCCTTCGGGTAGAGAGTGCTCTCTGCTTCCTAGCAGAGGGTACTAACCCAGTCGTGGTTCCACCAAAGGGTAGAATCACAACTAGGGAAAAATAGACAGATATTTTTGGCCTGGCTATATGCCCAGGAAGGCCCACAATAAAAAGTCCTTGTGTCACATCTAGCCTTGCGTGGGAATGTTGGTAAATACTGTTAACTGAAAGCTCAACAGCTGAAATATTGTGATAGCAACAACAAAGAGAGGGATAATAATCCAAGTGTAAATAATGATAACTCCTCATCCCGGAAATTCCAACAAGCGATTTCAATTTAATAAAATAAAGTATGTCATTATGCATCCCTATATAAATAGATATGCATATACAAGTATGGTGATCTTTTTCAGCATAGTTTAGGTGTGGCATAAGGCCAAAAGTATGAGGCACACGGTGAGGGTTGAACTCACTACTCAGTTTTAGTTGTTTTAATGAGGCAAGCTTGCTAAACATAACACCATGTTGAAGTGCCCAAATGATTTTCTAAGTGCAACTTAAATATGAGACACCCAGTGGGGATCAAACTTGCTACTCAGTCATTGTTCCAGTGAGACAAGCTTGCTAATCATTGCACCATATTAAAGTGCCCACACAGATAGGGTGTTTCATTTAAATGGATTAAAGTGGGCAGTAAATAATGTTATTGTGAAATTTTATTGATTTCCCTAGTGGATCATCTTATTTTAGTCAGGGTAGTTATGTGTGAAAAATAATATTGCCCAAATGTCTGCTTATGCTTCAGTCAATGGTCAAAATTTTTGGTGACATCTCCGCATAGTTGCTCCTCGATCTCACCAATATGCCTTATTTCATCTTTCAACTGTTGAATTGTTGTTGGCATAGACCTTACTTTTGAGATGACCTCAAAGGGAAATCTAAAGGCATCAAATTGCATAATTGTGGTGGCCAATTGACATCCCTGTTTCAAGAGATGATGCAACCTTGGAACTTCTCATTCAATAAAACCAAATGCATTTCTGTTTGAACATCTATTTTCCTAATTGGCTTCAATAACTTTAAAACATTTTGATCAAATGTTCATCTTTTCAAGGTTGAAATTGCCAAAGACTGAAGTTGTTAAGTCTGAAAAAATTGAAAAAAATCATTAGATGCTTAAACATAATTCACATTTAAAGTCGGTTCAAGTTATTAGAACACCCTATACAAGTATAAATATAATACATCACTCAACAAGTCCTGGGCCTGACATATAGATGTCACCACTAATAAAAAATCCAAATGAATTTTATGAAGTACTAACCTTCAAATGGCATGTTATAAAATTTGGGCCCAATTGGATTATTAATTTACAAATTACAGTTATTTAAGTGAAGCTATTGTTGCAAATTTTCAAAGCAATAGAAAAATCTGAATTTGGTGTGTTGATAAAGCATTGCTTTCTGATGGGAAAAAACATTGTTCAAGCAAAGCAATGGCTTGATAAGTGTTATTTGAACATCGCTCTTTCGGAAGCAATGTTTAAGAAGTATTATGCTGACTTTAAATGCAGTCATACAGACACAAATAATGCTGAACGCTCAGGTCGCCCAAAATTGACAGTTGTCTTGGAAAACATAAAAAAATTCACAAACTTGTTTTGACCGATCATAAATTAATGTTGTGTGAGATGGCAGAGAAGTTGAACATATCAGAAGGTATTGTATTCACTGTTTTGCATCAACATTTGTCATTGAGAAAGCTGTGTTCAAAGTGGGTGCTACATTTGCTCACAGTCAATCAAAAACAACAATTAGTCAACAATTCAGTGCATTTTATGCAACTGCTTCAACACAGCAAGAAGGAGTTTTTGTGTAAATATGTGACAATGGATGAAACATGGGTTAACCACTTCACTTCGGAGTCAAATCCACAGTCAGCTAAAGTGACAGCAGCAGGTAAAAGCCCCCCAAAGTAACCAAAGGTGCAAACATCGGCAGATAAGGTTTTGGCCTCCATATTTTGGGATGCACAAGGTATTTTGTTCATCAATTACCTTGAGAAATGAAGAACCATCAATAGCAAATATTATATAGCATTATTAGTGCGTTTGAAGGAAGAAATTACCAAAAAACAGCCACAAATGAAGAAGACAAAAGTGATCTTTCATAAAGAGAATGCACCATGTCACAAGTCAATTGTAACAATGGCAAAACTACATGAATTGCACTTGGAATTGCTTCCGCATCCACTCTATTCTCCAGATCTGGTCCCCAGCAACTACTGGCTGTTTGCAGACCTCAAAAGAAGAGATTTTTTTTTTTTTTTTTTTTTTTTATAAGCGTTTCACCCCGAGCAAGGCATGTCACTGCCACTACTGTGCAGGGGGCTACGTAGAGTAGAGAAAGGCTGGTTAAATATAGGAAATAACAGAGGGTGGGTGATAGGCGGGTGAGGATACCGAGAATGAGGGTTGGGTAGATGAGAGTGTTGTGAGAATAGTTGGGAGTTAGTGTGATAGGAGGTGTCTATTGACCCTACATTTAAACACCTGGAGATTGTAACTGTCGGGAAAGCAGACTTGTGGAAGGGAGTTCCACAGGCGGGAAGCACGAGAAATGAAGCTGTTGGAGTAGAATTTACGGTTACATCTTATTTGTTTAACTGTAAGAGGGTGGGACCTAGTTGCTAATCTAGTATCTCGTGTAAATTCGTGCTTGGGCGGCACCAGTGATCTAAGCTCATCGGAGCAGAAGCCATGAAAGAACTTGTAGAAGAGGCACAGGGAAGCTACATCACGCCGGTGTGAGAGCGGCTGCAGCCGGTCTGCCAAGTCAGTATCAACCACGTTACAGATCCTCCTTTGTATTTTGTCAAGAAGCCCAAGGAGAGCAGCAGGGGCACCCGACCAGATATGGCAGCAATATTCAATACACGGGCGGATGGTAGATTTGTATACGTGCAGAATAGTTTCAGGTGGGAAAAATTTCCGGGCCCTGCACAGAGAGCCGACTTTCATAGCAGCAGATTTGGCAATGGATTCAATATAGTCATTCCATTTAAGGTCCGCCGAGAGTGTAAGGCCAAGGAGGCGTAGTATTTTACTCTCTGGGAGGCTAGCCTGTCCCATGCTAATGGGAGGTAGATGCGATTGTCTATGGTGGTTAGTTGATAACAGCTTTGTTTTGGAGGCATTGAAATTTACCAACAATTTCCTACCCCAGGTCACTACGGATTGGAGGTCCCTTTCCAGTGCGGCAGCGAGGTTCACTTTGTCGTCCAGACCTGGTTTCTGATCGATGTGGGAGTAGATTGTTGTGTCGTCGGCATACATGCCAACTTGGGATCTAATGGTGTCGGGGAGATCATTAATGTAGATCAGAAATAGCGTGGGACCTAGGATAGAACCTTGAGGGACGCCCGCGTTCGTCTGGTAGTTTTGGGAGGCATGCCCATTTAATACCACCTTTAATGTGCGGTTAGAGAGGAAGGACTGGATGAGGTCAAACAGATGTCCAGTTATCCCATAGCTTCGCAGTTTGCACAAGAGGCCAGCATGCCAGACCCTGTCGAATGCTTTGGAGATATCCAAGGCAACGGTTCGGGCTTCACCATTCTTGTCGAGTGCCTGGTATATGTACTCGGTAATGGTCGTTAGCATATCAGCAGTAGACCTGGTGAAGCGAAACCCATACTGTTTGTCAGAGAGAAGCCCGTTGGTCATAAGGTGCTGAATCACCACGGCGTTGATAATGGCTTCGAAAACTTTGCCAAAGATTGGAAGGAGACTAATAGGACGGTAATTGGCGGGGTCTGAGGGTTCGCCAGAATTCTTAAATATAGGTACTACGCAGGAGGACTTCCAACAGGCAGGAAAGCAGGAAGCAGATAGGCAGAGGTTATAGAGTTTAGAGAGGACAGAGGAGAGTTCTGGGGCACATTTCTTCAGTACTATGACTGGGATTCCGTCACCGCCGCTTGCTTTGTGTGGGTCAAGTTGCGCAATTATCTTGGCGACCAGCGAGGGCGAGATGAGGACGTTATTTAGTTGAGCGTTAGTTCTGGGTGGGAAGTCTGGTGTAGGTATTCCTAATGAGTCCAGTGTCGAATTGGTTGAGAATTTACGGGCAAAGCATTCAGCCTTGTCGGCTGGGGAGGTGAGAACTTCAAATTCATTGATTAGTGGGGGTATTGAAGTCTTGTTCCTGCTGAGCACGCTTTTGCAGAGACGCCAGTAATCTTTGGAGCCAAACTTAGAGGATGCTATGCGTTGCGTAATTCTGGTAGCAAACGCCCTCTTGGCTTCGTTCAGTACTTTTTTACACTTGTTCCGTGCTGAGGTGAAAAGGCGCCTGTTTTGGTTCGACGAGCAGCTTCGATAGAGCCAGAAGAAATGGTTCCGGTGGGCAATAGCGGCCGAGCAAGCGGGTGAGAACCAGGGGGACAAATTAGGTTTTAGTTGGAATTTTCTGGCAGGGATAAAAGCATCGATGCCAGCCTTAACCCAAGAGGAGACTTCGGAGGCACAGTCTTCGACAGGAAGATCAAAGACGTTGTTCCAGGGGACGTCGCAGAGGAAGTCCCTGAATGAGTCCCAGTCGGCTCTTTGGTAGCAGTATGATATTCTGCTGGTCTGGTTTTCTTGGGAAGAGTTAGTGCGGATTGATATGTTTACGGAGACTACGGCGTGGTCAGAGTTTCCAAGGGGGCAGAGTTGTCTGGTAGTGCAGGAGTCTGGGATGGAGGTAAAACAAAGGTCGAGTAAAGAGTCCCTTCCGTTAGGGTTTTTAGAGAAACGCGTGGGGAAGTCCACCACTTGCGTTAGAGCTTGGGCTATTGAAAAGTGCATGGTGCGGATCCCAGCAAGGTCGGTGGCTGAGTTTTCAAGCCACTTGGTGTGGTGGGCGTTAAAATCGCCAAACACAAATATATGGGCAGATGGGTGAGAAGAAATGGCCCTGTCGATGTTATTAGAGATGCAATCAAGTAACGTACAGTCAGAGGAGGAGGGGGAGCGGTAGACGAAGAAGAGATAGCTAACCGAGCTTAGAAGTGAGAGACGGAAGCACATGAAGGAATGATCAAGGGATTCAAGAGATGTGACCCTGGCTAGGGGGAGTTGTTCGCTGACATATACACCAAGCCCATGCATATGGACATTGGAGTCCTTCCTGAAGAGAGGAAGGTAACCAGGAACGAACAGCTCTGAAGAGGGGATAGAAGGGTCAAGGTTAGTCTCACATATAGCTAAGATATTGGGTGAGTTAGTTAGAAGGAAAGACTCTACACTATTAAAGTTACTGCGAATACCTCGTATATTTGCTCAGGTGTATTTTGAGGCCAAAGACAAATTGTTCTACAAAAAATGCATTGAACTGTTAGAAAAGCATTGGAATCAGTGTATCACCCTAGAAAGAAACTATGTTGATGAATAAAGTTGAATTTTGCCTAAAAGCTGTTGTTTTATTAATTAGACCTGGGATTTATTGAGTGATGTGTGACATATTTGTGTTTTATATTTGTCCCAATTCTTTTTGACTTCAAAAGTTGAATTGTTGATTTATGCAAATTTGCTGAATTGTTTCATTATCTAATATCAAAACATTTCAAGTAGTTGTGCTTGATCTTTTATATTTGTCCCCACCCCTATTTCTGACTTAACCAATAAATTTGCTTCATCAAGCATGCATAAAAGAAGAGTTGGAGTCAACATATACATTTTTTTTTTGCATGATAAATAGCTTCCCTTTCAAAATTAAATTTCTATAATTAAACAGGTAGAAACATCAAATTCAACGCAAGGAAAAAAATTTCATTCTTATTTGATTTTATCATCATTCCATTAAGACATTCATTGATTTTATTTAAAACTGCATTCCAGAATTTCTTAAGTTAGAATTATTCTGTTATTTGTATTTTCTAGACTATTGGTTTTGGACTTTTTGAGTACAGTGTTTTGGTTGATATATTCAATTTTCCAAAAAACTGTAATTGCCTGAGAAACTAACATGCTAACCACTGCTCTTTAGCAAGGTAACCTTTTTTCAAGTTAAGCTTGAAAATATAGAATGCTTATTTGTTATTATAAAAAAAGAAACAATATATTATAAAAAATATAAAATGCTTATTTGTTATTATAAAAAGAAAATATATATTATAAAAAATATAAAATGCTTACTTGTTATAAAAAAATAAAAGCATCAATAGGTATTAAGAGAGATCTCATTCTCCTCTGTTGATTCCAGTCTCATCTTTTATTTTGATATCAGCAAGGTTACTTATGATATTAAATATAATATATTTAACTTACCTTTGTATCATGATAATTATGGGAAGTAGTATGTAAAGGTAATGGTAGGTGGTGCCACCATACATTGATGTTGTGGAAATGCCCAAACCAGTATTAATTGTGCTCTGACATTTGGTAAAGGTGAAGACCAGCTAAGCTGCTCATTGCAAGACAACATGAAGTATTAGAGACATGAGACATTCTATATATAAAATTGTGGGGTCTTTTTCCCTCCCTTGATTAATACTGTCATGTGTACTAAGAATACCTGATGCATGTTATTACCACCCACTGTGGTTAGTACAGTGGGTGACTTCAGTTCCTTATCAGGGATCTGGCTAGAATTGTCTGCAAACAAGTGATGCTAGCTCAAATTACATCTACATTAGATGCAGGAATTAACAAGTGCATGTCTAACAGGTCAGTTCGGTGTCCTTTAGCTTCCACTAAATATTGAAGCAGAAGATCTACCAGGATGCCCTGAAAATAATCTGACACTGGACACAGCAGCTTACATGGATTTGCAATGTCAAGGACAAAAAAGAGGTAGCATGATCTGATGAATTGCAATTCATTGTTTCAAGCTGATGATAGACTTCAGGTCTGATGCAAATGGTACCATAGATATCAGATATCAACAAGGTACCATATAGGTTGGTCATGGTTCCATAATGATGTGGAGTAAATTCACATGTCTTATGTTGGTACACCTAAACAGGTCATTAACCAATGATCACTACATTGCACTTCTTTATAACCTATGGAACCTATGAGTCTGAACTTCATCTCTATGCCATGTCCCTTCATGATGTAGGTGATTATGGCTCTTTATAATTTCCTGTCCTCTATAGCTCATAATAAATTTTGTCTTTTTCTCCTAAACCCTTTTCTGCTATTCATTTGCTGAAGCTCACTAAGTAGTTATGCATTGTTTTTCTCTAGCCTTCAGTATGTTCTTTTGTTAAATATTCATTGCTATGATATTTTGATTGGTGTAGATGTTTGACATGAAGTGAATTTGCGCTAAGTAACACAGATGTTTTAAGATTTGAAAAAAATGGGGATTGTGTGAAATGTAAAGTAGGTGCAAAAAGAATGCAAGATGGATCTAAAAAATTTTGTTCTGACTGGCAAGGTCACAAAGTTTAGCTCCTATATGGACTGGAAGACAGCTGTCGGTAGAATGGAAGTGACATCAGGTTGACAGTTGGGAAGAGTCAAATTTGAATTGAAGTTGATTTCAACTGTTGAAGAGAATGGTTGTCCTAAGTTGGGCTTAGCCCAATTCAGGGGCACTGATTATAAAGAAGATTATGAAATTTGGTCCCCATGAAAGTTGTGTTGAAGTTGTTCCTTGATGAAATGATTTTTGAAGTTGTTTATGCTTAGGAGTAGATAAATTTGCTTGTCATTTGGTCCACATTTCTGTCCAGTCTTTGGAACAACAGCAAAGGTTTATCCCTTTTTTATTTAGGATTAGGTTTCCAGTTCTTTTTAAATCTTTTTCTTTCTTTTTCACTTCCAGTAGCCCCTTGTGTCTTAGTGGCATTATTGTCTTGCTTGTGGTGAATATATTAAAAAAAGAAATATATTTTGTAAGAATCACTTGATTTTTTTGTCTTATTTTCTCTGATTTTATAAATAAAGTTTAATGTTTCTTTAATTTCTTCTGTCCAGCATCAGGGTGTTTTGTTTTCATGGCAATCTACTGGCTATCTTCCATAACAATTTTACCACTTATTGTTATTCTGTCAACTTTCAAACTGATATTTACATTTTGATATAAACATTTTTGGAGTTGCTATTATTGTACTTTGTTTCATTTGTTACATATTAGAAATAATTATTTGAAATATTTAAATCAAACAAGAAAGGCTTGTTTATTAATCAGTTTATTTGGTTTATTTGACCACCTTATTGCCGAAGTCATTATTTATTAACCAAATTAACTGAAGCCTTGCTGAGCAGGGATTTTGCACTTGATGCTCTGATTGATGGATAATCTATGCAATTTGTTGCATTCACTGGATTGCCTACAAGTTTTTCTTTAAAGAAAAAAAATATATGAAAGAACAAAGTCAAAATGGCTGACATTATCTTTTGAATCTTGTTTAGGTAACTATTTGTTTTGACTCATCCAGAATAATTTTTTCTTCTGAATCTGTACATCTGTGTATTTTCTCATGATTTACCTTATCCCATGTTTACCAAATGTTGTGCATTCAGTATCATATAATCTAAGACAAATGTGCTTCATGAGTTTATTCTATTATCATAGATTTCAGAAATAGCTCCTATACTCTTGTTACTTGCAAATTTTTATGTGACCTGGAGATTGTAGAAATGATATCCTTTATCCATGAGGTCAATTATATGTACAAAAGTGTAAGATTGGCCTTGTGGATAAAGAATGTAATTTTCTCTGAAAGATCCAATTGTTATTAGTAGCACTCAGCATTTAATTTTTTCTTCTCAGTTCAGACCAGACCAAAAACTCTACTTATGCTGTACTGCCTCTTTTCAAATTTCCCTCGAAACAGAAAGATGTCCCTAATCTTCTAATCTATATAGCAGTGAATGATGGATGTTTTCCTCACAGATGAAGAAGAGACTTGAAGTAACAGAAATGTAGTTCTGCTGAGAGATTTTGAGAAAAACTATGGTCAGATCATGTGACAAATGTGGAAGTTTTTAAGAGAATAGGAATTACTGTATATACATAGGTATCATGAAGCTAATATAAGGGGTCACATCATACATATAGATATAAAATTAGTAGACATACTACCAGCGAGTATTTCTGGTATATCAAAGACAAACTCAACACTCACTAACATCAACTATGAACAAACTAACAACATGCTTGCCGTGTTCAATACATAACACATACCACTACTCTACATTATGCATAACACTACATACGCTCTGTTACACGTAAAATAGCATTCATCCTCAAATAGCTAAGAGCATAGCTGAAAGCACTCGGATAAACAAAACATTTGTACAGTTTTTATATAATTTATGTCCTTAAAAGAAAAAAAATCATAAGATCACATGAAAAATTACATAAAAAACTTAACCGTCACACCTTGTCTGTCATTTTTAATGAAACCTGCATATATAATGTGTGTGTATGGTTGAAAACACTAAAATTCTATGTAAATCACATTACTAGAAACATCTCACTAAAACAGAGGCTCTATATATTGAACATCTCTCTCCCACAATCAATCTCACCTTATTTTTTTTAAAAATACAAAGATGCTCACTTGAATTTTAGCCACACTTAACCCTCTAGGGCCATTCGTATCATATTTGATACAGTATTTCCCTATAAGGAAACATTTGGTATTCATTGACTGAGCAGTCTGTACTGCTTTCATTTGAAATTTATAAAATATTTCTCTTAAAAAATTTTTCAGGAAAATATTTCTTTCAAGGCTTGTTTTCATACTGTATCAAATATGATAGCCCTAGAGGGTTAATATGTAAAGGCTCAGAACAAATGCTTCTACTTTTATTCAAAACAACACAAAAAATGCATCTTAAACAGGAAAAGAAATTAACAGCACCTAAAACAAACCTCCCTTAAAAATGGCAAAGGAAGTGGTTGAAAACACTTGGGACAAGAGACAAGATGGACAATTCTTTCACTCCCTTACACTCCCCCCAAACAGTAAAATATAAGAATGCTGGAAAAACTAAATAAAAATTAAATTTTCCATGTCTGTCATATTTAACAAAAGATGTTTAAAAGAAAGGTAACTGCCCATATATATATATATATATATATATATATATATATATAATTGTTTAATTACTTAGGTTTTAGTCATAATAAAATTAGACCAGTACACAGTTGTATTAAAAAATGTTCAATACAATTACATTGTAAAACTTTTGAATATTCTAGGTCGCGTAATAACCTTTTTTATTTTTTATATATATTATTTATTTATATTTATTAATATATTTATATTATTAATATTTAGTGTATATATATATATATATATATATTTAGTATATCGAGGCAGCAAGTAATTTTCTAAACATATGCTGTTAAATATAAGAGACAATGAATATCTATTATGTTTAATCATGAGCCATTCTAAACGTCATATTTTGGCTTTAATTTCAGTTGAAAGTAAAGACAAAAATTCTCCAACATTTGGATAATTATTTATTGATTTTCTTCTAAGCTTTCGGCTCACATGAGCCATCTTCTGAGAGGTTGTTTAAACTGAAATCTTATAACATCCACCATCACCGATGATTTTATTTTGTGTTGACATAAAACTCCGCTTGGCAACAGCAATAGTTACCAAAAATAATAAATGCAGTTCTTAAATTTGTGATGCAGTTTTATGACGCCACACCACATGATAGCGTAAAATGACAACAAAACCATGTAGTCAAATGCAATGTAATATGTTATTTCCGGTTTTAAAGTTGATTTTATTGAATGTTGGTTGTTTAGATTTGATGTACATGGCCTCCAATATCTGCAGGTTTCTCTAGCTGTGTGTATGAGTAAGGATCACCATATTGCTGACCAAAATCTGTCTGATATTACCTACATGTTTATGTTTTTCAGAGAAATGTTGTTTAATAGTACTCTGATCAGAAAGATGACATGTAAGTCTACGGGAGAGCATGGTTGTAGTAAAACCAATATATGTACTAGGTTTTTTATTAGTATCAGAGATGCAATCTCTGAATGGGCATGTAAATTGGTACACTACATTGGTTTTTTGTAGAGAATTTAGTTTAGTGCTTGTTGGGTTATTATAGACTATGAGGTCAATTGTTTTAAACTTTTTATAATATATGAGTTTAATTTGATTATTACTTTCCACTGGTTTAACATTTCTATGTACTATGTTTTTGAGAGTCTTTTCATCTTGTTTATAATTATATAATAGTATTTGGTTGCAATAGTATAAGTTAATAGTGTTATGTTTATTTTGATGTAAACCATTATTATTAATATTATCATTATTGTTAGAGCTATTGTTAATTTGGTTGAGATACATTTTAATTTGTCGATCAATAACAGAGTTAGGAAATCCATTATTGACTAGTATTTGCTTAATGTTGTGTAATTCTTTATAAAATATAGATTGGGAAGAAGATATCATTTGTGTGCGTTGAAGTAAGTTTTTTATAACAGCTAACTTATATCGTTGGGGGCATTCACTATCATAATTAAGAAGACACGGATTTATGCTAGTTGGTTTCCTATATAGAGAAGTAGTAAATTTATGTGTGCTAGAATCAATGAATACATCAAGGAATGGGATTTTGTTATTAATATTAAGTTCTAATATAAATTTGAGGACGGAGTGACTTTCAAATTTGTTTTTAAGATATTTAATTTGATCGATATTCTTAGCTAAAACAAAGATGTCATCTATGTATCTTACATATATAGAGGGTTTATTGTTGTCATTAATTATTTTATTTTCTAGATTTGCCATATAATAATTAGAAAAGAGGGGACCTAAAGGAGATCCCATCGCAATACCATCTATTTGTGTATAAATATTGCCTAAGGGATCGTGAAAGGGTACTTGTGTGGTGTATGTTAATAATAGTTTTTTTTAATATCGTGGGTTTAATATTGATTGATGGGAGAGTAGCATGATTGTATACATCATGGATAATGATGTCAATTGTTTCCTGGACGGTAACATTTGTGAATAAGTTTTGGACATCCAAAGATGCAATTATTTGATTCGTAGGTTTTACGGAATGGAGAATCTGTAAAAATTCGTCCGTGGAATTAATACTATATTTACCAGGAAGATAGGGAGTAATTAGTTTGTTTAGTGTTTTGGAAAGGTTATATATTGGTGTGGGTATTTGAGAAATGATAGGTCAGAGGGGATGATCTTTTTTATGGATTTTTACATTTCCATAAAGGTAGCCAGGCTGATAGTCACCTATAATCTTTTGAAGTTTATAGGATCCTATTTCAGCATTGTTTGCAGTAATAAGTTTATTAATATGTTTTTTAAGTTAGGTTGTGGTATTACGAGTTGGAGAATTTTTGTCTTTATTTTCAACTGAAATTAAAGCAAAAATACAACGTTTAGAATGGCTCATGATTAAACATAAAAGACATTCATTGTCTCTTATATTTAACAGCATATGTTTAGAAAATATATATATAAACTTTTCTGTAGATAAAACCATCACTATTCTGAAGTACTTTTGAATGAGGAAATGCATGGCATATTTTATTCCCCCCCCCACATATTTATATATATATATATATATATATATATATATATTTAAAATGACTGACAAAGTCTTGTGTTTATATATTTATCACTGTTGTTGGGAAGTAGAATATTTCCTTGGTATATGCTGCAAAGTTTTTTTATAATTATTTGTCTGTATTTAAGTTCATCATTATTAATACTTAGGTTTATATGGTATTGTAGTTTATTATATTCAGGTTCTATCAAGGTGTTTTTTAGTATCACATTATTGCTGAGGATAACATGGACCAAACATGTGAGCAATGACAAGTTTTTGGAGAGTATGCAAACAAAAAGAAAACTGATACTTAACATCAGGAAGAGACAGCTGATGTTTCTGGAACTCGTAATGAGGAAAGAGGGCTTGGAGAATCTAATACTCACAGGATGAATAGAAGGAAAGAGAGATAGTGGAAAACAATATAAGACATACTTGATGGGCTTGAGCAAGTGGATGACAGAGCAAGGTTTAGGTGAGATACCAAGAAGTCCGTGATCACCTACATTCTCAAAGGAAACAACATATAAAGAATAATAATATTGTCTTTTAGATTTCATTATTTAAATGTTATATTTCATTTTTAGCTGTTATTTGTTATAAAAAAAGTATTTTTTCAGAATGTTTTTGTGTTACTTTCCTTGTTGGTTACCAGCTCAGGTAATTTAATAATTGTGTAGTTTGGCAGCAAATCCTTCTTTTATACAAGTTTCATTTAAAACAACTGACTGCAGTTATATATTTATTACTGTTGTTAAGAAATAGAATATATTTTAATAAAACTTGTATAAAAGAGGGATTGCTTCCCAAATACAATTTTGGAGTAGATAGACTAAGATTGTTTCCTGTTTAGGATGCGGTTTCTGGCTTTCTCTTTTCCAATCATTTTGCTCTTACGTAGCCCCCTGCGCATCAGTGGCATTATCGCCTTTTTGTGGGTGATATGATTAATATATATATATAGTCCTTTGAATGAGGAAATGCATGAGATAAAGTATTTTTCTATTTTCTCATATTAAAAGTGTTTGACTGATACATAGATCTGTATGTCATTTTGTCCAGATTGATTTATTTCAATTACTGGGTCAGAATATTTTTGATTTGTATGGGAGGAAAAAAAATTATTGGACGTACAAGAATCAACATTGAAATCCTGAACTTTGTCAATTTATTCATAAATGATATAAACTCTGTTAAAAAAAAAATTGATATGCAAATATTTTTGTTCTTGGTTTTCGTTAAAATACCCAACATATTTTTTCTCTGTAACTGCTATTCTGACATTGCCACTTTGTAAAAATACTCTCATAATGTTACTTGATATTCTTCATCAAAAATCATATTTAAAATCAGGAGTTCAACATTTAATAAATCTTTCTCATTTGCTAATTCTTTTCCAATAGACTTTCTATTCTGTCTTTGTGAAGATATATTAACAAGAGATTTCTGGAAGTGCATTTCAAGATTTCACATTTTGAACTTGCCTTATCAGCGTCTTTACTTATAGATTGAACTCTTGCTTTTGAAAAACTGAAGAAAATTATTTTATCCTGGATTTTAAATCAATGTATAGCTTTTAAATTTTTTTCTTCCTCATCTGGTTACTAGTTCTCTGCTTCAAAACAACTGACAGAAAAAAAAACATTGCATGAAATCCTGAGTTCGTATCAAGATCTACAATGTCACTGTGGTCTGGTTTTGGAAAATCTTCAGAATAACAGCTCAAATTCTTTCTAAACATCAGTTCTTTTAATTCAGAATTTGTGACATTTTAGAATGTTTCATATAACAGAAGGTTTAATTGGGTGATGAATCCATGAATTAGTTCTTTGATTTTTCAAAAGAAATTCAGTTCAGGTACCTTTTTTATGTACTGCATCCCTTCAGGACACTGGTGATCATTACTCTCCACAGTTTTCTGTTTTTAAAAGCACTGAATAAATTTTGTCTTTTTTTCTATCTCTTCATTCACCTAAGCTTGCCAGGGTTATTTTGTTTTCCCTTGTCCCTGTTTCCTTCAATCTGTCATGTGAATATCAATTATTTCTTTCTAATGTTACTTCTAAGTAGCCTTTTTGCTTCCAGTGTCTCTTAAACTTCATCATTGTTCACATGTTCAGTTCATGATATTCTCAGAGTTTTTCTGTAGAACCATATTTCTGCTGCTTCAAATCTCTTTATCTGTGCGATTATCCAGCATTCACTGCCATATAGGAGGACTTATATTACAGAATAGGTCAATATTCTTTTCTTTCTTTATAACAAATTATTTCCATTTCTTAATACTTTGGAAGGCATCTTTTGCTATTCCAATGCACTTTTAAATTTCAGTGTTACACTTTCTGTCTTCTGCTAAAATGCTTCCCGGCTATTTGAATTATTGTACTTTTTTGATTTGCATGTTAGGCTATTATTACCATTGTCAAAATC
The DNA here is from genome assembly GCA_037127315.1 of Ascarosepion bandense. Classification (NCBI taxonomy): domain Eukaryota; kingdom Metazoa; phylum Mollusca; class Cephalopoda; order Sepiida; family Sepiidae; genus Ascarosepion; species Ascarosepion bandense. Next base: position 375,466 of record JBBBDQ010028787.1, read on the forward strand.
TGTCATAAATTTTCTATCTATAGTATGGAAAATATTGACAAACCATATTCATAAACATATAGATGTATATTAATACTAGCAGCGTTGCTCGGGTGTAATGAAAGCTTTAAAACTAATCCATAGTCCTGGAGCTCAGACTCTTTGGACGTTGGCATGAAAGACTAAAAGGCAATAGTAGTTTCCAGTTATAGCAAAACCGTACACTGAAAGAAAAATGAATATATGTAAGTCAAATTTTAATTTCCTGGTATTGATATCAAATTTTATGCACTATTGTAAGAACTGCAACCTAGAAACTTCTGAATATCGTTTCTTATGTCTCTCTCTATGAGTGTATCAAATTTGATTAAAATCGGACCACTCCTTCTATAACCCAATTTTTTCGATTATCGATTTTCAATATTTATCGGGGGTACCTCAACACAAAACCTAGCTAAGAACACTCGCAGATGCTTATAGTACAACTGTGTAAATTTTCAAGAAAATCAGTTCAGCCGTTTTGGAGTCTATAGTTAACAGACACACACACATACACACAAAGTTCTATTTATAAATAAGTTTAGATTGTCATATCTAACTACCTTCCTCTAACACAATATCCATTATAAACTTTATGAAGCAGCCTTTTTAGGATAAAATAAAACTATGGCATGATATCTATGTTTGAATGAAATTGATTTGAACATTGATGAAAAGTTAAGTCTCATAGTTTTACAGTTATAATTACTTCGAATAACCATAAGTTTTAGGCTAACTTTTTCTTCTTTTATATTTCTAGCTTGTTAAACTCTCTTCTGGCTTCTTTCTTTCCAGAAAAAACAAACAATAGCAAAACAACAAAATTGTAATATGAACTCTGATAAAAAAAATAGTTACTGAGACATTAGGTCTATAAGTCTCAAAAATTCACACACTTATGCCCTCAAGGACACATGTATAAAGGTGTTGGCTGAATTCAGTGACTTGACACAGAGTTGTGATTTCAATACCTGGCTGCAGCAAAGGTGACCAAAAACAACTTCAAGAGTTAAGTTAAAGAGTGATAACTGATACTGAGACATCTAGAAGAACCATGTCTCATAGAACTAGAACAATCTAGCACAGTTGACCAGGCTAGTTTAATATTTTATTGTATTTTTTTTGGGGGGGGGGATAAGCTATTGTATATTGGAATCAAAATTGTGTGTAAACTTCCAAAAATTCATATTTTGTTCAGCTGTTCACATATTTTTTACATTCTCAGTCATTACCAAGAATTGAATGTTGTTGGTATTGTAGACAAGATTTTTTCAGCTATGTTCTGGAATGAATGCTGAAATTCAAATTAATCTAAGTATAAGCATATTGTATAACATCTAGACTGCATCAGAAAAGGAAGGATCAAATATTTTTATGTATTATTATTTTGTATATCTATTAAATATTTCATTCTATAAAATATCTCCTGTAGTAAAAGTTATTTTATTCAGTGTAGGTTATATCTATTGTATTGTATTGAATTCTAAAATTGTAAGTCTTTTTTTGTAATTAGTGATGTATAGTATTTTGCTATTATCTATTAATATTTCTTCTATGTTGATAGTTATATTCTGGTTGTTTTTGATGATGATGAGAGTGTGTGAGCATAAAAAACTAATACAGGACTTTTTATTTATATTCTCTCAAGTAAACAGACTGTAATTGAAGTAGGCATTTTTTAAATGATGCTTCTACTTTTCTTTTCAATTCTTAAAATGTTATATAAAAAGCAGTAAAGGAAAAACTAAAATTCTTAAAACTTTCTAACAAATCTAATCAATTTGAATTTACAGTCATTTCTAAACAGTCATCTTCTTTGGTCTATGAAAGACTCTTTCAATTAAGAAAGAATATTTTTCATTTTACTTACAAAAATGGTCAGATAATTGGTTGGAATTTCTCTAAGTAAAAAAAATAAATTAAAAATATAAACAAAACAATGGGCAAAAAGTATTGATTGTTAACTCACTTGACAATTCTTGAAAAGCTTTTTTCAAAATTTCTTCAGGCTATTTATATCATGTGTACAATAATTGATTTAGAAAATGTGGCCATGATATTGATACTAAACATTTGATTGAGACACTTTGTTCAAAAGTTTACTTCTGTAACAGATCAGAAAAGTATCTGTAATATTCTATGTCATTTATTTTTCAAGGAGAATTGATTTAAGAATTTCTGAAGATGTTGATTTATGGTGTTCTATACTAAAATCTACTCATGGTACAATTAGGTCAGAACTGGAGACCTATTTCAAAATGTTTGAATTTCAGAAATTTTGTGAAAAATATTAACCCTTCTTAATATTTTGACCCATATTTGGGGATAATGATTTGTTCAAAGTTAAATTTGGTATTAAATAGGTATTTTAAGTGTTGGCACTGACAAATATTAAACAAAAAGAAAACAAAATTTCTGGTAAAAGATACAATCCATGCAATGTTGAAGTTTTGTTAACAAAATTACTTTTCACATATATTATGCAAAAACTTTAAGCAGCGGTATATTACCACAAACTCAAACTGAAATCAAATTTTTTTAGTTTTGAAATAGGTCTCCAGTACAAGTTCTTAATTGCACCATGAGTAGGCTTGTAGTATAGAATAGCCAGTCAGTTTAGTGCCACATGTGATACATGCTTTGAGCGATCATGTCTCTTTTAAGACATGACTGACTGGGCGAAAGATTATCCTGCAGTAGATTGCCATTGCTTTCTGTGGTAGACTGGTTGCCAGCCAAGACTATAGAAACCAATCTGTCCTATTATTTAACCCATAACTGGAGGGAAGAGATGGATTAATACCTTTCCCAAGTGTATTTGCACATACGTGAATGAAAGGAATAACATGCTATTATTTCTTGCTTCATACATTTTGCAAATTTCATTGTAAGATATCATTTCAGTAAACAATAATTTTACGTCCTTGAATTTCATAATATCATTTCATTTTTTTAAATATGTGAGAAATTAAAATTTTCAGATGGAAATTCTGAATGAATATATATATATATATGAAATGAATTGTTTGAACATTATTTTTTACTTGTATTAAAGTAGATATTCTGTTTTTTAATGAAACAGTATTATATATTTTATATCTACCGGTTTGATTATTTTCGATAAATTTTTATTAGGAAAATGTGTGCCATTCGGCAGGATTTGAACCTGCGACCCCTATCTATATAGAGGAAACTACCAGTTGATCTGGTAATGTCTTAGACCTCTCGACCACGAATAGCCTCCAGTCTAAACGAGGTTTTTATCAAGCCTATATAACACAACTTCGGATCCATCATAAACAAACATATCTGCTCTGAAATTTCATTAAAAACAGAATATCTACTTAAATACGAGTATCGATAAAAATAATGTTCAAACAATTCATTTCAAATTGTCAGTTGCTTATAACCAAGTTTCGTTAATATATATAAAACATAAAAAAAATTTTCACAGATCATATGGCTATTTCAATGAGTGAAACAAGAAATAACTGGCGATCTTAATCATCATGGTAAAATATAATTATTTGCTTGTGTGTGTGTAAAAACAATGGTCAGTCAGTTAAGTGCCATACGTGATACACACTTGGGCGATCATGTCTCGGAAGAGACATGACTGACTGGGCAGAAGATTATCCCACAGTAGGTTGCCAACCAAGGCTATAGAACCCAATCTGTCCTGTTATTTAACCCATAATTGGAAGGAATAGATGAATTAATACCTTTCCCAAGAGTATTTGCACGTAAGTGAATGCAATGAATTCAGCTGGAATTCGAACTCGGCTCCCCGATTTCTCGTTCCGAGCCGATATCCAATGCACCACAATGCACATCCTCAAAGACAATGGTAGTGAGAATATAAAAAAAAGGAAGAAGGGGAAGAAAGAATATGTATGTGAAGAGTCGTTAGCGTCTCTAACATTGTTTGAACACTCAAATTTCTTTCTATAATTTTTTTTTTTGTTAACACAGTATTTTGGCTTATCCATTCTTTAATATTTATCAGGTTTAATCTGTGAAAGAAAAAGGAAGAATCTTTACTAAAATAAAACAAAGAAAAAACTCCCTAATCTATAATATGCATTTTCTGGAAGTGCATTTCAAGATTTAGGATCTTTGATCTTTTATGTTCGGTCATTCTATGAAGACATCTCGTACCATGTAATCCAGTTCTTTCTTCTGCATGGGCAAGTCATTAGTGACTAAACTATTTCCTCCACCAGTCATTTCTGGGAAGAAGTCTGGCTAGACACCCAACAGGATTAAAACAAGATCTGTCAAAGGGTGGATGAAACTTCTTGTAGGAGTCAACAGCCATCTAGTACAATGGGGTAGACTGGATTTCATAGATATATTTAGCCAGTGTAGTCATGATCTGGCATCACTGTCATGACCCTTGCTATTGTTATTATTCCGGGGGTCATTTCATTGGGCAGAAGGCATCTTAGACTGAAGTCAGCAGCCAGAGTGTTCACTGCCACCCCAATGAAATCAACAGTCATGTGCCTATGACCAAGGCAAACTTTCTCATTGGACATTGACTGTTGTTTAATATGGAGAGGGAGGGGTTTTGCTGGTTCTACTTGCCTATGATGCACTGTGAATGAATGAATGCCCCTATGGTTTACAGTCTAGATATGTGGAGGGAACCGGTCTGGTGCTCAGCTGCACAGTAATCCTATGACCATACCTGGTCACTGGACTGATCTTTGACTGCTCTTTAACAATATAAGTACAGCTTCTTTCTCTAATTTTTTGTACAAAGGGACTTCCTTTTTTCTCACTTGACAAGGGTTAAAGAATAGATCAACTGAAAAATTGTTTTAATACCAACTATAAAAAGAAGTGATTTGTGTATCTGAATGTTTGTATATAATTTTTTATATTGTAAATATATTTTGAAATTTTGTATGAATTGCATTTTGATTATTTCTTCAAATATGAATGCCTGTTACTCATATAAAAACAATGATAGAATTGACATTGCTTTTTGCTATTCACTCTAGCTTCAGTTGTTAGAAACAAAATCATTGGAAGTTAAAAATGAAATTGATTCGTAGAAAACTGAAGTATGAATTTGTCGATTCTGGATAATTCTGTTCTCATCCCTCAGCAATATTTAACACTTTTAGGACTCAGAATAAAAGATAAAAAACATATAATAATGCTATTTTGTATATTGAACATTATAAGAGAATCATTGATTGTATTAAAAGTTTTTTTTGCTCCAAATTATGTAGCCTCAAACTTCTTATTGTAAATCAAAAACCTGATTCTCATTTACTGATTTATCACATTGTTGCTTTAAATTTTTTTTTTATTCCTGATTTTTTTTCTATCTTTTTGCAAGTCAGAAAACCTAAATATTGATCTTCATCTAAGAAGTTGAAAAAAATAATTAACTCGTAGGTTCTTACTTTGACGTTTTGACAGTTAAACAAACTTCCAAAGAAAAATCACTATTGAATTAAACTTACTTTCACTGTGGAAGGAAGTGAACATTAAAGTAAGCAATCTTTGATTAGCCAAATTATATTTAAGGTGAGTACTTAAATGATTTTATGCTGCAAAAATTACAATCTTGGGAAGGTGGTGAAATATCTGTGGAAATGTTGTTTTTTTTTTGCTTCTGTAAGTGTAGGGTAGATCAGAAGGTCTCATTATGAAAACAGGTGGCCTAAAAGGATACCACTGAATCAAATGGTTATAACATGAACAACACAAAAGAAAACCATTGATGCACTGAGTTGGTTGTATATTTTCATTTTCTTCTTTAACACTGATGAATAAGATATATGAGTAACCTGATTGAATTCCATTGATTATATTTTACAGTAAGTAAACCATTTAAAAATCCTGTTAACTTTGATTTCTTTTTCAAGTAACAGGTTATGTATGATAATGGGTTTCATTAAGATTATTCTTGAGAACTTTGATAGAAATACTATATAAAATGGCTTATACAAAGAAGTTGCCGTTAATAGTGACTATAAGGGAAATTGGAAACAGTTTTGAAAAGTTACAAAAACCTCAAAAAAAAAAAATAAACAAAGAGAATTAAACATATAAACTTTGAATTTAGAGTTTTAAAATAAGGTATGCTGTTTTTCTCATTTTACAGCTTTAGTGGTTCTGGGTTTCAAAAATTACTTCAAAATGTTTAACTATTCTATAGGAAAACAAATTTAAAATATATGGATTCCTTGAATTTAACAGAGGAAATCAACTGATTTAGTAAATCTCTAGAGTTTTGAAATATTTTCTTGTAAAAAAAAATTCTTTTTTTCTTTGCTGAACTCATCTGTTGCTGGTTCATTTGTTTCTCTAAGAAGTTCTTCCTATCTTCCAAGGAAATTATTGATTGCAAATGCAAACCTCGGAAATCGGTCAGCTTGAAGAGATCAAAGTGGCATCTTCTGCCAGCCAATAACAATATAGCTGACCCAATTCTAAATACCAAATAAACTTAAGAAATTATTGCATAAGAATTGAATACCTTTACTTATCTTTGTTATAATTTTTCTTTTGTTTCTCCTTTCTTGATTCAGTGTCTAAATCCAAGCAAGATATTTGCTGAAAAGGACAACTTTGACAGAAGGTTAGATTCAGTGGAAGGATTAAGCACACTTGCAATGGCAGACTATCTTTACTTGCTAATCATTGTTCTCTCATGAACTCTACTCATATTGTACGATAGTAAACTGCATCCGACAGCAAGGCTTGTGATTAGGAGGTTGTGAGGAGCATGGAATCACCTCTTAATTGCTGTTATTACCAGGTCCACCCTGACCTGGAATGGTAGTACCTGTTAGGGTCCCAGCCATGGGCAAATAGCTAACACCCAACTTGGGGTCAAAATACTATGAAAGTATAAAAATGGACTTTTATAGAAATATATACATAAAAATAGACTTTTATAGAAAAGTATACATTTTTTAAGGAAAAATATTACCAACAATAAATTTTTTGAAGGAAGAAAATTATTACCAGCGATACATTTTTGAATACAAAACTAGA